>JANDKJ010000290.1:0-21488 GCA_028551335.1 Armillaria sp. CMW 4456
GCTGAACACTCTTCCAAAGAACTCTTGTTGCTAATGGCTCCTAATGACACTGTTAGGTCACAGATCGATAACCAGATCAGTGTGCTCAACAGATCAGTGCAACTTCAAGAAAAGATTTGAGGTGAAGCTAACAGTTACTATTTGTCTCTCACTAACAGGATGGCGACATTTGCAGTGACGTCCTCTGAGGATGGACCTTCTTCTCCTCCTCATCTGCCCACATCTTCACCCCACCCACCACCTCAAGGTGGAGATGATCACTGCCCTCACCAGCATCGTCATCTTGATGATGTTGAAATAAACAATGCACCATCTATGGATCAATCTGTGAGTTTTTCTTCATCATCCCACATTTCCTCTTGTAACCCTATATTGTCTTCTCCCACTATCAGTGAACCCTCTCCATTGTCTCCAAAGAAGCTCTGCATACATGGGCAAGATGAGGGAGGCAATATATGTACTTCTACCATAAATTTTCCTTGTATCCCTTTTCTTTCTCTTCTTTTGCTTTTTCTATGTTTCCTTCCTTCTGTGTCTGCCAATACGTCCCAGCCATTTCGGACTGTTTCTGTCAATACTAACAGCTTCACCAATGTAATGAAACATGCTGCTTTTTCTGACATTGTGTCTACTTACCGTCTTCATGCCTGGTTAATTGCAGAAACCAAATCTGAGTGCTCTGTGTGCTCATGCATTTGCCTCCAGGATTATAAGGTATTTGAGTCACCCAGTGTTAAAACTGACAGAACCACCTCCAAATGGGGTGTTGCCCTAGGTGTTACTAAATCCTTACATTTACAACAAATATCATTACTGCCCCAGCTCACTGGGAGGGTTGTACACACTGACATTATCATCCCTGCTGACTCTGGAAGGGGCTTCCCTCATCGCTTGGTAGGGTTATATGCTCCATATGATCCTGGGGGAACACAAAATGCATACAACCTTCTTCATGACTTTTGGGATGGTATCCTCCAGCTCTGTTCAGCAGCTCATCACTCCTGGCAAATAATTGATGACTTCAATGCCACTCTTGCATCAACCGAAGTCCTTGGTGATGCTACAGGTGATAACAATGCACATTGAGATGCTGTAAGGCTGTTTAAGCATGGAAAGTGCTCAATACCAGGATTTTGTAGCATTGCAAAGTCTGGCACCCCTAAAACGGGACCAATTCACCCCTCAGAGTGTGCTCTCGCCAATAGGGTGCAGGCGACTGACAAGCCAGGGCTGACGACAGGTGGAGCACGAGACTTAGGTCCAGAATGGCACCAGAAGGGCCAAACTGGCTGTGAAGTCGATGCGGTTGACACTAGATGCAGCCCACTCCACTAAAAGATCACGGGCTGATGCGATCAGACATGAACCAGTGATCGAGGATTGACAGGCACACCAGAGCGCAGTGATATCATAAGGAAACAATGGGCTCCAGACCTTGGAGATTGTGGCAGTGCAGGAACACTCAGGACAGCAAATGGAAAGCCCGGTACCAAGGAAAAGATAACCTAAAAGATGAAACAGGACCAGGGAACTTAAACCGCACATGGACCCGGACTGGGGATAACAGAGGAGCATGTGGAGGGCACGCTCTCCTGAAAACGATGCTCGGAGATAGCACATGCTGCTCGGAAACATAAGGAGCACTCTCTGCTGGACAGGCAGTGACTCAGTAGGACTCAAATCTGCAGGCCGGAAATAAACAAGTCAGAATGATGACCATAGGGAGGCATGCCGGATGCGCTCCTTGGTGCATGGACCATTGCCTAATATGTAGAGTCGGTTTGGAATGGAGAGCACATATAAATACAGTAGATACGGAGTAGAAGACAAGCTTCAGGCCCCCTCTGTGTAGTGTGTAAGCAAAAGTTGACACTCTCAGTCAGTTCAGTCAGTAGTTTCGAATATAGAGATTGGTTCACAGCAGTAAAAACTCTGTGTGAAGTGTGATCAACTCTAAGTTCATCTAGGGGGACATTAGGGAGGCCAGAGCGCTTGCGCTCTTGTGTGTGTAGGGTTTCGGGTGACGCGTGGAGCTACAGTCGGCAGAGGTTCAAACCCTTTGGACTGATTAGCTTGCGCTCTTTTCCCCAAGTGGCAGAGGTTCAAACCCTTTGGCTTGTGGGATGGTGTTATTGTGTTTTTGGGTTTCTCTGACTCGGCACAGGTTCAAACCCTGTGGAGTTACGATCGGTTAGGAAGCTAGAGCGCATTGGTTCAAACCCAGTGGCTCTTGTGGATTGGATTTGGGAGCATCTCTTGGAAGAGCGCATTGTGCTTGGGTTAGATTTGTGTGTTTTAAGGGCGAATTGTGTTGCGCTCTGCATCTGGGATGGTGCATTTGTGATATTGCCTTGAGGCCCGGCGACAAAGTCGCCACCTCTTGTAACAAAAGTCTTTAGACTTAGAGAAGTCTAGAAAATCGGAGAGCGCACCCGTTTAAAGCATATTTGAGGTCCTAGAACCCGTCTTATCAATTCCACTGCTTGCTTCTATCGCATTATAATCCCCCACGAACTAAAGAGTGTGTGGTTGTTGTGTGTGGTTGTAGCATCGAGGGTTAGAGTGTGATTCAGAGTCTGTAGTCTCTGCTCGCATTTCGAGTCCATTTTGGCTGCACGCAGCGACTTGCCTCTTCAATGTACAGCCTACCATCACTTTTTGCAGCAATCCCATGGCATGGATACACGGGAGACTCAGAATGACAATGATGCTAACAGTGTTTTCACTTATAGTGCCTACAATAGCTCCTGTCAGTCTATTATTGACCATTGTGCTTATTCCATCTATGGCATTAACATTTCCAGTATCTCAACTCCCCAGTTCTTTATGCCTGGCACCGATCATTGACTCATATTGTCAGAAATCATCTGTTCGCCTCCTGCTCCCTTCAGCAACCTTTCCCTGTCCTCCACTGTTCCACAAGATCATTCTCCATACCCACCATGCTTTATTGTCCCTAAACGGCATGAGTCACATTGTTTCAAGCTGTTTGCTGATCAAGTTGATGATCTTGTGCAGGTTGCGAAATTGGACCAACATCCCATCAATAACAATGCTGATTATCTCTTTCATTGGCAAGCACTCACAGAATTTTTCAATGATGCTGGCCTTGAGGCTTTTGATCTTCCTAAGCCTTATCATCTGCCTAACAACAAGGTTATCAATCCCACTATCACTCTCATCTTGCACAAATACACTTGCCTCAACAGGTTCATTTCTGCACTGAAAAGGAAAATGCTACCTCAATTATGTGCTCGAAATCCTTGGACATCAAACTATCTTTGTTCGATTTCTGGCTATCCCTTTCTTCATCCACTTCTCTCTCCTCCTTCTCTGTTTTATTCACCGTCCTCACTTCTCTTCTTCAAAAATGCTCAGTCTGCCCTCTCCAGACTTCATTATAAGGCTGAATGGGATGAACACCAGCTACGCTCCAATGCCAATGATAAGCGTCAAATAAACACTTGCCTTCTTGGAGGATCTACAAAGCATCTCTACCCTCCTTCTGACTTCCAAGGTCCACCTCCTGCTATTTTCATTCCCAATGCTGATGACTCCTCTTTGCGCACATATTTCACTAACTCTCATGATGTAAAATCACAGACAATGGCTTACTTCTCAACACTATATACCAGGAATGCATGCCCCCCTCCACTAAAGCCCTGGTTGGACAGTCCCTCTGTTTGAGCTATCAGAGACAGGACTCATCTTCTTCCCTTTCAATGGCCACAACAGATGGACATCCATGCTGGTCATTCTCTTATTCGCAAAGGTAATCCCTGACCTGCTCCTGGCCCTGATCACTGGGAGAAATGGATGGTTAAAAGTCTTCATGACTTTGCCTTTCAATTGGTGTTGGATCTCTGGAATTATTGCATTGCTACATCTCATTTTCCTTCCTGCATAAAACCGTCATCCATCTCACTCATTCACAAGCGTGGTGATGCAACAGATTTGGTTAATTTTCATGGCATTTGCACAAGCAATTTATGCATGAATATGCCCTTTGTGTGGTTGAATTCCTTACTAACAGCCTACATTGCAGAACACAGGATCCTTCCAGAAGGTCAAATTGCTACTCAACCAGGGGTGCAAGGTCACGACCTTACCTCCTTCCTATCACAACTGGAAACATGGTCCGACCGTACTAAAACTCCCCTGTATGTTGTTCGTAGGGATCAGAAAAAGGGCTTTGATCGATTGGAACCTGAGAGATTTTATGATGCTATCACAGCTTATGGTTTACCTTCTTCAGTTATTGATTTTGATATCTCTGCCCAGACAGATGTCTCCTACCACATTAAAACATTTTATGGATTGACAGATCCTATTTCAATTACAGGTGTCACAAAACAAGGCGGTCCTCTCTCCCCTTTGAAGTGCACTATGATGAGCAGCCTGGGAAGTCACTGGTTGTCAGATTGCCTTCAGGCTTCCGGTCATGGCATATCTTTGGCTACTCTTCAAGCACTTCATCATCGACCACATATTCCTGATGACCACATAACACTTCCTGTCACCATGGTAGAAGCAATGGATGACTCTGCAATTGTCTCAACATCAATGCCCACCTGTCTCTCATCTATCGCAATGGCAGAGACCTTTCAGAGTGCCTATGGTGGAGAAACTAGTTGGTCAAAATCTGCCGCATTCCTGTGAAATGTACCGGATCCACCCTCTCAACTACAAATCACATCAGTTGATCCCGTCCATCCTCACTTTGCAGTGCAGCATACACTTGCAGTCTCTTAATCCCATATTGACTTTCTGCATGTCACAATCAATGATCCCAAGGCCCAGTTTCAAAAACTCAAAACACTAGTCACATCCTTTCATTTCCCTTCTATCCGAAGCTCTCGCCTCCTATTATCTGCCTTGTGACGAATTTTGTCTCAATGTCTCATCAGTAAATTGAGACCTCATCTCGCCTTCCAGCTGATTATGGATGCAGATGCTCTCCAACTTGATCACTTGATTGTGGCTAAAGTGTATGAGTACTTTTCATTTCCTTTTATTTTTAATTCCGGTCTGCTTTCCTTGCCTCTTTCTTTGTTCGGATTTGATTTTCCCTCTGTTTCCGGCCTTAATCGTGCTGCAGCCGTCAATGGCCTTGTTTGTGACCTTAATCACCATATAGGTACATTCCAACATATGGCTCGTATTACCCTTGCCGACTGGACATGCCAATTAAATCACTGCAAATTTCCACTTCATGGATCTTCCCTTAATATGTCCTTCATGCACTGTTCAAATAGCTTACCATTCCACTGGCGCCTTGCTCACGACACACTCAGTCACCATAATCTGTCCATCCGTGATACCGACCTGTCCTACCTTTTCCATGGTGATGTCTCCTTATGTCATCTTAACCACTTCTTACCGAGTTCCCAAACCCTGCCATCCCAATCCATAACAAATCTTGCAAACGCTGACCTTCTCACCTTATCTGACATTGCCTTTTTCTCTTCAACATCTGATGGCTTCTCCCTCCAACTAAATCCACTCCCAAACATTTCATTCTCGAATGCAACAACATGGGCTGAAGAACAATGGCTGGAAACGGTTCATTGGCTCCACCAACTCTCATTGAAGGACCTTGTTGATGGATATATGGGTCACACTGATGACAGGAAAATATTAGGAAAGTGGTGGAGAGAGGTTGATGGAGCCTTTATGCAGAGTGCTGGTGTGAATAATTCTTGGATTCATGGTGCAGCTGCAAATGATTCATTTGACCCTGTCTGGTTCCTGGCGCTGCCCCCTCATATTCAAATGCAGATAGCGCATGATCTTATCAATGCATACCATGCTGACTCAACTTCTCACTGTCTGCCTACATCTATCCCTCCATACCTTTTTGGATCAGATGCTTCTATGATCCTGGCCACTGCCTCACCACAGACTCCATGCTCTGTGACATTCTCCTCTGTCTCACATGATTCTGCCCTGGCTCTTAATCTTGACTTCTTCCATACCTCTGCTTGTGTGTATCATGGTGAAATATATTGAATGATTGCATCAACAATCCATCAATATAACCTACCTCCCCCTCCTCCAAATCTACCATCTTCTCCAAATTTATATGTCGACCATCTTAATTCCACACGCATTATATCCTCCACCCTTCATAGTCCTCTGTCATCCCATCAATGGTTATCGCTCCCCGGTAGATCACTTTACCGTTGGCTCCTTCACCTTATACAGCACTCTCCACCTCCACATCATCCTCCATCCATTATCTACACTCCTGCACACACCAACTCACCATCGACACCTTCCCACATCAATGCCATTGCTGATCATGTTGCTTCCGGTTCTCAGCATCTGATTATTCATCCACCTCCCACACCAGTACCTACATTTTTCATGGACTCCTTTATGCTTCACTCAACAGATGGCAGTTACATTGAGACCAGTATATCTTCCTATTTACTATCCATCTAAGCTTCCACTCTCTATTATAGCCCTGATTTCTGGCCTGCTTCAATGAAGTTCCTGCCCTTATATAACCAGCACACTCCTCCCAAACACCCTTATTTTCATGCCTCCTCCACCTACTCTGCCTTGGTCCAGCTCTATGTGAGATCAGATCAGTTGGATACTGCATACACTCAATTCTGATGCTTTGGAAATGAATCCCCCATGTGTACTTTCAGATGCGATTCAATTGAAACAGTTCATCATGTTTTCATAACATGCCCTGCTTATTGCTCCTTCCACCAACATACTACTCAAGCACTGGTCACAGAAACATCTTGTATCCTTGACTCTGCAGAAGTGTCCCTGCTGATTTGTAGGGCATTTCTCCATATTGTCCAAAGGCTTTTTGAAGACAATTCTCTGTGGCCACAATCTGTCTCTCACTACTACCTTGGCCTCACACCACCCTTACCAGCACTCCCTCCTCTCAAAAAAGGGACAGTGAATCGTGTGCTCATTTGTATATCTCAAACCTGGCATTCATCATGCATACATCTTGCAGGCAGAATCTGGGGTGAATATAAGCGGAGATGACATCCACTGCCAACAAAAAATAGTGTCAAAACCATGCCAGTCCAATTGCTGCCTTTCTTGTCTCATCTTACCTTTCCATGAGTGCTTCCTCTTTATATATTGTACCTATTATTCACAATGAGCCACCAAGGTAGATTAGTTTGCACTTATTTACCTGAGCTGTATTAGCAGAGGTGGCCAATGAAACAGTCTTACAGTCTTGTTCACTGCCTTTACATAACCTTCATCCCAAAGTCCACCTCTATTTGGGTGCAAAAGCAAGAGTGGCTCAGAATACTCATCTGAGAAGAGGTAATGGCTATGAGAATCATTACAACATCTAGTAAAGAATAATACCATGGCATGCTCTGGGTTTTCTGTTCAGTATGGCTGTGCCACAGAGTAGCCTGGCAAGCCGGCTTTATAGGTACTCACAGTACTCATAACCTGAATATAAAGCCTGGTCCCCAGGGTGGGGGTAACCCCCATGTATGACAATTCTGTCAAAGATTAATGCTCTGACATATGCTGCTGTCACAGCATTTAGTCAATACTGATGACATATACTGTAATATACCTTCGACACACCTTTACTTGCCTATGGAGCCAGTTTCTGAATATCTGACAACTCCAACAGATGAATCTGATTCAGATAATAATGCTACACTCCCATGTACTATCCCATTGACACCCTCTCATTCTACCAATACCCCAACAACTCCTATTAATCATGGACCATTTCTCCTACCTCTACTACCATTCTACCCACACCATGGTATATATCAAGAGCATACCCCTCCACCACACCTGCCCACAGCTCCAGAGACCTTATGCCAACCTTCCAAGTGTGGCAGAAGAAAATATAGTCATGCACCTCTCTCTGCTCATCATTCAGCACCAACTTTGTGGCCAGAAGGCCTATCACACCCTGGAAACACCAGGCACACATACAACACTGATTCTGACAAGCTGGAGAAAGTATTAAGCTGCCTACAAGAGTTAGATTGGACATATGGTGACTTCGAGTGGTTCATGTCTTGGCATAAAGATGAAAATGGTAAAGTGATCACTTGTTGAAGTCAGGTGCATGCTGCAATGCTAAATGCATTTCTGCGAGGGAGATGCCAATATAATCCTGCTCAGATCATTGAGGCTTGGGTCCAGAGTCCCATGGGAATTCCTCACAAAGGACATCCAGAATGAGATGCTATGTTTTCACTCACCTTGGATTTTCAGACAATGAAGGCTGCACATCCTGTGATCACTACATTCTCCACACAGCTTGTGCAAGAACACCTTGTAAAGACAATAGACAAAGGGGTCAAAGAGGAAAGTGGGCTACACACCTTCACTACAGGTGCTTGTGAAATTTGTGATGACCATTATGGGTCTGAAACACTGCAGAAGACCATCAGTATGCTTCAAGACACTCAGAAGCTGCTTTGGGACTACCTGGTCATACTTGCTTCACCTTGTAAATGCAATCATCATAGCCAAGCCCAAAATGCTGCTGCAACAACCAGAGCAGTTTCACACAATGATTGTCCACCTGAAATTGTAAGTCATTTACTATGCATACATACCATCATGTTGATTCACATTCCAGGTGGTTGCTTATGCATTAAGCTCTATATGCTTCTCACACAATAAACATGCAAAACTTTTACCAGCAGATAAAGGCTTACTCTTGTTTGCCTGCTCAGTGAACTGCTGATGAGGTGGTCAGATGCTTTAGTGATCTTGAATATAAACTGGGGAATAGTTGTCAGATACTTCTGGAATATCGCAATGCAAAGAACCAAAAATGGAATAGTGGTGTCTCAGCTTTGTGTCAGTATTACAGAACAACTAGTTTGGTTTGTAAGTCACTCCTTGGGTGTGTTGTGTGTTTGTGCATGAGCTTCCTGAGTACCTCCATACTTGTAATGATTTCACCAGCAAAACACAATGTGTATTCAGGACTGGATGAATCAGGCTGTTCTACATTGACTGGCTTGTTGTCTTTGGGTGGGGACTTCTCTCTAGTCTTGTGAGAAGTTACTACAGATTCTGACACTCTGAGTTGCCTTTGGTCTCTGTTATCTAGTCTGGTGTGTGTTGTAAAACTGGGAAACTAGATGGGAAGGAAGATGGAATGTATAAAATGGCTGTTATATGCATGCCACTGAATTCTGAGCTACTGCTCAAAACTCCATTGGACTCCACCCATGTCTGACTCTAATACTTATAGATACTTCCTACACCTATTCTAGTACTTATTCCCTTGGAACTCTGCCAGACTCCATCCACAGCCCATGGAGATCCTTATTCTTAGCTCTACATATCTTATTCCTCTAGTATACCTTAGTTCTGCACTACAGCCCCTCTGCTGTCACAGACCCAGTGGAAACTGGATTCCAATCCTACCATCTGGGCCCTCAGTCACATTCCACATCCCTCCTAGCCTCCTTCCACATCGGAGGCCTAGATACTCTGGCTCAGATCTAATTACAGTATACAAGCACCCATGTAGTCTGTAGCTAGTTCTTCAGCTCAAATATTGACTTGGATAAGCCATCTACTCGTCCTATACATCTTCTACATCTTTAAACTCGGATTTCAATGGAGTCCAACCGGATCTGCTCATTTCCAGACCAAACTCCAGTGGAGTCTGATGTTTTCCACTTCTAAGGGCTTGGTTCAAGAGTAATGTTGCCAATAGCTTCATTAGGCCCTGGACCTGGCTGGAGTCCAGATTCCTAGGACTCCAGATGGCTCCTTTTCACTTTCTTCTCTGGCACAGTCCTTACAATGGCTGTCAGTATTATGTTGGTATTAAATGAGCTCCTAATTGTCTCAGTATTGGTCTGTGTTGATGTTTCTGTGGCTATAGCAGTGCAATAGTGGATCTTGTCTTTATCTCTGGGCTCCTTGGCTTTATCTGTGATGATTCTATTCATCTTAATTCCTATAAACTGTCAATCTTTATCAAAACTATACTTTGTTTCCTTTGTCTGGTCCTATCTCTTGTCAAATCGATTCCTATAACTGGTCAATACTACTTCCTGTGAAGCTCACTATTGAGCTGCCCTATATCTGTCAATTCATCAATACTAAAATTGTTATGATTTTAGCCCCTTTTTCGACCTTAACCCTAGCTGCTACATTGATGAGCCTCAGGGCTCTGTATGCTCCAATTTTGCGGATTTCTCCCTCTAGCAGACTTTCAGCAAACCAAAGATTCCACACATGCCCATATATACTTTATTGGGGTTTTTCAACATTTTCCTGACCTTAACAACTCAATTTTGAGGTGATGCAGCTAATTTCAACTTATCTCCTTGGCTTTAAATCAGCATAAACCATTAGAGGCAATAGGGCACAATACCAACATCAGCAGCATTAGCACATCAAGTTGCATAGGTGCAGTCACGAGCATGGACCAGTAATATCGATGGCCCAGCCTTATAGGAGCTCAGTAACAGCAATTTGATGATTTCCGCAGCAAGTACACCCAGTGGGGACTTAGGGCCAATAATTGGTTATTGCTGTATAACCACAGGACTTAGACACACACACTACCTAAAGGGTACTCATCCCTTATTGGCATTATCTGCAGTTCCAAAGATGACAAAAACGGCATGGTTCTAATGCTGGAGCATGAAAATTAAAGACAATGACATGAAAAAGGTGATGTTCAAGACCTGCTGTATAGTCAGAAGGTCAGAAACACATATGTTAATGCATAGCCCTTCAGATATACCACATGGATGCCATTTTTATTTATACTTTACTATATAAACCCAGTAATTTCATACTTTACAGTCAGTTACTCTCTTCATTCTGTTCCCCCACATACACACATCGACTCATTTACCTCAGTAACTCACCCAGCTTCAACAATACCAATAGCACACATTTAACAGCGATTTTGTTTGCCACAAAGCTGAGCTTGAAGTAGTAAGGCTGAGACACCTCACAATCATCCATTGACTTAAAACCTTGACCCTTGTCATTGTTTTACCTCATTACCAACACTCACTTGGTGTTAGTAAGTGATAACCGTGTGGTACTCACCCCTTTTAGTTTTATAGGAAAGAAATAGCTTCAACTTCACAAGACAAGATTAGTTTTACCAGTTTTCAACTTCACAAGATATTAGCGGATCCATTTGGATGTCAAGAGCAGATGAATAGTATTGAACAGTTATAGGGCAGCTCTATTGCAAGTGTTGCAAGGATAGGTTTTGAACAGATTTAGTATTGACAGATTGACAGTTATAGGGCAGCTCTACAGCGAGCTTTGCAGGAAATAGTATTGACCAGTTTTAGGAATCAATTTGACAAGAGATAGAACCAGACAAAAGGAAACAAAGTATAGTTTTGACAAAGATTGACAGTTTATAGGAATTAGGATGAACAGAATCATCACAGATAAAGCTGAGACATAACCAGATAAAGCCGAGGACCACAGAAATAAAGATGAGACCTGCTATTGCACTGCCATAGCCACAGAAATATCAACACAGACCAATACCGAGATGATTAGGAATTCGTTTTATACATTCCAGTTCCCTTCCCAACCAGTTTCCCCATTCTATGACATACACCAGACCAGATAACAGAGACCAAAGGTGACTCAGAGCATCGGAATCTGTAGTAACTTCTCACAAGACTAGAGAGAAGTCCCCCACCAGATGGCAAGCTAGTCAACATAGGACAGCTTGATCAGTCCCATAACCCTGAATATGACACTGTGTTTTATCAGTTGAATCGTTACAAGTATGGATGTGCTCAGAAAAGCTCGCACAAACACACACAACACCCCGAGGAATGACTTATGAACAAAACTAGTTGTTCTGCAATACTGACATAAAGCTGAGACACCACTATTCCATTTTGGTTCTTTGCACTGCGATATTCCAGAAGTATCCAACAACAATTCCCCAGTTTACATTCCAAACTCACTAAAGCATCTGACCACCTCATCAACAATTCAACCAATAAAACACAGTGTCGTATTTGGGGTTTATGGGACTGATCAAGCTGTCCTATGTTGACTAGCTTGCCATCTGGTGGGGGACTTCTCTCTAGTCTTGTGAGAAGTTACTACAGATTCCGATGCTCTGAGTCACCTTTGGTCTCTGTTATCTGGTCTGGTGTGTGTCATAGAACAGGGAAACTGGTTGGGAAGGGAACTGGGATGTATAAAATGAATTCCTAATCATCTCAGTATTGGTCTGTGTTGATATTTCTGTGGCTATGGCAGTGCAATAGCAGGTCTCATCTTTATTTCTGTGGTCCTCGGCTTTATCTGGTTATGTCTCAGCTTTATCTGTGATGATTCTGTTCATCCTAATTCCTATAAACTGTCAATCTTTGTCAAAACTATACTTTGTTTCCTTTTGTCTGGTTCTATCTCTTGTCAAATTGATTCCTAAAACTGGTCAATACTATTTCCTGTGAAGCTCACTGTAGAGCTGCCCTATATCTGTCAATTTGTCAATACTAAAATCTGTTCAAAACCTATCCTCGCAACGCTCACAATAGAGCTGCCCTATAACTGTTCAATACTATTTGTCTGCTCTTGACATCCAAATGGATCCGCTAATATCTTGTGAAGTTGGAGCCATTTCTTTCCTATAAAACTAAAAGGGGTGAGTACCACATGGTTATCACTTACTAACACTGAACGAGTGTCAGTAATGAAGTAAAACAATGATGAGGGTCAAGGTTTTAAGTTGATGGATGATTGTGAGGTGTCTCAGCCTTACTACTTCAAGCTCAGCTTTGTGGTGAATGAAATTGCTATTAAATGTGTGCTATCAGTATTGTCAAAACTGGGTGAGTTACTGAGGTAAACAAGTTGATGTGTGTATGTGGGGGAATGGAATGAAGAGAGTAACTAACTGTAAAGTATGAAATTACCAGGTTTATATAGTAAACTATAAATAAAATGGCATCCTTGTGGTATATCTAGAAGGCTATGCATTAACATATGTGTTTCTGACCTTCTGACTATACAGCAGGTCTTGTGCATTGTCTTATTCATGTCTGCACCTTTGATTTTCATAGTTCCAGCATTAGACTATGCCTTATTCATAGTGTTGGAGTTGAGAATACTCATCGGAATTGACTGAGTACCACCAAAGTATCATGTACATCGATGTCTCATGGTTATACAGCAATAACCAATTAATTCCAAAGTCACCAAAGAGTGTTCATGCTGCGGAAATCATCAAATTGCTGTGATGAAGCCCCTATGATTGCTGGATCAATGTCAAGAAGCTCTGCTTGCATGGCTGCGCCTGTGCACTTTGATGTGGCAATGCTAGAGATGTTGGCAATGCACTCTAGGTCCTATTCTGGTAATGGCAGTGCTAAATCCATGGATTTAGGTCAAAATTGGCATTGTCGGGGTATTGCCAATGTATTGAGGTCAGGAAAGCATTGGAAAAGCCCTATAAAGTATATATGGGCTTGTGTGGAATGATTGGTTTGCTGAAAGTCCGCTAAAGGGAGAAATCCACAAAATTGGAGTGTACAGAGCCCTGAGGCTCATCAGCATATCACATATCACGTATCATGTATCATGTATCATATATCATGTATCGTGTATCATGTATCACATATAATGTATCAGGTATCAGTTATCATGTATCACATAGTATAAAGGGATGATATCAAGTATCACAAGTGATAGCTCACAATTTCAGCTACGTGCATTGTGGTGTCAAATTGTGTTGGGAAATTGCTCTTCTCAATGAAGGAATTAACTGAAGGATGTAGCTTCAATCCCTTTGAGAGGTGTTGACATTCTTGTAGCTTGTCTGGGGTCCTGGGCTGTTGTGGCTGCACAGAAACAATGAGTGGAGAGGACTGAAATGGGCCTCATAGAATGCATTCAGTCTCAGACTTGGTGAAGGGGCCTGACATGCAGCCAGCCTTCAGCTTGCCTGTGATATATTTGTCAATGGCTGGGGCATGATCCAGGCAGGTAGGATGATTGTGGAATATAATGGTCTCCTGCAAGTTGGGCATGTTGCCCAGGGGAAAACTGCAGCAGAGGTTGCACACGAGTCTGGGATAGAATGTTTTAAGGTTGTACTGCAAGAGAAGATGTTCAAAAGCTTCAGGGTTATAGGGGGATATGACTCATGAGAAGATATCTGATCTGGATAAAATATCTGGATGTGTAAGCAGGTGGGGATTGACAAAGCAGGTGAGATCATGATATTCCAAAATTGGGGGAATAGCAACTGTCAGGAATTCTTCAAGCAAAGGGTCAAGTGTAGAAGGTGAGGCCACAGGTATCTGATGGTCATTTGAGCATGGGGTTCTTCTGGCAAGTCCATGAGAAGGTGTGGTAATCTTTCCCACAGTATGAACAGATATGGATGATGTCAGAGGAGTGTCGACAGGTGCACTTGGGTCTGTAGATGTTGAAGGTGATGCATATATGCTTCCCGTTGTCAGGGTGGAGGATGTTGCTCTCCTTGACCTTTGCCCAGATGTGTTTGGTGTGAATGGTACCATTGTAGTGGTCCTGGAGCGAATGTCCCCACTCAGTGCAGGCAAGGCAGCAGGAGGGCAAGGATGGGTTCTTCCTGCTGCCCAATGGAAAGGGCAAAGCCTTAGACCATGTCAACAAGGATGAAGATGCTGCAAGTCTGGACTCCACTAGCTTAACTTGCTCCTCAATTGTATCTTCTCACATCTTGAAGTCCTTATGCAGCTGAAAGTCCAAAACAGCCAAGTTATATCTTTCAGTATAATGCTCCTTACTGAAGGTTTTGGGCTGGGCACAATACTCTTTATGCATCTTCTCCTCCAAAGGCCTCCATGCTGGGAACTGCTCAATCTTGTCACATTGGCACTCAAAGTAGTTGAAGTGGGCCACCCACCACTGGAATATAGACCTCCATTGCTGAACTCGTCTGTGCTGGCATAGAAATGGTAGGCATTGTCAGCAGCCTCCTTCCATTGCCCATAGGACATGTCTTCTTCACAAACCAGCTGTGGCAGCAATGGCCATGTCTTTGCAATGTTGATGATATGTGAGCCCTTGCTCTTGCCTGAGAGGGGGTTGGCCCTGGTAAGGGGAACAAGGGGTTGCTTGTTGATGAACCATCTGAGGTTCTCATTGAGGAAGAAGGGATGCAGCATGAGATATGAGTCATCTGTGTCATATAGGATGTCAGTGAATGTAATGGCCAGGTCATTACCCTTTGTGTAAGGGGACTCCTTAGCTGTGTTCCTGTGTCTGCACTGCTTCACTGTCCTTCCCATGTCTGTCCCCAGCCTCACCTCTGTCGTGTCCCTCTTCCTGCTCAGTCCCTTGTTCAGATCAAGCTGTGCAATTGCCTGTAAGATGGCCCATGGAATCCTAGCAAAGGCAGCTGCAAAGGAGGGGATCCTCAGCTTCTGGATGTCTTCATCTCCAATGGTGACCAGCGATGCCATCTCCAATCCAGGGTCCAGGTACTTTGCAGGGTCCAAATGATGCCTTACTGTTTTAGTTTCTCACTCCTTATTTGCCTCTATCTGGCAATTCATCTCCAGCTTTGCCGCCAGTGAAAACTTCCTGAAAGCTTTCTTCACTGCTTCAGAAATGTGCATACATGGCTTCCTTGGGGAATCCGGCAGCTGTTGAGGCTGGGTTGGTTGTGATGTTGACTGCATCTGCAAACTCTGGGTCTGCTGAGATGGTGTGTGTTGGGTCATGACAAAGAAACAAGGCAATGTAAGAGTGTGAAGCGGTGTGAGGTGGGAGGTGTGAGAGAAGGAAGACATGTCACAGTGATGGAGGATGCGCCCCAAAGTTTAGGGGAAAGCACTATATTTGCACTTGTCTCTTCCTGGGGGCTAAGGCCTCATCTTGGTGGCTGACAGGCTTATCTCGGAGCATCTGACCATGTCTACCGGCAGACTGTCATTTTGGATTGTTGTTACCCTGGTTTGGGCACGTGGACGATGGACAGTTGTGGTGTCCACGGGATCGATCTCACAGAGACTTACACAGTTGCTCAAGATATGTTGGATGACGTTGTGCCAGATGCTCAGGCGAGTGTCATCGCGAAAGGATTCGAGAAGACAGGGGTTCTATCGCACGTGCTCCTTTCGGCATGCGCGGCCACGGAACACGCCAGGGAGATCCCTGCTGTGGGGGCTTAACATGCGGCGCCTTTACCCTAGAGTTATTAAATCTGCTACAGAGTCATGGAGTCGACATGCTTACTTACAAAGAGGTAATAGTGAATCTTAGAGATCTGTCTGCGTATGCCCACTTTCGTTTCCTGGCCTGCTATCGCTGATCTCTCCCGGCTTTACAGACAACGTCCACAGTGAAGGGTGTCCAACGGAATCGATATCTTTTCAATTCAAAAGTCGCCAGCCTACACCATGAAATATACACGATTCGTGCACCCGAGAAAGGTCACCGGCGTGACACTAGAGCAATACGTCTTGGACGCTGGCAAGGTCAGTGGGATAACAAAGAATGCCGAGTTCCTTGTTTTCGCCTACAGGACCGAGGCATACAAGTTTGCGGGCGACACTGAGACCGGTCTTGGAACTGTCGTTGTCGTAGACACGACTGCTCATACAACCACATGAGATTTCTCCCCGCGTGGCGACAAAACGCAGCCATTCCCCCTGTCTGGTCCAGGATTTGCTTTGCAGACTAGAGTCGGCGATGGTCATGACGTTCGTCTGCTCGTTGAGCCAGCACCAGAACTGATCACTGTCTTTGAATGGATAGCTGAGAACAACAGTGGAGTAGGAAAGAGGACATCCAATTTGAAATCGTGGACGACGATTTGGTCTTAGACACATACTTTTCAAAGTCCCAATTGATAATAAAGGCGTTAGCACTCCCATTGCGTTCTCCAAAGTGCCGCCCATTTTAAACCGGCACCTGCACCGTCACTCTGGTCAAAGGAGCACCCCCCGCTGGAAAGCTCGAGCTCGACTGCAAAAAGCTTAAACAGACCTGGGAGTATACGAATGGCCCGGGCGTCAAAGAGATCTTGAAGCCCATCGGCGATAATCTGAACATAGGAGATGTGATCAGGATCGATGTCGATGAGAAAGCGATCTATGAATTCAAGATTATCAATACCTTGGCGGTACCTCTTTATGTTTCGATGTTCTATTTTGATATCAGTGATCCGAGCATCAGTAAGTCGTCCTTTCACATTCCTATGGTCCGCCGCGGCTCCGAGTCTAATAGCTCCCATTACGGCTCTGTACTATCAACCTGGATACGCGAAGAACAACGCTGACGTTTCCCTTCCTTCCAAAAAACCGTTAACTACCGAGTATGGCAAGGGCGGGACAGTTCCACATGTATACAAGAACAAGACGTCGACGTCGGTTTCTTGAAACTTTTCATCTCGACTGAGTATGTCGACTTGTCGGGGATTGTCCAGAAATCGCCTTTTCTTGAAGATACCCGCGCAGCCGGGGTACCACCGGTCCAGAAGCCGAACCTGTGGGACACGATGTGTGTTCCGATTGTTCAGACCAAGGGAGGGAGGACCTCGTGATGCGACTGTGGCTGCCAAAGTATGTTGGGAATATACGTCGACAGGTACAAGAACCATGATCAGGATGGCTCGAACGAGCTTATGTTCGTGTACGTGGTGGTGGTAGGAAGCCAAGAAATGGTAATGATCAGTACGAAAAAAACAAAACAAGGTAAAACAAAGACGGCGAGCCGTCACTGCCAGGCAGCTTGATGGCTGTAAGACCATAATCCTCAACAACAGTGTATTAGTATAGTTTAATTTTCTGTTTTGGTCCCTTTCCGTCATGGTTGTTCGCTTTTCACACCGGTCCGTCGTCGATAGTACATGGTATACAAGTTGCACGTTGTTGGCATCACAACCGTCCACTCCAATTTACAGATTCCTCGTATGAACAATAGTTGGATTCTTGGTTTGTGTAAAAATACGAGTGCACAATTGACTCAATGCTGCAGCCGTAGAGGCCAAAGTAGGAGTATGACATGGGAACCGTTCCTTCTTTTTCAGTCATTCAAATTTTGTCCTTCCGATTTCGACAGGGATACTCAAGGTATCGAACAGGAACCTACCAAGAGCGAAGAAAGTAAAAATGTAGACTATTTTATCAAAATGGTCGTAGTATTAATTTGGCGACATAATTAAGACCGTGGCCTAGGGGGTAAGGTCCGGTATGTAAAAGTATCGGCCGTCGATAATAACGAAATTAATGACTCGGAGCGCAAACGTCATTGTCAATCGAGGCATCATCGGCGATAATTGACAACAACACACGTCGCACCCTACAAAGTTCTCGCTCCCGGGAATGGCTCGCATCCACCCACGGCTTTCTATAAACGGGGATCCCTGGATGATGCCTAGATACTCCGTCGAGAAGAATATTTCCAAGAAATCGACTCCTTCTCTGAGTCCGTATTTGTGCGGAACGGTCCCACTCGCACCGTACCCAATGGCTGATGATTAAACACCAACGTTCTTTTTCTCACTTCCCGGAGGATAGTACGAAACCTGCAAAGGGAGTCATGTTTGGAGGATGTCATCAGAACGAGAAAGACGGCTCAAATCACTGACATCGAAATCGAACATTGAAGATACCTCTGACGTACTGGTGATCTTGAATCCATTAGCATATATCGCTTCCTCATCGACACTGACCGTAATCACATCCCCCTGGGATCGGATGTTGGCCGTTGGAGTGACGCATCAAGACCTCTTCAAGGAAATGCGTGTACATCCCCGCTTTCCTTAAGCTTCGTACACCTATGGTTGGGAACTCCTTTCTTTTCCCCATATGGTGAAGATACCAATAATAAAAGTCAACACAACTTTGAAAAGGACGCGGTGGATGGCGCCTGTATCATAGATCTTCGCTGTGAAGGGAAGGGCATGCATGTAAGTCCATGTCGACGACAGAGGTCGCCCATAATCTCGAAACAGACGTCATCACCATCTGCAGCATATTACCAGATCCCAGGCATTGTCACGACTCTTCACGAAACGAAATCCTCTTCGACCTCCTTTATCTCGTCGGCTATCCATTGAACGGCACTCTGCAACCTTTCATCGGCAGCAAGCTGGAATGGTGGTTCACTGCTGCCGCGGGTAGAGGAATTGCATGAGCGGTGGAAGTGGCAGTACTAGAAATAAAAACAATCCCTAAAGTAGTCTTCATGGCTCTGTCGGCGAACACAACGAACTGCATCTTCGTTGTGATTCCAAGGGCCTCGCCGGCTTTGACGATGTATTGGCCGCGTGGATGGGGTTCAATTCCTGTTGTACATTGGGTACCTTGGCATTGAAGAGACACCGAGATTGGTGAACACCTCGAACTGCGTGTCTTAGACAAATGAAGTTCAGCGGGCTAGAACATAATAAACTCGACGGGCCTACCCGTGAAGATCAAGCAGATCGGCTATAATGACCCTGTAAGTAAACTCGTCGAGCTCGTTTTCCTGTAACAAGTTCAATAGTTCCGAAGTAAAGACACCACGTCCGCCTATTTCCCCGGCTTCTTGCCCGTGTATGCACAGTGAAAGGAGCACATGTGATAACAGACCTGTCTTGAATCCATTTGCGATGTCACTTACCTAAGCATTTGGTTCAATGTCATTCAAGAGATCTTGAAGAACCACGTAAGTCTCTGGGAGATCGATCTTCCGAACGGCGAAAATGGGATCATTGTAGCCCGCCGGTGCCAGAGCCCGAATGAAAGAGTCAAGAATGATAGTCTATCGGTGTGTTTAATCAGATACGATGCAATGCGTCAGTCACGAGCCAACGCTTACGAACTCGCAGCGAGCAGACGAGAGGGCCCCAGGTCTAAAACGCCTTGACCATGTTCGCCGTCCGACCCGCTCATGGTAAAGACGCGTGAAACAAGACAAGCAATTGTATTTCGCCGTTTGTGCTGGGCCATCCTGATGGTGCCTTAGCCTCAGCCTCCGCTCCATGCCCTGCGTAGAAGATGAGAATCGGGTCATCCTTCTTTATTGTTGATTGTCCCCAAGTTGTTCGATCGCCGTCTCGATGGTTTTCCGCGCTGCGGATTCTCTCATAAGAATTCATCAACGGTGTCAGCATCGGCAACAGCACCGCTCCGATCTCTAATCTTGTTCAAATGATACTTTCGATACTATTGGAGCGCAAATAATGAGACAGGGCTAATGATTGCAAGATCAACGCCATATTCTAGGGCCTGAGAACGGGGACTTACCTTCTAACGTTAGTCTAACTTTGAAGGCTATGAAGTTCAGGGTAATCTTAGCATAGACTGCGGGATTTCCGTACGGCAGAGAAGACAGCTCTTCAAGACCACATGCAGGCCTGTAAATTATGTATCGCTGAGACGGTTGTCAAAACAGCATCTCCTTATGTTAGAGAAATATGGAAGCTGTTATTGAAAAACTAGATAATCCAGTACGAATTGTCGGCAGAATTGGGATGGTCCTTACCACAGCAGAGCGTCCGACATAATGCCGAGCGAGAACCTAAAATGACGACCGAGAGCGACGTTGGAAAGTGGGACTGTTGATAGGACAGGGCAACAGCATCAAACAAGTGTTCTGATTTAAACGACCCCGGAGAAGAAGGCGATCCGTCTCCACTATCCCACGTCTGCAAAAAAATCATGTTAGAAAACAAACCTTGTCCCTATAAAGAAATGTTGCAGTGGCGAGTTTTTCATGTCGACCGTCATGTAGAACATCGATGCATATATGAGCCTCTGAGACTAGAAAGTATTTTCAGGACGGTCCTACCGTTGGCTAATTATCCATCACCGGCAACAGAGACACTGAAGCAGGACACAGGACTATGTCAGTCATATAAGAGCCAATATTTAACTGAAAGGTGAGGTCAAAACAGTAGAGAGAAAGACGAGAAGCGGCTGCTCGAGGGCATACGACTGAAACGCGCTGACAGGTAGTGACGCGGCAGGTGGAAAGGAAGGAACGCTTGCACAGCCACCAACCACCACTCTTCCTTTCTTCCCACGACGCCGATTTGAAATGTTTTGGAATCAAGCACATTCCACAGCCGAGCTTCTATCACTGTCAGATGGTTAGGTGCCTGCCGTACAGTGTTGTGAGATCGTGCTATCGCGGCTCTGTAGCTTTAACCCTGCTTCTTAAATCCACCATTAGCCGGGACCTTGGTGTCATTGTTGTCCAAATCCGAAGGACAGAAGAATTTAAAATAAGAAAAGTTGGCAAGTGGGTCCCATAATCTGCGGCCTGTGCAGCCACAGGATTAAATCCATTGTTGATTCGTATTTTTACGCAAACGAAGAATCCAACTGTTGCTCATAAGAAGTTTAATTCTGTAAATCCATTTTCTTCCGTAGCAAGGTAAATACAATAAATCTTAAAGTGAAATCTGTTTTCTCATGACAGTTGTAACATAGCATATACCTTGTGCATCTACAATGGAGTCCAGTCTCCAGGATAGAAAGGGAACAACGAAAAGGCATCATACCAAAAACTATATTACTAACAAG
>JANDKJ010000291.1:0-18960 GCA_028551335.1 Armillaria sp. CMW 4456
CAAGCGGAACTCACTTACAAATTCATACCAAATCATTAGTCGTTTTTTGAGATACACAAATAACATCATGCAAATTCTATATATTGCCCTTCTTCTTGTCAATGATAGGTATCATATATTATATATTCAACCGTACTCACTTTGGGAATAGATACCGACGTCAAAGTTGAGTTCTCGAACGTCGAGAGTCACAGAATGTATTAGTGAAACGCTAGAAAAAGGCCCGCATAGAACTTACAGTACACCTACGAGGTCAAATGAATCGTATTCATTGCCTGTTCTAACAGAAATGCTGTTACCGTTGACACGCTCGAATGCCTGATGATACTCCTGTTAGCACGGTAAAATACAGACATGAAATACGAAGCTCCACTTACCAGGTTACCCGAATACTACGCATTTCCGTGACATCGGTCAACATCCGACTTTGTCCATCAAACTTGCGGCCATGTTGAATTTCTGAAGTTTGGAGGGAATTCTCAACGTCTCGTAAACATGTTCAGTGCTCATCAGAAACAACGGGGGAAATACTCAGTATTTAAAGCAGCTGCGAATAGTGACTGACATCAAAACTTGGTCCTTCCAAATATCCGAACATTGGTCTTGCAGGTTATCAGAATGTTTCAACTTGAAGGTCCTTTGCAAGAAAAGAGAAATGCTCAAGAGGATATTTGAGATGTCGAGGAATGATGGGAGCCAAGATGAAATGATAAGAGAAAGATTGAACGAACAAGATCACATGGTCTTGTAAGTAATTTGTGAAATGATCAAGTCGACGGCACTTGATCTCTCACCAAGACCTTTTCAGCGTGTTTCGTATTCCCCGCTCTCTCGCTTGCATCTTCCAACTTTCAGAAACGTCAACATGAATGTCATTTTTCAAATCGTTGATGTTTTATCTCCATCTGCTCAAACTACCCGGTGTCATACCCTCAAGGTTGAACAACTTCTACCGAGACGAAAACATTCAGATATATGTTTCCGTGTTTCGAGGTCAGTTTTTTGACGTGTTTCATTGCTAGAATACTCACTGTGCAATCTGTTGTCAGTTGAAACTTTTCGCATCGAATACCAGCCTTGGTATGAGCCGAAAGTGCTCTGCTCGAGGTCTCCCTCTCAATACCTCGCACAGGACTGCAATGACATCACTAGAGTTCCTGATTTTCATTTACGGTGACTGCGATTCGTATTATGACGTCGTTTTAATTATGGTCCAAGTGGTCGACGACTGGTGAGTGAAATTTAACTCATTTTGGGTGGATTTGTGCTGAGTGTCACTCTGGATAATTTCACTTAATAATCTAGTGGTTTTCGTTGCTTCACACACTCATATTTACCCTCAAATTCCACTGGCAAAGTGTTTATCACTCTCAGATATCCGCATTAACACCCTGTCATGTCAGGGTCCTGACTTCGAATTCCAGACGCGCCTTTTCACCAAAACCGATCATCGCAAGGCAAAAAGTCTTGCTTCAAGTTTCCTATTTCAAGTACGATTCCCGAGTGACTAGAAGACGGAAACGATTTGAAAGGACTTGGTGTGCTGTCAGATTTTGCGTCGCCAGACACTGGGACGGAGAAATGTCCCCGTGCTTCCGTCTCGTTTTGGATGGGCTCTGGGTATAAAAGGCGGGCGAAATCTAATTTGAACAGTAAGATTTCCTCCCCTTTGTTGACGTTGTCCCTACACTCTATCCAACCCATTCCAAGCCCCCCCTACTCCTCTACTGTCTATGCTGCCAGCGGTGTGAAGTTGGTTCACCGCGTGAAAATGTCACGGCCATTGCCAGTGAGTGCGGACTATTTTGCTTTCATCTTGTCTTCTTAACTATTCTTTTCATTAGATACAGCGCTATCTTTCGTCTGGACAAGAGAGAGTGAGGGATAATTTGGGGTATAAAGGTGTGTACATCTTCGCATGTATTTCTTGATATATATATTTGAAGTCAGACAGACCCGCATTCCGGACTCGTCGACCACCCGCGTCTATATCTACATATCGTCTACAACACCTGGACCTGTGACTACGTCTTCGATACCCTATGGAAAGTGATACGAAACTGATTCACCATATGGAATAATACCGGCCATTGCCAGTGAGTGTACGACTCATTTTTTTTTTTTGCCGTTGTCTGTTTTGACCATTCTTCTCACCAGGTATAGCCGTACACCGCCGGTACAAGACACAAAAACGAAGGATTTATTCTGTTTGTAAAGGTGCGTACATCCTTAAACGTCTTGAACTCTATTTAACCCCCCATGCAGATCCGCATCCCACATCCTGCACGTGCTGCCCACTCCCACACGCCGTCGACTCGATCCAAGCTTTTACTATGTCGCCGATGGCATAGACTCTGGATGGAAGAACTACAAGTCGCTGTAGTGACGAGAGACCAGACGTTGCCATGGGGTCGAGACGGATAAGGCTGGAGAATGGAGGGATGAAGAGGTGAGTATACGGCTCATGGACGGAATTCGTGCTAATGTAGTGTCAGCTGTCGCCAAGGTTGGCGGCTTATACTCAGAAAATCTCTTTGAATTGTCCACAAGGCAGCGTGTACCTACTACATTGTCCACCCCTTCTTGCTGACTTCCTGTTATAGTGTGCTCGACTCATTCCAGTTCAATGCAACAATCAGGGAGCCAAAAACAAGATGAGCTCGTCGTCTTTGGCAGTGCTGCAGAGGAAAATAAAACGACAGAGGGGTGCTATAACCAACTGGTCTTATGACCACTGACCAATTTTTTCCCCTAGGGTTCGGCTATGTAAACGCGACACCCTCTCTCAAACGGAGGCCACCAAGTTCAAGCGAAGAGTTCTCGACTCTGTCGTGAGTCCTGGGTCCTGCACTGCCATCGCCAGCAACACTCGCGCAGCCATCAGCACCTTTGACGACACCAGCGTCACGGCCGTATGAAGAGCGACGGTGTGTACACAGATGATGAGTGTAGAAAAAGTTTGCCATGTACAGGGAGATTATCTACTGTCCGTGTAGGTCTCTTTGCCTTTTTCTACTTTAGCTGCACTTTTCTCTCTGTTTCTTTTTCACGGATCTCACTGTAGCCATTACAGCCTATGCCCAATGCTAATCGTCGTGTGTCGAGGTTGCCAGTATTCGCCATAGAATGTGCGCAGTTGTAGAGCCTTTGAGGTAGGAGTTGTCGATCGTGAAAGAAAGTGAGACCCGGGATGTAAGACGAAGATTCAACGACTCACGCTGCCTTCCATGACTCGGGAATATTCAAACACCACCACCTATTTGTACACGAATACTAAACCCAAGAATGAAATTATATATAGTAGTAATAGCTTTTGTTTAAAGTACCTTGAACAATGTCAGAATATGTTGAAATTCTCAAGTTATTGGGACGCTTACCTCAATGAATTCTTTCGGTTTGAACATCAAAGTTCTCATTCTCGGATTTCTCTGCCATTGTCTGCGCGCCCGTGCTCCATGCACCCATACGTTGCACTCCCCAGGGTTCGGTCCCCACATCTAAAAGGTCACCGCGGCCCACCCATCCAGTCGATACCCTCGAAGGGTATAGTGTTTGTGTCTACACAATGGTGATCGATGCCAATTGTTACTAGATTTTTCAGAGGTCAGTATGACGCTATAATATTGTTATAAAGTCACTTACATGAGGGCCAAGGTTGCTACATGGTTTGTAGCCAATAATCCGGCGTATCGCGTACTCAGCGATGTAAAAAGAGATCCCGGAAATTCATCCTGGAGGTTCGCCGTTACAGCCGTTCGCTTGCAACCAAATAAGTACGTCGACCGACCAACCGACTTTGAATAGAAGTAGCGGATGTAAGTGGCCATCTGGTGTGAGCGAACGAGAGAGGGATGACGGTTGAGGAATGAGTCGGCTTAAACTTTGATTGCGAGAGACGATCGATTCTGGCCATGGCTATGTCGTTGGGCATTGAATAACTGATTCTCGTTTATTACTGACCTCTAGGGTAACCACCTTGACGCTAGCGTTGGAGGTCCTATAATTTGCATTAGGCCCGATCATTTGCATTCAATTAGCAAGGTCTTTTTTTCGATCCGTTTATCTTACCCTGTGTGCTATCGTATGTCTGGATACTTCTATAGGTACAGCAAAGTCTTACTCTCCTGCCTGGAACGTATAAAGAATTTATTGAGAAGAACATGTATTTTTTATGCGACAATAATGATAGGTAAAATATCGCAAATCCCGATTGATCCAATGCTAATGATCGTGCCTCACGCTAATGTCCGACGGGCTTTTACTGTGCTCGTTAATCAGGTGATGTTTTCCCCCCCGTGACTCTGCCATCTCTGACGAGACGGAGCCGTCTCGGCTCATACACTGTTTTTGACCTGGTTCCGGGTGCCACACAAATGCCGAGGTCTGAAAGAGACGCCTTTGTACGACTTTTTCTTTCAGAATGTTTTGCTTTTCTTGCTCTTGACCAGTTTCTTAGTGTATCGAGGAATAAATGTGGAGGAATTATCAGTTTCCTCTGACAGAGCAAGCTAGTCACTAGACGGTGTAGTAGGGAGAAGCTGGATAGTGGATAGCAAGTCGACGGGTAGCTGTGCTAGTGGCAGCCGAATTAGCTGGAAAGTAGCTAGCTGGTGCCAGGGGGTCGCTATCCTGTTTCTGGCGAGTAGTTAGGTGTTTTAAAAATAAATACCGATGAAAACACCCTGAGTGTTTTCATCGGTGTTTTCATTGGTAATTTCATTTGTCATCAGGTTGTAAACACCGATGAAAACACCCAGGGTGTTTTCATCTGTGTTTATAAATATAATACCCAGACCGAAACACCGGCGTATAATTACTGAGGGTGTTTCACACAACGTGTTTCGTTGAAAATGACTGATGAAAACACTCAGGGTGTTTACAAAGGTGTTATCTCCAAAAATACATATGAAATTACCATTGTAAAATACTAAATAAATGACAGAGTGTGTTTACAAAAGTGTTTCGTTGTGTGTATTTCTAAACCAAACACAGATAAATTTACTTTAAAGTCCTTACACCCCTCAAACTACCGATGAGTCACAGGAGTGTAAGTTCATGGGGTGGGTAAGTTTCCTGGTTGATAGAAATGTACCTTAGCTAGTAGCCAGGACACAAATCAAAATATACTGGATGGTTTATGTGAATATGACTGCTAGAATGCTTTCTGGGACACAATAGATCCAAATTCACAACCAAACTGAGTCTTGGACTCCAATTCTGAACTGTAAAACTGCCTGGTGCAGAGTAACTGACACAAGTGAGCACCTGAATGCAACTTATCACTGACACAAAACTGTTCTGAACTGCTGGACAACTGTCTGACTGGTTCTTGGGCTATACTGTGCTTGCAAAATGCTCCTGGACTTAACATCAACAGTCACAATTACTTTCTGTGAGACTATGCTCAAAGCTCTTAACCCTAATCCATACTAGATTGCTTTACAGCACTTCCAGAGGCCAGAAAACTTGGTCCCTGCTCTAATTACAGGCTTGTATTTATACTATTCTACTACTAAGTTATTCATATTGTTGTTACCTATTCTGGACTAGTTTCCCTATGGCCAGCCAAAGTCCTCTGTGTTTATAAGCTTATTCACAGCTGTCCAGGATACTCTCATATGGTTATGAGCTCATATGTGGGTCCTGGATGATCAATTGCTGATCAGGCTGCACAAAACCAGTCCTGGACACTAAATATAGTCCTGGACCATCATTACATTCACTTCCCAGAGCCTAGAACATTCCTGCTCGATTGCAACACCCTTGGAACAGGGTGCAGGACTGGCTGAGCACACTTAGCGTTTCTCCAGGATACTTTCTAAGTCTCAGATTCAGTTTCTTTCAAGTATAGGCCCAACTAATACATAGATTAGCTATCCTACTGTTACAAAGTGCATTTCTAAGGTCAATTTTCTCAGGGTAACAATTCCAGGCATATCAACATGTTTGAGTGCCCTCAATGATATTCTCCACATCAATTTTGCTTGAAATGTCTCATGGTGCAATAGGCTTCATCGTTCTAACTGTTGGGCTTGATGGACATGTGTCAGGAGGTGTAGTGAGTGGTGAATCAGGCAAAGGAGCTTGTGATGTGGCTTTGGGTAGTGCAGGTGCACCATGCTGGATGTTTTCTGCCTTCATACTGCTCCTAACTTCTGCATTCTCTCCCTCATTCAGCACTCTATAAATCCCCTGGTCCTTCCAACACATTTCTGGGAATTTAACATTTCATTCAACATGTATGGAGCCATTATCTGGATAATAAATTCGATGCCCATTACTCTCTTGGTTGAATCCAAGCCAACAGCCTTCATGAGCACATCCCTTAAGCTTTGAACCATCCTCAACATGTAACCAGATCTTGCAGCCCCATTCCTGGATGTGCTGCAAGTCAGGCTTTGATCCATGGAACACCTTATAAGGTGCATGAAGCATGGCTCAGATCTTCTCCAGAAGTATGCAGTTGAGTCTCTCAGCAACTCCATTGTGTTCAGGGGTGTCATGGACTGTGAAGCAATGTTGAATACCCTTCTCTACTAGGTAGTCATCGAAATTATGGCTCTTGTACTCTCCTCCACTATCCAAATGCAATATCTTTATCTTTATAGCATGCAGCTTGTCCCATCTTGTCTCCAGATCCTTAAATGACTGTAACATCTTGTTTTTCGAGTGGAGTAGCATTGCTACAGAGTAACATGATGCATCATCTGTAAATGTGACATAGTATTTCTTGTGCTGAAGTATTTCAATGGTTGCCAGTCCCCACACATTGCTGTGGACTTGATCACCTACTCCCCCTGATGCATCATTCTCCCTAGACTTCAAGATGGCTTTCCTTGTCATTCTACCATGTAGACATGACAGGCATTGATCCTGAGAGGTGGGGCTTCCTTCATTGAGTTTTAGACCATCTACTAATTGATTCTTGATTAGCTTCTTTGCTGCATCAATTGGAAGATGACCCATGAGGTGATGCAACTCATCAGGTGTCACAATACATGGCCTATTGTCGACATAATAGGTCTCTGCATGAGTTATTGGTGTGTGGAGTCTGTATAATCCATTAATGTGTAGTATTGTCCTGATCTGGTGATGCTTCTTGTCAAAAATGCAGCACTCATCCTCTTTAAAATCAAGGGAATATCCTGCTTGGGTGATGCAACCAACAGAAAGGAGTGTAACTCCAAGATTAGGTGCATGGAGTACATCCTTGACAAGAACTTTGATTGCCTTCTTCTTCCCATTAGGAACTGTGATACACATGTCACCTTTCCCTATTGCTTTGAACTTCTTCTTGCCTACCACCATTATTCCAAGAGGCTCAATAGCCTTATAGTTCATCAATTGATGATGTGACAGAGTCATATGCTGTGTAGCACCGGAGTCAAAGATATCAACTTTGTACTCATGCTCTGTGTCAGAAATGGTTGCTGCAAGATTTCCAGATGTAAGTGAGGTTGTTTCTCCAACAAGCTCTGGTATACTGATGTCTGGTACATCAGTTATCTTGTTGCTATCCTTGTCTTTGCTGTCACTGACATTCTGGGGCTATGGCAGGTCCAAGAAGTCTTCTTTGGCTTCTTCTTCAGCAAACCATGTGGCATCAAACTCCTTGTCCACTTTTGCCATGTTCACTTGTCCATGGCCCTTCTTTGGGCCTTGACCTTCTTTCCCTCCTCCCTTCACCCAACAATCTCTCACCATGTGTTCCTTCCTATGGCAGTTGTAACACTCCATGGATTTCTTCAGTCTCTTTCCACCATTCCCACTGTAGAATGTGGCTTCCCTCTTGCTCTTTCCTGCTGACCTGACCTTCCACTGATCTGCCTCATTTCTGATGCCCTGTAGCACCATGTTGGGATCAAGAGCCTTGCCTAGAAGTGCCAAAGTGCCTGTAAGCACAGAGAGATATGTTTTGAACGAGGTAGAGAGTGATCCTAGGACTATTGCAATGAAATTATCATCACCTGGGTCCACTCCCATTGCAATAAGGTCCTCACATAAGGACTGTAGCTTCATTAGGTGAGTCTTTAAATCACCTCCTTCTGTGCATCGCTCATCCTGGAGCTTTCAGTGCAGATCAACCATTACCATCTTGGATTTCTTCTTATACTCTGACTTCACCTTTGTCTACATTGCTTTCACTGTGGTCTCACCCTTCACCTTCAAGAATAACAAATCTGGAATGACTGATGCAATACCCTGCTTGATTACAGCCTGCTCAGACTTCCAAATCCAATGCTTCTTCTTATATTTCTCCATTTCCTTTATTTCTTCAGCTGTGAGATGCTTGGGATCCACTTCAACTGGTTCTGTCAGTCCTGAAATCATCATAACATTGTCAAAATGATCACTCAGACCTGTTGCATCAATGGCAAAAAGGAACCAGTCATGAAAGAATATCCAGTTCATGCCATCTGCCTTGCATGCAGGGAGCTTTGTGAAGTACTTGCTGAGTTTCACAGTGGATGAGAAGGTATTGTAGAACATGATAGATTGGTGATAGAGCAATGCGAGGTGAGTGTCTCATTGTTGTTATTTAGTTATGGCTGGGGCCCATAACCTGTTAGCAGCAATAATAAGTAGATAGAAAGCTCATATTAACTATAGTATGAATACAACTCTTTTATACTCTTTGTAAATATTCTGGTTTGTTCTTCGACTGTCCTAGACTAACTACAGGCTATCCTAGATGTTGTTTGAGCTGCAACATGCCTTGTACAATGTTCATTCCATGGATATGATCCATACCAAATTCTTGACCTAAATCAGCTTGCTGTTTATGAGTCACCAAAGCAGGTAGACAGGATTCCATTCAAGCAAAGTTGGCCTCTCCAAAGGACATGAGCTTAGAAGAAGGGAAATAGTCAGTAAAAGGGTGCTGTAAAACAAAATATATGTTGTACCTCACTGGTGGCCTCCCAATCTTCTTCACTGAGCACCCAGCTCTTACTCCACTTTGGGGAAATAAGATGAGACAGAAGGGAGTAACCACTTCAGTAATGACATTCAGGCAGCAAAGGCCATCATCTGGGATGTCTGGTCCCACCAGAGCACAATAAGACATCTGGGAACAGCTACACTTAGTATGCTGAGTAACTGAGGTTGTAGCACTTACCAGTAATGGATGAGCCTCTTTCAACTGTGCAACTAAGTTCTTGATACCCAGAGTGCCAGAAATGGTGGGATTCCAAAGAGTGGAGGTGGTGTCACATATGTTAATGAGTAGGCAGTTAGGGTTGGCCATCAATTGTTATGGTTTGAGAGAAAGAAAAATTTTGAGAAGTGTCTGTGAATCATATGTTAGATAGAAGCCAGATGCACTTCTTAGCACATGGCAGTGATTAACATTAATGTTGATTGCTCAATGCAATTGGCTGACTCATGGTGAGTGGCAATGCTTAGACAAATCCACTTATATGTAGACTAGTGTCTAAGTTCAGGCAGGCAAAAGCCCAAAACAGACAGCTAGATTCCATATGTGGTCATGAACCAGCATCTCCAGGAAAGCAAGCAAAAAGTTGTCCAGGAAATAAGACTGGGATAGTCTCTCTTCAGTTAGAGGGAGATGATACACCTGGAATTGTTACTCTCAGAAAATTGACCTTAGAAACACATTTTGTAACAGTAGGATAGCTAATCCATGCATTAGTTAGGCCTATACTTGTAAGAAACTGAATCCAGGACTTAGCAAAGTATCCTGGAAAGACTCTAAGTGCATCTGGCAAGTCCTGCTCTCTGCTTCAGGAGTGTCACAATCAATCAGGAACATTCTAGGCTCAGGGAATTGAATATAATGATGGTCCAGGATAGGTAAAAATGCTATAAATAACTTAGTAGTAGAATAGTATAAATATAAGCCTGTAAGTAGAGCAGGGACCTGTTAGGATCATGCCAATAGAAGAGAAGATGGAATGCACATAGCAGAGTCTGCAGAGTGCATGTGCCCTTGGCAAAGCTACTAGCAATGTTACCCTTGGGTTAAGAGCTTGGATTGGATTGCAGACAGAGTCCATGGAGTTGATATGACTAGGATCAAGGATTAATTCCACAGAGTTGAATTCCATGGAATATAGTAGGAGTTAGAGAATGAGGCTTGAAGGCCAAGAGAGAGTATTGGGCTGAACCAAGATGATATTTGAACTGAGGCATGTACAGCTAGAGCTACAGTTTATATACTAGGGTGGAGTCTATAGAATCAGGGTCTAGATAATGAGGTCTGGAATAGTCTGTATCTAGAGGAGTCAAGGAATCCTGTGGACTCTGATGTAACACCTATTCACTACCATAACAGAGTCTAGATATGATAAATGAATGATGTGAAATTAGTAGTTGAAATACAAAGGAATTTGATAAGGAAGAATAGAGAGTGGAGTCCATGAAGTCCAGTTGGAATTGGTCTTTGAAGTTGATCTCCATGGAGTCCACAGCATGATTGTTACAGGACCAAGTTTTCTGGCCCCTGAAAGTGCTGTAAAACAATCTAGTATGAATTAGGGTTAAGAGCTTCTGTTAGGATCATGCCAATAGAAGATAAGATGGAATGCATGTAGTGGAGTCTGCAGAGTGCATGTGCCCTTGGCAAAGCTATTAGCAATGTCACCCTTGGGTTGAGAGCTGGGTTGGATTGCAGATGGAGTCCACAGAGTTGATACAACTAGGATCAAGGATTAATCCCACAGAGTCAGAGTCCATGGAATATAGTAGAGGTTAGAGGATTAGGCTTGAAGGCTGAGAGAGAGTATTGGGCTGAACCAAGCTGATATTCGAACTCAGGTATGTACAAGTAGTTCTACCATTTATATACTAGAGTGGAGTCTGTGGAATCAGGGTCTAGATAAGTAGTCTAGAATAGTCTGTATCTAGAGGAGTTAAGGAAACCCATGGACTCTGATATAATGCCTACTTGCTACCGTGAATGGAGTCTAGGTATGATAAATGAATTATGTGAAATTAGTAATTGAAATATGAAGGGAAATTGATAATGAAGAATGGAGAGTTAGTCCATCAGAGTCCAGTTGGAGTATATGGTTGAAGTTGATGTCTATGGACTCTGTGGCATGATTGTTACAGCTTCAAGCATAGTCTCACAGAAAGTAATTACAACTGTTAACATCAAGTCCAGGAGCATTTTGCAAGCACAGTATAGCCCAAGAACCATTCAGACAGTTGTCCAGCAGTTCAGAACAGTTTTGTGTCAGTGATAAGTCACATTCAGGCACTCACTTGTGTCAGTTATTCTACACCAGGCAGTTTTACAGTTTAGAATTGGAGTTCAGGACCCAGTTTTGGTTGTGAATTTGGATCTATTGTGTCCTAGAAAGCATTCTAGTAGTTATATTCACATAAAATGTCCTGCTGTTGCACCTACAATATATTTACCCATGTAAATTTGTGATTTCCTAGTGAGCTCACTAAACTATACCATGCATGTATAGAGCTCACTATGGATAATACCTTTCTGATGATAAACCAACTTTCAAGCAGTTATGAATGACACTAGTGACATTCCTCAAGGCAGAACTAAACCAGGGACTTAATCATAGCATTGTACTGGATAGGCATGCTTGATTATACAGACTGATCCCTCTGTCCTGAAGTCAGAAACAGTCTTCGCTGTATATTAAACACAAGATCAGGATAAAGAGATATTGCAATCAGAGGATAATTAAGCTGCTCACAATTAAAAGTGATGCACAATGTTGATGAGCCTCAGGGCTCTGTACACTCCAATTTCATGGATTTATCCCTTTAGCGGACTTTCAGTAAACCAATCATTCCACACAAGCCCATATATACTTTATAGGGCTTTTCCAATGCTTTCCTGATGCCAATACCTCAGCAATACCCCGACAACTCCAATTTTGACCTAAAGCTGCAGATTTAGTGCCGCTATTACCACAATAGGACCTAGAGCACATTGCTGACATCTCTGGCATTGCTGCATCAAAGTGCAAAGGTGCAGCCATGCAAGTGGAGCTTCTCGACATTGATCCGGCGATCATAGGGGCTTCATCACAGCAATTTGACGATTTCTGCAGCACGAACACTCTTTGGTGACTTTGGAATTAATTGGTTATTGCTGTATAACCATGAGATGTTGACATACACAATACTTTGGTGGTACTCAGTCATTTCTGACGAGTATTCTCAACTCTGACACTATGAATAAGGCATAATCTAATGCCAGAACTATGAAAATCAAAGGTGCAGACACAAATAAGATAATGCACAAGACCTGCTGTATAGTCAGAAGGTCAGAAACACATATGCTAATGCATAGCCCTTCAGATATACCACAAGGACACCATTTTATTTATATCTTACCATATAAACACGGTAATTTCATACTGTACACTAGTTACTCCCTCTATTCTGTTCCCCCACATACACACATTGAGTCGTTTACCTCAGTAACTCACCCAGCTTCGACAATACCAATAGTACATGTGTAATAGCAATCTCGTTCGCCACAAAGCCGAGCTTGACATAGTTAAAGCCAAGACACTTCACCACCATCCATCGACTTAAAACCTTGACTCTCATCATTGTTTTACTTCATTACTGGCATTTGCTCAGTGTTAGTAAGTGATAACTGTGCAGTACTCACCTCTTTTAGTTTTATAGGAAAGAATCAGCTTCAATTTCACAGAATCAGATTAGTTTTAACAGTTTTCATTTTCACAAGACATTAGCGAACCCATTTGGGTGTCAAGAGCAGACAAATAGTATTGGATAGTTGTAGGGCAGCTCTATTGCGAGCATTGCAAGAATAGGTTTTGAACAGATTTAGTATTGACAGATTGACAGATATAGAGCAGCTCTATTGTGAGCTTTGCAGGAAATAGTATCGACCAGTTATAGGAATTGATTTGACAAGAGATAGGACCAGACAAAGGAAACAAAGTATAGTTTGACAGAGATTAACAGTTTATAGGAATTAGGACGAACAGAATTGTCACAGATAAAGCTGAGACATAACCAGATAAAGCTGAGGAGACCATAAATAAAGACGAGACCTGCTATTGTACCACCATAGCCAAAGAAACATCAACACAGACCCATACCGAGATGATTAGGAGCTCATTTAATACTGACATAATACCAACAGATGTTTTACACATCCCAGTTTCTTTCCCATTCAGTTTCCCAGTTTTACAACACACACCAGACCAGATAACAGAGACCAAAGGTGACTCAGAGTGTCAGAATCTGTAGTAACTTCTCACAAGACTAGGGAGAAGTCCCCCCAAAGATGACAAGCCAGTCAATATAGGACAGCCTGATTCGTCCAGTACTGAATACGTATAGTGTTTTGCCAGTGGAATTGACACAAGTATGGAGGTACTCAGAAAGCTTGCACACAAACAAACAACACACCCAAGAAGTGGCTTATGAACAAAACTAGTTGTTCTGTAATACTGACACAAAGCCAAGACACCACTATTTCCATTTTGGTTCTTTGCATGGCGATATTCCAGAAGTATCTGACAACTATTCACCAGTTTACATTCGGAGATCACTAAACCATCTGATCACCTCATCAACATAATAGAAAGAGATCTGAAGTCACCCCAAGCTACAATAACACGAGCATGACATCCCTTGATAAGAATGGACTTGTTTGTAGCGAGCTCACTACATGTGGAGTACACAGGACAAGTCATTCATTGCTAGACACAGCAACTTGCTCCAGAGAAACATTGAAGATACTAAACATGGGTAAATGGTGCAAGTCACCATGTAGATAAGTCCATGGACTTGAGGATTAGTGAGCTCTGTATGCCACACAGAGAGCTCACTATGGAAACTATCTCTAATGAGGAAGACTAGGCTCAGAGATGAGTACAACTGTGGCAGCAGCAGGCTAGGCCTATAGGAATTTCCTTCTATCACTTTCTATAACATATTTGTATTAATCCAGACCAAGTAGTATAAATAGTGGTAAAGTAGATAGAGTAGGACAAGTTTTAAACCCCCAAGTTGCATGTTAGCATTGGAAGTGAAGTATAAGCAGTGAGGGATCAGTTTGTAGCTTCAAGCATCGTCTACTAGCTTAGCAAGCTCACCAGAGGAAAACAGAGATAATCTCACATTCAACTTGTGTGCTTGAAAGACAAGAGAGATATTGAGTCAGTGACACTGATTTAATTGTTTGAGCACTTGAGGAGTTTGAATGTGTTGAGAGCTCAGAAAGAGGGTCATCAGTTTCCATTTCATCTGTCTGTTTTCAGTTTATCTGTTTCTGGGCATTGGAAGCCCCATCTGTTTCTGTTGGTTCAATTTCTGTTATCTGATTGTTTTTGAAGAAGAGTTGCCATCATTTGCATGAGTCAGTTTGATAACCCTACATGTGGACATGTAGCAAGCTCACTAGATCAGTGTCTAGTGGAGTGGTTTGAAAAGCGAGCTCAGTGTGAAGTCGGTTCAGGTTGGAATGAGTCTGTCTGTCTGTCTGTCTGTGCACTGCAGGGGCACTTGTATCATCTGTCTGCATTGCCAAGCAGGTCATGCCTTGAAGCGGTCCTTCTTGTTCAAAAGTTCCTAGACTTAGGACTTTATTTTGAAGAGAGCTCACTATGTCTTTGCATTGTGAGGCATTGAAATCAATTGGATTGATTGAAATAATCACAGAGTGTGTGTAATTACTCCCTCCATCACACTTGCAAGGATAGTTGTTGATATTAGTGGGGTGTAGAAGGTGTAAGGTATAGTGTGTGTCATAGCACACTGTTCTGCTCACTATTCCACAAGTAGATGCAACCTAGCCTCTTCACTGGTTACTTTGTGCTCAAGTAATCCCAGTGTAGTCACTTATTAGTGCAAAGATGAGACTAAGTCTTTAGTCCTTAGCTTGTAGTGGGTGAGCAATAGGTGCAAGTTGGTGTGATATAACTTAGCTCGAAGCTGGGTTTTACCAGTGAGAGCATAGCTACTTAAATACACAGTCTGTATGCTACTATTGTACAGTGTATGGTCTGGGTGTTTATTCATGGAGAAGTAACCAGTGGGAGTGAACAAAGGTCGTTGATGACTGGGAATGGTAGGGACAAGGGATTCAACTAAACAGGTTGGACAGTTAGTGAGCAATAGGTCAATAGACAGCTGGGAGGGGTAAGTCAATGATTCAGTGGCTAAGGTGATGTCAGTGGTAGGGTTAAGGTCAAATAGGGGCTAAAATTGTAACAGACATTGATGCCACCACACTTTTTTTTATCTGCACCATGACTCTACCTTTACTGGAAATCCTGAAAACCAGCCTCAGGCTTCTTGAAAAGGAGGTCCATATGAAGAAAACCCACTTACTGGCTCAGCTTGCTGAGAAGAAGCCAATTTCACCTCAAGATGAAGCATGGTTAGATGGAGAAGCAAATCTGATTGATGAATATTCGGTTGTGGAGGCTTTAGAGACTGCTTTGAACTATGAGCAAGGCTTAGATGGGCTGAATGAGGAGCAGAAAGGCATTTGTGAAAAGATTGCAAGAGATGGCTGGGGATTTCTCTAAGGTGGGGGATAAGAAGTGCAAATGTATATCTCAATTTGCTTTCTGAAGATTAAATGCTAAATAATTTGAAGGTCCAGAAGCTCAAGCAAAAGATGTTCACAAGCCTATAGGAAAGCAAAACCCTGTATCAGTCTTTATGAAGAAGGAAAATGCAACATTAGTATAGTGAATTATGATTTTGGACTGGTATCATGCCAATGGTAAAAACCAGTCCAAGACTGCAAAATATTTCAAGGCTATCTACCCCAATCTGAAGATAAAGCAGCCCCTTGTTTCTTTTTGGATCAAGAATGAAGCAAAGTGGCAGAAGAGTGGGAGGAAAGTACAGGTGGACATTCAGCTAAGTGCATTCATCAAACGCAGCATCCAGACATTACTGAAATGATGGATCTCTGGGTATCCAAGGCAATGTTAGATTCTCTTCTTCTTACAGGCAAACTCCTGCAACAGAAGTGGATTAAATTTGCTGATTTAGCTAGTGTCCCTCAGGATGAGTGCCTTACCTTGAGTAGGGGTTGGCTGACTCAGTTCAAGGAAAGGAATGGTTTGAAGAAGCTCAAGTGTCATGGAGAGGCATCATCTGCAGATTCTGAAGCAATCAAAAAAGAAAAGCAGCAAATCCAGGACATTATCAAGGATTCTGGATATGGATTGAAAGATATTTATAACATGGATGAAACTGGATTACTCTATGTGCAAGTATCTCTATCATATTTCTAAGTCCAATCAAATTTACTAACAAGTTAAACAGGATGCCTCCTGATTGTGGTCTTGCTGACAAGAGGCATGCTGGAGTCAAAGGCAATAAAGTCAGATTGACATATGCTCTCACTGCAAATGCTGATAGATCTGAGAAATTACCACCTATTGTCATTGGAAAAGCATGCAAGCCTTGAGCATTCCAGCAGAAGTCTGGTGCACAGCTTGGCTTTTATTACAAGAACAATGCAAAGGCCTGGATGACATTGAGTCTCTATCAGGAATGGCTACAACAATAGGATGAAGATTTAGGGAGGAGGCAACATAAAATTCTTCTACTTCAGGACAATTTCTCAGGCCACATCATCCCAGACAATCTTTGAAACATACATGTCAAAAATTTCCAACCTAATCTCACTGTGCACATCCAGCCCATGGATCAAGGCATTATATGATGCTTCAAAGCTCACTACCATTCAAAACATATCCTTCATTCTATATCTCGCTATGATGAAGGAATCACACCATCATTAATCTATGATATTGACCAGCTCCAGACAATGCAACTTGCTGATGCTGCATGGCATGAAGTGGATACCACTACAATCAGACACTGCTGGCAGAAGGCAGGAATCCTTCCCATCATTGCATCTCCTCCACTTCAGCCCATTGCTCCAATCTCATCTCTCATCAATCACATTGATGAATCACTTTCTCATTTTGATAATCCTATTACCAATGTTGAAAAAGAGATGGAGAAAAGTCTTGATGCTTTGGCTTCAACAGGAGTGGTCCAGAACAACAACAGAATGGCTATTGATTTACTCCTTAATCCGGCAGAAGAGTTGAGGATAATAGATGATGAAACTGATGAAGAAATCTGCCAGGCCATACTGCAAGCAAGAGAAGCTCAAGAGAAAGCCACCATCAATGATGGTTATGATGATGTTGACAATGAGGTACCTGCTAAGGAGACTCCCACTTGCCATGAGGTACTTCAGGCAACATCTATGATTTCTGACTATATTAGGTTCATTGATACTCCACTGGCATGCAATGTAGAAGCTGCTCTTGGTCAACTTAGCCACCAGATTTGCTTGGATGGGTCAAAATCTATGGTTCCCACTGATCTTCCTGATTATTTTACTCAGAAATAGTTTATAACACTTAAATGAGGGAAAAAAGAATATAATTACAATTTTAATGAATTTTTTGGAATTTTATAACCCCTATCCCTGATAACCCATAACTCCTCATAACCCATAGGTTGGAGGCAGAACCAATAGGTATGGGTTATGAGGGAGTCAACTGTAGGCTGAAGAAGAATGGAAAAGGAGAAATCATCAAGTATAAGGTCAGATTGATTGCCAAGAGATATTCCCAGATACCTGGCATTGACTTCTTTGAAACATTTGCATCTGTTGTGTGACTTGACACATTCTGGCTATTATTAGCCATTACAGCCCAGAACAACCTCATTATGCACAGAGTTGACATCATTGGAGTCTATCTAAATGGGAAACTTGAAGAAACCATCTATATGGAGCAACCTCTAGAATATTCCAATGAAATAAAAAGAGTTGCCAAGCTCTGGCTCGTCTTATATGGACTTAAACAATCTGGAAGAGTTTGGAATATCAAACTAAACTCCACCTTTTTGAGATTAGAATACACCAGATTACTCAATAATCAATGTGTATACCTAAAGCAGATGAAAGAAAGACCAATTGTGGTTGCTGTGCATGTTGATGATATGACAATTCTCACTCCAAATAGGGAAATCATGTCACAAGCCAAGGATGAGCTAAAGTCTAAGCTCAATGTAATGGACATAGGAGAGATAAACCATATCCTAGACATAAAGATAGATAGGAATTGGGATAAAGGCACTATTACCTTGTCCCAGAAAGCATACCTAGAAAAGGTATTGGAGAGAATGGGCATGAAAGACTGTAACCTGGTCAAAATGCTAATGGATCTGAATGTATGGCTCCATAAAATCCCTGAAGGAGATCCAGAAAGTGCTGATGAAGCCATGTGGCAATACTACATAATGGGAATAGGCTCCCTTATGTATGCAGCAGTTGGATCTCAACCCAATATAGTGTTTCCAGTCTCTGAGCTGAGCAAATACATTCAGAATCCCAGATCAGAGCATGTCACAGCTCTGAAATGCATGTTACAATATCTAAAAGGGACAATTGATCAAGGAATCACCTATGGAACCAAGCATAGACTTGTCTCCTACTCAGACTCAGTCTGGGGGAATGATTTAGATGATAGAAGGTCATTCTCAGGCTATGTGTGCATGTATGCAGAGGGAGCTATTACATGGAGCTCAAAGAAACAGCCCACAGTAGCTCTATCAAGCATGGAAGCAGAGTACATGGCATTGGCCCACTGCACCAAGGAAATTATCTGGTTGCATGTGCCACTCACTGAATTAGGACTAGCACCTGATTGAGCCACTACAATCAATGTAGACAATCAATCAGCAATCAAATTCAGTGCAAATCCAATGTTCCATGCAAGAACCAAGCACATAGATATCAGGCACCATTTTGTACAAGAAAGGATAGCTTCTAACAAAGTGGAAATCCACTACTGTGCATCAGAAGATAATTATGCAGACCTGTTTACCAAACCATTGGCAAGACCACTGCACAATTACCTTACACAGCACATATTAGGAGAATACTGTGGAAATTGAGAGGGAGTGTTGATGATGTCACTGCAATTCCCAAGTATGGACTAG
>JANDKJ010000292.1:600000-998621 GCA_028551335.1 Armillaria sp. CMW 4456
TCATCACACCGTCTCCGCAACTCCGCTACCCAATTATGTTTTATCACCGGGTCGTCCACACTGAACATATACCGCCTCTTGATTCCATGATGATTTCTGAAGGCGACCTGGAACGTATTGCGCATGAACGCTCTTTCCACAATGACAGCATTGCTGAGGGGAAGGCCGCCGTATCTAAGCGCGTTCGCACCCGACCGGCACATGAGCATCGTTTTGGGCCCAAGTGAAACTCCCGTTACACGAAAAGAGGCCTCTGATGATTTAACAAAGGTCAAGACGGGCGGGTCAAAGACCAGGCCCTCTCCGTAAAGATGAATGCTCAAGTCAGGATCGGCTTGAGGTAGACGAAGAACAACGGGCTCAGATTGCTGCCTATAAGTCAAGCGTGTTGGCAGTGGACGCTTAATGTTGATTGAGGAGTTCATCGAACTTGATGGACGGGCCATGGAAAGGTGTTCCCGCATCGTCGCGTCAAAGACTTGTTTCAGGACCTCATCGGATACAAGACAACGTATATCAACGCGTCGGAAGGCTTCGATGAATTCGCGGCAAGTGACTGGGTGGCGGAGAGGTCCTGTGGGTCCAGGTTCTTGCGAAATCCCCCCATGTACAATGTCATTCATTTGAATGATTGCCCGGACGAAGCTTTGCGCGAGATCTCTGTCGTACGCGACAATGGTAGCATTGGCCTCGTACCACCTAATTGCGAAAGCATCGGCAAGATAGTCGAGGCTGAATTTGGACGCGACATTTATGGAGAAAAGAAACGCTCTAAGTGCCCTGTCTAGCCTCAATCCCACAAACCCAAAGCTATCGAGGAAGCTTTTCAGCACAAATTTTGATGTCCTCCGCGATAAGTATTCGCCAAGTTGTTTCCGGTCAAGCTCCATTGTTCTAAAGAGCAACTGGCCTAGAAAAATAGGGTCGTCGGGTATTCCCGATTTGGAAAATAGATTAGAAATCGCCTGGTCGGGGTCCTTGTTGAACTGATGGATGAATGTCCGAAGGATAGGGTTCCTAGGAGGTACAGCATAGCTAGACTTCGATTGAGTTTCTGTCCGATCGCCGCTGAAACGGAGTTGTTGCAGCATAACAACATTCTTGACTGTAAAAGTCTTATCAACGGTAGGCTTGTCAATGTCTTCATCCTGTATGACTGGTTTGGCAATGACGAGAATGTCGTTGAACAGGAAAAGGAAGCGATCCTTGACGGTATTGGCGTTCACTACCTGTAGAACAGGGGATGATATGAGGAGTTTCCGAGCTGGTTCTTCGATAGCAGCAGCCCACATGGGACTTCGCGAGCCCCGGGCCAAATTCTCGTCCAAACGTTCTAGGACAATAGGACCTTGGGGTCCGGATGCGTCGACCGAGGAGTAGTGGGATGATGATATAGAGGATGAGGATGATGAAGGAGCTGGATACTCACTCATTGAAGATGTAGGATCAGGAGTTGGGGAAAGTGGGTCAGGAAGCGAAGACATGATGTTGCTACTGCTATGTGAGAGTAAAGGCGGAGAGATGGGGGACAAGTCGCCACTTGTTTCTGATGCAGGAACAACCTTCTTCGCCTTGGGGGTCTCTTCACTTGTTGAAGTTAAAATGGGCGAAATTTCCTGAGGAGATATGGAGGAAGTTGGGAGGGTCGGCGACGGTTTACCAACAATGGTGCTTGTCGTTCCAGTAGTAAGTGTCTCTTCGTGGTCGGTTACTATCTCATTGTCTTTCCTAATGCGGAGTAAATCGGAGAAAGAGGCCTTCTTTGATGCACCGTCGCCGGGAGGAGACGACGGCGATGAAAACTTTGACCTTTTAGTGTTCAGCCACTTCCGTACGGCTGGTAGTGTCATAGGTAGCTTTGAAGTGCTAGATCCCGCAGAAGGAATGTTGACATAATCCTGTTGACTCGGCGAAGGTGAAATGAGGTATTGATATGGCATAGCTGTATCAGAGGTTTGATGTCCGATCTTGTGCTCAGCACTCAGTTCACCACTTTGAAATGTGTTCAAAGATCTGGCTGACACGGGAGCTTGTTCTTCCTCAACTCCGTTGCCTAGAATACTGACATCTGGGGTAGATGAAGAACCACTGATTGCGCCTTTAGCTCGACGCTGCTCTTCCAGTTTCTTCATTCCTGGGAATGGGAACAACTTGGAGCTCTGATACTGGGGGTAGTCAAGCCCTGAAGCAAGTGGAACAGGCGACACGGAAGGGGCTGATAACAAAGGTACCGAAGCCGAAGCGGGGGGTGATTGCATGACTTGAGACTGTTGCAAGGCAAAAGCATTCCCATCGTGCCTATCCATCCTGCCACTGTTGAGACTCGTCCCGCTTTCACGGCTTATACTGGAATCTGTGTGATCCCGTCGATCCCGTACTCCGATACTATTGGTCCGTGAACGACGTCCAGTGCTGGAGCCAGACCTTGTAGTGAAGCTTTTGATCTTCTCCCAGGTGCTGGTTGAGCCCGAATCTCCACCACTGCGTTTTGACGCATCAATAGTAGCCAACATTCGATCTTCCGAATCTATGAAGTCTGTGCTGAGTGGTGAACGGTCTCCTTGCATGGGTGATGCCACAGATAGCCGCAATGGAAATGCATGGGCAGAAATAGACTCGTCACTCAAGCGCGTCAGGGAGGTAGACAGAGCGGCCATTGACGAAGGTGGTGAAGGCGGGGCCTGCGATGGGGTTGTATCTGGCGACGTTTCGGATTCAATAACCACATTTTGCGAATCTGAAGACGCGCGGGGGGATGAATCGTAAGCGTCCTGCTGCAAAATTGGTACCGAGGTTCTTGACGCCGGACGATCCTCAAAGTCCAACTCATCCTCTTCCTCTCGATCTATGTCGTCGTCGTCATCATCAATCGGCATGCGGATTTCTGGAACTAGGTGAGATCAGTACCGCAATGTCCGAGAATGAACCACACTGACCTGGGGATGCAATCCAACTGATCTCACGTCCATATCCGTCGTCATAAGATCGAAACGGATATGTATCGGCGGGATATAGAACCTCCTCCTCGTCATCTTCGCTGCGAACCTTGTCTTGACTAGACGTGTCGTATGGACTACTTGGAAATGTGTCTCGCTCCAGCGACGTCCTGGTACTAAGGTAGACAGGCACCCCATCAACCCCTGTGTGAGCGGATTCCGTTGATGCAGGTAAAGGAGACCCGTTGATTGGCGTCCGTTCGAGTGGGCTGGGGGGAAGACCGGGATATTGGAACAACCTTGGCAATCTTCTTCTTCTTCTTCTTCTTCAACGACGACACTTCTTCTTCTTGCTGGCTCTGGTCGATCTTGTTCTACCCGAGGTTCCTCTCGCAGAGTGAGGAGAGGGGATGACTGCATCTGTTCTGGACTTGCGCTGGTGCTGGGGAAATGATTTGGAGTTGTGGACCTTGCCCTAACATCGGGCAATATGTCCAGATGCGGTTGAGGGGTTTGAGGCAATGGTGTAGGAGGCACGGTAGGCGGGAGTGGGGTCTGTGGAGGAATGGGGGTATTCGTAGAAGTTGTGAGGTACTCAGAGTCAGAAACACCAGCATTAGGAACAGGAGTATTCGTAGAGGAACGCTTTCTACGCCGCCTCCGTTTGCTCGTAGGTGAAGGTGCTGCTGAACGGTCCTCGCCACTGATTGCCTCGGTATCCGCCTCTTTAGTGAATCTCGGAGCCAGGACATCAAGTAGCTGTCTACGCACAAGGGTACGCTCGGCAGTGAGACGTTCATCGCCAGTAACTGTTGGGTTACGACGAAGTTTTGCCGATAATGGAGGTGGTGTAGGAGAAGGAGACAGGGTAGGATCGTACACATCGGTACCTCCAGTGAGTTTGTGCATTGCTGTCTGTCTGCCAATAGCGCTATGTGAGCGTTGCAGTCCCCTTCGCTGAATGTCTTCCAGGGATGGAATAAGCGGTGTTGGTGGCGCACTTGGTCTGTCACTGGGAGTAGGCGATCTGAGCAGACGCGTTCGCAACAAAGGATTGGAAAATGGTATTGGAGAAGGAGGTATCGCTGGGGCATCGACAGGGCTGAGACCTGTTGCATCACGTTCTGGGGAAGAGTCGCCATGGGTAGGCGTTGGTGTCTGCATACATCTGTTCTTCATTGCTTTGAAGTCTTTGGAGCCCCGTGAGGACCGCCGTCGTGAACGAGAACGACGGCCTGAACGCGATGACGGCCGAGCAGCAGCGACTTCTTCTGCTTCTTCTGCCTCGATATTCTCTTCTACTGGCTGTTCCTGGATTTGCGCGTCGACTTGTACTGGCGGCGCCTCTGGTTCTATGCTCTCCGGCGGCGGCGTATCAATATCTGGCGTCTGGTCTCTGCTATCCTGTACCTTCTCTCCCTCGCTGACGGCCTCTGTGTGCATTCGAGGTCGTCGTCCGCCTTCCATCCGCGGCAGTGATGCTGCGCGCTTCAGTTTGGCGACCGCAAGTTTCCGCTGCTCTCTCGGATCTGGAACAACTGCATTTCCGTTTTCCATTGGATGCCCAGGAGTCGTTGGAAAGCTGGAGGGGAGCACTTTGATCAATAAAGGCGAGTTAGAGGAACACAGGTCTATGGAGAACTGACCTGGGTTAAGCTCCAAATCCCCGAATCCAGAATGAAAAAAATGCCGGGTATATGGACGGAAAATGAAGTTGAGGCGGGAACGTTGACGGTTGGGTGAGAAGAGCGACCGCGACCGGGAGCGACTGCAATTTACAAGGGGCCTGAAAATGTGGAACCACGTGGCTTCCATATATGGAACGAACATTCAGGGGCGCGGAGTCAATTGAGGTGCAAGTCGCACCTTCCCTTCTCTGCCTCTTGCTTGCCTCGCTGTTTCCGCGAGGTTCATAGCCTGTTCCCTACTCATGTTAATACTGTCTATCCTCAACAATACCTACTGCACCGGCCAGGATGCTCGCCCCCCCATTTGCCGCATTGTTTTCCATCAGTCGCACGAATATTGGCTGGCGAATTGTCGTCTTGGTGAACCACTTCACTCGACTTTGTCGCTCTTTGTTCAACAGACACAACGACACAAACTGACATGCTTTCTAATGCCGAATGAAGGCACACATAGAAAAGCGTCATATGAAATGCAAACCGAATAGGTGACGGAATTTCTTTCCATATGTTCGGAAACAGCTTCACTTCGTTGTCCGATCTCTCCCCTACGTATCCGATGACAACTTGTATGGATCTACGACATCTATGTACCAGCGCCTCCCCGTCGAATAACAGGCATCCAGCGACACCTACCAGCACATCTATCAGAGATTTACAGGGCCCGTACTGTGTGACACAGCGGGGCCGGCGACAAATTTGTGGATTCACACGCCCAAAGGCGATTAAATTCTTTGAATGATTTGTCTGTCTGATGGCTTCTGCGTAACTCTGGCTTCCCAAGTACATTCTCGAAACTTTCGTAACGCGACAACTATCATCCTGCGATTCTATAAGAGCCCGTTTATGGTTGGAGTTTGGAGATGCTCCAGCACATCGTAATGCAGACAGCACGAGTCACAATGATCAAAGATGCAGCCCCTACGTTGCAGCGAGCTAAAGTCAAATATTCAGAGCAGCGTAGCAAGTACCAGTCTGTCACTGGAGATCACGGCGATAAACGACGTCATCATATGGAATTGCGGGCATAACTCAACGACGTGTGCTGCAATATCACAAAAAATTATCAAAACAAGTATAGCGTAGACGAAGTAAATCAAAATGAAAAGATGCCAACTCTCAAAGACATCAACGTTCTCCGGATAGAACTACCGCTGCGCTCTAAACCAGATAAAATATGAATGCATTGATAATGGATTTTGACCGCTGATGAGATAGAGAAACGATACTGTGGCCGCCGATGACGACGCTGGCATCATCTATAAGTAACCGAACTTCAAATACATACATGTACATGTACAGGGCAATCACTGCTTCATGAGAATAATTGATGTCGTCAAAATACCCAAAAGGCCACCAAGAAACCCTACCACGGTCCATCGTGTGTATTCCTGAAAGTGGTGCGATATCATAGGTGAACCTGTGACGGACATCCCTCTAAAAGAGTAAAGTACGATGCCCGCAACGAACCCGATAATCGCATAGGCCAAGAATACCAATGGCAAAGAATATAATACATGTCGTCGCTTCATAAAACACCGATTGATTCAAGTTGCCGTGATTAAAATGCAGGGTCAACTTACAGAAATGATCATCAGTCCTTCACCGCCGACGAAAGAGGCTGCCCTCTCTGCGTCACTCTTGTATTTGAAGATAGCGATGACCGTTGAAGTCAGAGAAAATGCGGAAAAGAGCGCGGTGAGAAGCCCTATTAAATGCGCGACATTGTCCAGCCCTGGTAAGGAAAGGAAAGTCACCGATGCGCTCAAAACAATCGATGCCTAAAAGAAACTTTGAGCATTTAAAGGCTGAAGCAGGAAAGTGTGAATTTACCACAAGACAAGTGCAGGCACCGATCACTAGCATGGGTGCAGCACCTCGAATGCCACCTTCTTCGTCTAATCCTCGATGGTTCGAGCGATTGTAAAAGATGATAGGAATACCAAGACACAGAAAGGAGATACAAAAGTCGATCAGAGCGCGGTCCAACCGCCTGCGACGAACAGGTGGACGTAAAGAGTCCCCGCTTGCATCCCGGGGAAGTGGCTTGTTGGGACGGAAATTAATTTGACGCCAATGAACTATAGAGGAACGAGTCGAACGAGTTAACAATAGTCCATAGAGCTCAAGTGTTTCATACTCACTCATGCGAAGATGAATCCTAGATACGATCCTGGTAATTTGCATCCCATTCTCAGAGGTAATTTCTGGAAAGAATCTCAGATATATCCCGGTCTCTGAGTAGTGGAGCGTACCTCCCCGAAGTAAAGAAGTGAGCTCTTGATACTCATTTTGACCGAAAGGCGCTGAAGTTGCATGCTGAGAAGGAAGCAGACGATCTGAAGTAAACGTTGAGTGACGTTCAAGCCGCTCTCGAGAATGAATAATCACCTGTCCATGCCCATGTAAGCGCATTCAAAGCTTCTTCATGGGCTTTCGCAGGGAGCGGAATATGGGCTGGATGTGCCTCCAAGAATGCCCAGTAACGATATTCCAGATCCAAAGCTGCAAGTCAATCAGTCCCAGAGTCTAAATCGTAAATTTTGTACACACCGTCCTCATCTTTTCGTCCCGTTCCGGAGGAACCTTTCCTCGGCAGCCATGACGGCACACTTCGACTCTTATGATCGATCCAGCATCCGACAAGAGGGGGATCGCGCTTCTTCTTCTGGGCGCTCTCCCTCAGCCACAACTCCATGCCGCCGGGTGTGGTGAGTTCGTCATTGTAGCTGTCAAAGAATGATGTGACCAAATCTAGCTTCTTGTTGTTCCGTAAATCCGCATCGGTCGTCACCCGCAGTGTAGGGTGAACGTAATATACCGTAGAATCAGGAAGGGAGAACTCGATCCAGCCTAGTTGGTTCAGTCTGGGGGCAGTCGATGGTGCTGGCAAAGGCCAAAACGAAGATGGCGGTATTCCGGACTGGGGAGAAACATTGACCCGAGTCTGATGTTGAGACTGAAGGAGGTACGAGGGCTTGGGTGACCTTGGGAAAGGTACCTGCGGGAGTAGAGGACGCGTTTCGCTGTTTGAGTCAAAAGTTACCTACATCCTTTATCCAGAAAAAATTAATGAAACGGACTTACTCTGTCTCCGGGTCAACATGATGGATACTGTTCCCAAAGCTTTGTGTCGATGAAGTAGCACGAATAGATCTGTCGTTTGTGAGCTTATGACACAATCCTGATAATGTTACACGTGCCTTGAAGGGATCACGTCCTGTATTGGGGGAAGTGGCATCACGACTACGGGCTGATCATCCTGAGGCACTAATACTTCCTCATGCTGCGGCCTGGTTTCAAAGGGCACATTCGCTAAGAAAAGAGCAGGAAGCCGGAAACGCCAGCACTTACTCAGGCATAACCGTGTCATCATGCGAAACATTTACCCCAGGGGGAGGATCAGCAAACGGGTTCTCCATTGGCATCGAAATTCTGGAACGTGTCAGTATTGAATGAAAGAGTGAAGGGGTGTTTCACTGACTGCCCAGCCGTTCCTTCGTATTGAGAGCCATAATTGTGTTCACTGATCGTTCCCGCCAATGACTGTGCCACAGATGAATGATGGGTATCCCTCCACGCCTCGTGAGCCAAGTCAGCGTCATAGGAAGGTAGTGGTGGGTTTTCTAGCAGGGGAGTAGGCATTTTTACGACAGTCGTTGCCGGTTCTTCATGAATGTCGGAGAGAGAAGCATTTTCGGTCTGAATGTCTCTAGGTCGGGATGTCGACTCGGTCGGAATGGTTTCCTCCGGCGCTGGGGGAGTGTCATAAACTGGTTTAGATTGCGCAGGAACTTCGGGTTGCACAGGGATATGTTCCAAGTCCATTTCATGGGGAGGTAGTGGAGCAGGTTCGGCCTGCAGAGCGGTGGGAATGGATTCGCTCGCTAGTGAAGCACGCTCTGCTTTTGACTCCTCTTTCTGCGCTTCATGAGGCCGTTCCTCAATTTCAGGCTTGGGAGCTGGGACCTCAAGAGAAGCGGTTCCAGCCTGCTGACTGGCCTCGTCAGTCTTGCCTTCGGATGTGACAGTGCGTGAGTCCTCCATGGAAGTATGCCCCTCTACACTTCTGTGATCGTGAAGACCTTCGGGTTCTGCAGTGAGTACAGGTGTATCGGTGACAGTATTGCGAGCCAGTGGAGAAGAACCTGCAGGTTGGGGAGTATCAGTCGCCACTGCGGCAGCTTCTCTCGATGGCGACTCTGCTATAGGGCTGGGGGCCTCGTGTACTGCAGGGTCTGGCGGCGACAAGAGTGCAGACCGCGCTTCGATATTTTTGCCGGAGCTGGTATCCGACCCAGAAGGCGTGCCCGGACGTGACAGGGATAAAATGGAGGACGTTCGACGGACGGCCTTGCCCATACGAGAACGAAAGATAGACTTGGACGAGGTGCTCATGCTTGCCCGAGATGAGAGGATCGTTGAAGGACGGAGAGAAAGGAGTGACTAGGATTGATGGGAGCACACTGCGAGAAGTATCACTTTAATATCTTCGCGCGAGCCTGCCAGGAGGTGTCATCGAGGCGAGAAGTCGGTCCAAGCGCAGCATGGATTAGGCGTGCATAGAAGGAATCGATAGGTGAACACGTTGTAGACATACCCTTGGAACATGATGGTCCGAAGCAGAAATGAAGTGTTTGGCAAAGTAGACTCCCTTCTTACGTGTTAGAGACTCGTCTATACGAACGGAGTAGAACAGTGCACTGCCTTGGTCTCATGGTTGGCGCAAGCAATATGGCAAAGATTATTTCAAGGATAGGCCCGTCGCTGCCTTTTGGAAGTTTGCTGATGTAGGCTTTAGCAGAAATTGAAAAGGCACTGTGATCACCGGCAACGATAATAGCCGGCTTTACAACAACTTGGTAGCCGAAACTCACTAAAAATATTTAGCTACGTCTTGACGCAACTAATATTAGTCTAATATATATATACAAGGTTCCGATGCAGTGTGGGAAACAGATGTACAAGATCATCAGTCAAGTCAACCGAGAATTCGCTGGAGAGCAATGCTCCTAAGCTCTCCTTTGTCTGTTTTCCCGTTTCTTCGGAAGATTTATGTCAGCTGATCATTGCAGGTAATCCTGGGAAACGCACTTGGTCAAAGGCAAAGAAGGAATCGATATGAATATCGTTGGCACAGAATACCATGGAAGGATTCGAGTAACAGCCTCTCGTACACTGTCCATGGCAACTTCGGAAGGTGTGTAGAATCCAACAAGATCGTCTCCCACTAAGACTGTACATGCTCCAGTCACTTCAGGACAAGACTGCATTGCTGCACTGACACCATCCAGCTCCACACGGAATCCCTATTGGACGATTAGTTGGCGAGCGCTCCATGAAAGATACTGTACTTTAATCTTGACTTGGTCATCGACACGACCTAGATGGTCCAGTGAACCATCTTCTCTCCACTTTCCAATGTCTCCGGTGTTGTACATTCGGCTAAAAGACTTTAGAAAGCGTCACAGGATTGGCAATCTGACACACCCGCCATCCAAAGTGAAAGGATCTGGTAGGAATCTCTTCGCTGTCAGTTCGTCCAATCCAAGGTATCCTTTGGAGACGCCCTTCCCCCCGGCCCACATCACTCCGGGAGCTCCAAAGGGTACCGGTCGCAAGTATTCATCCAAAATGTAGACCGAGTTATTTGCAGTTGGTTTTCCGATGGAAAGGGGAGTATTTGGTATGTGTTTATGCATCGTGTTCACAATGGTGATCTTGAAAGTATGCCAAAAGTAAGTTGAGAACCACATTGGCACAAAAGGCGACATACTTCTGTTGGACCGCATGAATTGTAGAACGTAGCTTGCGAAGCCCATTTGTCCGCCAACGATTGTGGGCAGGGCTCCCCTGCCGTAGCGACCACGCGGACGTTGGGGAAATCCTTAGGGTCGTGTGGGAGGAGAATAGATGGGGTAGCAACGACTACGTCCACTGTTTTCAAGACCTTTATCCAATCTGCACGGTGGGGTCCACGCAAATAAAGAGTCCCCCCATTCATTAAAGAGCCGAGAGTCTCCCAAGCACACATGTCGAAGCCAATATTCAAGAGTTGGGCGACCTTGACTCCTGGTTCAATATGAAGGTTACCTGGTGCCATAGAAAGAACTGAGACTGTTAATTTGTGGACAGTGATAGGCAAAGCAAGAGTTTACGGTTGACAACGTTGGAGTGGCTGACCATGACACCTTTGGGTTTTCCCGTAGTACCTAGGGTGACGATGAGTGCCTGGCCAAAATGTGTAAGGCCATCTTACCGGATGTGAAAATAATATATGCGGTGTCAGAGCCCTGGGATTTATTTTGGATGAAGTTGGTGTCAGAGTCTTTGATCGAGTCGAGAACATCTTCTAGACAACCGTACGGATGGCTCAGCAGGTCCGCGCGAGATATGCACCCTTTAGAAACAAGAACGTATGAAGGATTAGCATCTGCCATGATACCTTGAAGTGTGTCATCCCGTATGACGTCGCCGTCCAAAGGAATATATGCTGCGCCCGCACGAAGAACACCAAGGATAGCGACCACCTGAGGAATCGACCGTTGCACAACAAGACCAACGAAAGACCCGGGGCGAACTCCTTGAGATGTCAGGTATGAAGCAAGACGTAAGGAGAGGCGGTCGAGTTGGTTGTACGATATGGAATTGCCGAGATGGTCCACAACTGCCACCTGGTTGTTGTTGGATAGTGCAGCGGACTCGAAGGCGTGATGGACACAGTCGAATGGCACCTCGAGCTTTGGACCGAACCCGTGGTCAAAGACAAGAGGATTTGGTATCTTCTCAGATGCAGTCTGGTTCAAGTCTTTTGTGGAATGAATGGGCTGGGTTGCTACCAGGTAATAGCGCCCGAGAACAGCAAGAAGTATGTGGCGAAGGAACTGGAGGCCAGCAGCGAAGATGTTTGGAGATTCCATGTTCGGGGTGTTGGTTCAGGAAGATTGTCTGAGTCGAATCGAGTTTTTAAAGCTATTCAGTCTCTCGCGAGTGTCATCTTGAAGATCCAGCCAGCATCCGGCCTTGGCATGGCGCGGTAGCAACCAATGATGCACATGTACCAGCAAAGAATATCAGAGATGGCCGAAGAGACGCAGTGTAAGAGTTAGACTTGTGAACGTCGTAACTGTACAAGTCCGGTGAAGGAAATACGTCCGATCATAAACGATCACATGTGCTTCGTGATCGACATGCATGGCCATGGATGCATAGGCGTAGGTAAATCATCGTCACCCAAGTTGTGTAGTCCTCGGTAATATGGCGGAATATCGGCCTAGGGAGAACAGGGGGTTGGCTGAAGGAGATGAATGAGGATATCCAAAGCAAAGTGTTCTGGATTGAATGAAGCTGACGCAATAATCCAACAAAATGAAGATATGAAAGATCAGAAAATTGCTGGCATTTACGCATGCAAGTGCAAGTTCCCATCTGCCAAATGGATGAGATCTGGACGATGAGTAGAGGTGCATGTTGATCATCATTATCAGGAGCATGGCTAGGTCGGAGAAAGTCTGCTCTGCCAAGCTCGATTACCTGACGACAGCCAGTTAGAATCGTTGTCAGTTGGGGGGGGCGGCCATTTTGATCCGATGCCAATCCGAATCGGATGCCTCAATTTGAAATATAACCCTAACTTGTGATCGTGGTCTGTTGTTGCTCAACAATGTCGATGAGCTCTGAAGAATTGGACCTGCCTTCTCTTTCCGCCTCTGGAAGCATACAGAGTTATATATCGTCCTCCGTATCCAAAAAACGCCTACGTACTCACCTTGTTCAGGATCTTCCTAACATCGTGACCAACGCGAGCCCATTCGACCTACCAACTTCACCTCCGAAACGCTCTAGGCGTCTTTCCATCTATCTCGCCTTTCACGATGGATTAATGACGGAAATCCGCACTATTTTGTCTTGGCAGTTGATAAACAATGCTTATATCCGATTGACATTCCTTGCATACGCCTGCTTCAGCCTGTTTTTCATTTCGGCCTCGTTGTATTGCTTCTGGTTTAGACCCCTAAACTCACCATTAGCGGCGGATCTTGGCGGTACGTCGACGACCTTCGTATATTTGCGTGTTGTGAAAACAACTCATAGAATTATGGCACCTCTCCACAACTCGACGAATCTCCCGTATTGCCTCCCATCATCCAATGAAGTCTGGGCTCGAACCCTTTGTTGTGTTTTCAGAGATCTCAGGTAGCCTCAAGGGTCCTACAGCTTGTCTTTGGGCAAACGATTCGATAGACCTTGGGTCGCTGATTAATTGGGCTCGGTATTGGCGCGGTAAGAGTTAGTCATTTAGTGTTTTTGTTCCCGTCTTACCTGACATAGGACCGGTGTCGCTCGTCGTAACAACGAACTTGGTGCCTTCTGCCTCTGCTTATCAAAACCTTCTGCGGCGCTTGAATGCGATCAAGACATTTCCCTCATTGGCTTATTTCTCTGTCCATATCTTCCAAACCAATACCCAAGCCTCCGTATCGCCTAACATCTTCCTCAACATTGGCAGACTATTTGCGCATACTGAGACTGTAATGATTGTCCCTACAGAAATCTCTACTGTGATGCCCTCTGCCGAATTGTACCATTCTGTATCGGAACATATCACCCATCACCTTCAGATTCCGGCTGTTCTGACGATCGCTAAAGAGCTAACCTTTCCTGTTGCCTCCCTGTTGCCTCTTGTTCTGCCTAGAGATTATCCTGTCTGGTGTACCGACCGATTCTTCCTCGCGGGTCCACGCTCATCAGACTGGGACGTATGCCTGTGGCAGATCTGGCTGGAACAACAAGGAAAAATCGGACAAGTCAATGTATCGATGAGCTATGTGCCGAGCTCAACGGTTGTACCTCAGACCATTGTAATTCTTTCCTTCGCTTTTTTTATGTGCATATTTTCACCACTCGCAGATGAAGCTCCGACGTCGTTTAACATCAAGATATCGTTCTGAGGCCTGCGATATAGCCATTAAAAAACAGGTTATTCTGGATCCACCGAATTCCAAAATTGCAAAGAGAAAGATGCAATGGGTGAAGACCTTCTGTCGACAGGTTAGTGTCCATTCGCTCTTTCCCTGACCGACGAAAATGAAAAATGCTACTAGACTACAGATAGTACATACAAATCGCAGTGATCATATTCCGTTTTCAACGTCTCATCAGCTCCTCTTCTATATCGTCTTCATTCGTCGCATTACCTGTATCCTGGTCTGTATCTTGGAGCGCCGTCCAAATAGCTTCATCTTCTGGTTGATCTAGGACAAGTTCCACCATATCCCTAGCCATCTCTAAAGCATCCTGTCAATCGTGCAGAACCATAAGCCATATGACATACCCGACATAATGTTCAACTCATTCTGGGCAGGTACTGGCATCCACTCTGGTAGGGGTGAATAACTTAAACGTCCGAATGTGAGGGTAAACATATGCATAATGCCGTTGAAATGCCGAGGTGGAGCGCGGAGAAGTTTTTGCCGCAAGTTGATAGCCGTCGGGTCACTGCTAACGATGTTGTGGAGCAGGTACAATGCGTGATTCATCAACCTAACAATTCTGTTGATCCGTCAAGCATGACAAGATGGATAATTGAAATGCATGCACGTACGTCGACGTGAGGTCCGCAGACGAAGTGTATTTTTCATCTTCCTCCCATAGTGGCGTCGTCAGCGTATGAAGGCATACAACAAGTGAAGGCACCAAGACAGCCGAGCCGGTCAGCATGGCAAATGCCTTATCATCAGCAATTGACACCAAAGCAAAGAAAACGAGAATATGTGTTTTCATATACAAGCACTTGTATTTCAGAATGTTTTTAATGTATCTTAGGATTACTAAAGCAATGCCTACCTCATCATCTTGGCGATTAATATCAATAAGGAAAGAGCATAACCGATCGAGTACAGGGTATTTGGAGGTTTCGGACGCAACTGTCTGTTCAGCCTCGGACGTCGGAAAGGCAAGTATGTAATGGCAAAGTTGAGGGTCTGATTTGATGTCACCACAAGAAAAACATGTCATAGGACAACACACGTACATGTCATAAGACGAACGAGGAAGTGAGTCACCCGGGATAAAACCCAATTTGGTTGGAGATTATGAAGGAGGACGGCGAAGACATCCCGGTTCTGGCATATATAGCCTAGTCTGGACGAGGTCAGGATCACGTTCACGAACTGGAACAAACGTCTCTTACTTGTCAATATCTGTGGTGGCGACATTTCGACATAGCGCTTCTAGTAAGGCTAATATTTCCTTTGCAAGTAACTTTGAGTTGGCGTCCTTAGTAGAGGGTTGTAAGTGGTCGTGGATAATACCAGAGAGCAGCACCATAACGTGAGAGTGGCCGTTGGAATCGGTCTGTGATAGTAGTATGGAGGAGAATGATGGTAATGAACGGATGAGTGATACTAAAAGATCCAGCATTTCAAGTAAATATGAAGTCTAGTGCAAGGTTTTAGATGAGTATACGACAAAGGCATGGGAAACCGATTTACTTGTTTAAGTGTAGTTAAAACAGACACCATGGAAACCAGACATGGTGACAAAGCTTTGGCTGCTGTGGGGTAATCATGGAACTTTGACGTGCCTACGATGGTAAGGATGTTTGATATGACTTCGTTATATTGATTATTAGAGCGAGAAGCTGTTAGAACAGGTGCTTCTGTCAGCGAAAGGAGTGTTGGTTGTTGAGATGATGATGTCGTATGGGTCAGCAATATTCGGAACATCTAGAACAGAAATTAGCCAAGTCATCCTGGCAGTTAGAGATACGCACTTCTACTTTCCAGTCGAAGGGTTCTAAGTCAGAGACTTCCTCAACTTGTTCTTCCGTGATTATTGTGTTTCCGTCGTCATTGAATACATCGTCACTGCTTGGAACTGCTTCATCTAGTACGTCACGTTTGAAAGAATCGTCCATGTTGTTATCAGAAGCGGCGTCAGGTCTGCTCCTTCTAAAAGGACTAGAAATCGGAGACCTGATCGTCTGGTTCTGCCTTAATAGTTGACTCGAAGAATCTGTGCCCTTTCTTTTCTCAATCCGTGACTGTAATGGAGGGCTAGATAGGAAAGCATTCTGAAAGTCAAGCAGTCTCTGAGACTTTTCGGGGGTCTGGTTAGGATTCCGAACGATCTTGGAACGCCGTGGAGTGCTAGGCCCAGTCTGGGAGTTATAGTTGGGGTTCCACCCTTGCGTCTGAGAGGAAATCGGCAAAGCCTGGGTATTAACATCCTTCACTGCTCGCTTAGACCGCACAGATGATGTCTTCCGTGACGCCTCCGCCTCCTGTTGCTGAAGAATGAAATGTGTTGAATGAATTGAAAGAAAATACAGGTAACCAATACCTTGAACATAAATTCAGTCCTCAGCCTCTCTATTTCGTTCTTTCGATCTCGTTGCATTTGCACCTGCCTGGCATCTAGATCTTCCTTCTCAGCCTTGAGTCTTGATATTTGGGCGGCATAATCTTTGGCAGTCTTGAGCACTTCACGTGAGATGGAACTTAGAGCGCTGGAAAAGGATGACAGTACCTTTTCGATACTTTGGCGAAGGATAGTCACCTCTCCTTCTTTCGAAAATCGTGCTTTCTTAGCCTCTTCAAGCGCCAGTTGGATTTTCTTCCTTTCATCTTCAGACTATGGGGTAATCCACGCTGAATGAAGGGAAGACAAACGAGATACAATGTAGCCAACCTCTTTCAACTTCGTCACTAAGTCTTGCACTCTAGCTTCCACGGAATTTGCTGTCGAGACTTGAGGAGTAAGGTTATAAGATGCCATGTTAGAGTCAAATGTCTGCACTTGATGCAACTGGGGAGGAAGACGACCATTTCTTCCCACCTGAACACGAGACGAAGGGTGGCTGGTATGGAGTGTATGGCTTGCATTATTCTGAGGTAGTTGAACATTCCGATTCGTTACATCTGCCATTGTAATGTCGGTATTGGTACGCCTGCTCCCACGATGGCCACTTTCTATTTGTCCAGCAACAGACACGGTGCCTGTAGAATGGCGAACTGCATTCCAAGTCGCGTCGGAGTCACGAAAAACGCCAGGCGGAAGGCCATACGTGCCAACACCAGACACAGATACTTCTGGGAGGTCGTCTGCAACTATGCGAACGTTGGAAACGCGAGTTTGTTGGATGCCGTCCAGTCTCTGTTTCTTCGGCGGTGGTTCTGGCTCGCCAATATTATGTGATTTCTCAGTCATTGGTGATGGCACACGAGCAGCATACTCTGCTACGGCATTGTCGAGTGCAGCAAGGGTCTCATCGGCGCAAAAAAAGTTGTCATCGAAGAAACTGTCGTCGTCGCTCATGTGAAGGGATTGCTTAGGTAACGCGGAGTATGACTTGAGCAGCTACTAAGCGCTTAGGCGACAGCATTACTCTTCTCCACACTCACGATTTATGGAATCCGGCAATGGCGTCCAGTCATTTTCGAAGCAGGACGACGAGAAATCTCGCTATACAAAACGCGTTGCTCTCAGAGAGTTCAACAAGAATCCTGTTCCAAAAGGTGCGTCAATGACCGTTGCTCGTCCGTCAGGAGATATTTATTTCATTCCAACAGAGTCGTCTAAGCTTGACTCCTCGTTGAAACGGCATACTGCTCTCATTAAACGAATACGACAGTCCGTAGCCTCCGACAATCGTGACCAAATCCTCAAGGATATAGACTCTCTGTCACTCGAAAAGTATGTCGATGAAATCGCTGGTGCTATTATAGAAGGCATCTCGAGGTGTAAGACAGAAAGGGACGTGTGGAGTGCCGTTGAGGTCAGTTACATAAAAATTCTTATTGAAAGATTATTTCCTCATATCGCTAGGTTATTTCGGCATTTCACCGTCGATTTCCCTCTTCATTTTCGGCAACACTCATTCCAACACTGGCATCTGCTCTTACTAGCCCATCTCGAGCAAGTTTGTCCAATCTTCCTCTGGAGCAGAGAGAAAAGGAAGACTCATCTCGGGTGACACGACAAAGGCCTGTCCTTCGAGTATGCTCCGAACTGGCATTGGTTGGCGTTATCAAAGATTCACCTAATAGAAGTGGCGGCGAATGGGTCATGAAAGTTATAAAGGAACTGGCAAGTATCCTATATCATACTGTGGACAGACAGATTAAACTCGTGTCTAGCTGTCCAATGACCCAAGTCTTTCGTCACTTCCCTTACTGACTACGTTCCTCAAAAGTTATTCTCTTCCATTTCTTGGTATCGCCCCTACCATAGTTAAGCAGGTTTCTGCCAATGCGGAATCAGGGACAATGTCCGCCACACAAGCGGTAGACTCGATGTCGTTTCCGGCTCTGGATGACGGTACTGGGTCCTTAGTTGAGCAGGACATTCGCGACCGTTTCAAGCGCATGTGTGAGGGTTATTTTGAAAGTGTTTCAAAAAAACTAGTCATCGAGCACAAAGTCAGTGCTTGAAATTTCACTGGCAGTCGCGAGCTTTTACATATTTACTCATATTTATCGGACAGCGGCTGCAAGAACAGGATCGTCGTAATCATGAAGCATACATCCGCTCAGGGGAAATATTTGAAGATCGCCAGCAGGCGTATGAAAAAATGACGAAAGGCTATGAAAAACTGCTAGCCAGCTGCCAATCGTAGGTGGTTCAGTTGTACATGCATCTTCCTTAATAATCCGTCTTTAGGTTGTCTGAGCTTCTATACTTACCCATGCCATCATTACCTACTGCGTCACAGAAATCGGACTCAATATTGATCGGGACAAACAGCATGAGTTCATTTTCGAACGACGATGGCGATGCCATCAACACTGCCGGAGGAAAATGGGAAGATGAAGAGGAGAGACGGTTCTTCGAAGATGTTCAGGACCTGAAGGATTTCGTCCCAAAGAGCATCCTTGGCGTAGAAGAGGGCGAAGGCAAAGATCCGACAAGCGAAGAAAGCGAAAGCAAGGAGAAACAGAATGAAAGACACGAACAGGATAGGGAGTACATCAAGAAGTTAGAAGAAGAGCTCGAGAAACTTGCAGAAGATGGACTGCCTCCTACCTCACAAGACGTGGATGAGGATGAGTACGAACATGTATTACCTTCACTGATTAAGTACTCAGCATATTTCAAGGGCCCCGACGCCAGTACCAGGGACTCCTAGGGCAACTACCCCGCCTCTGTCTTCGCAAGCACCGCAGGGCCCTTCACAGCGTCTAACTGCTCTTTTGATTCAGCTTCCTGATGCCACTAATCGCGAGCTAATTGACCAAGCTGCCATTGACTTTGCCTTTTTGAATTCTAAGGCTGCTCGAAAGAGACTCGTCAAGGTGAGGTGTAATACATTTTCTTCCGCCTTACACTTAGCGCTGTTACATCGTAGTTTTTGAGCCAAGTGTCCAAAAGTCGCACTGACCTTCTACCGCATTACTCACGCCTTGTCGCTACCCTTCATCGGTATATGCCAGACATCGGATCAGACCTGATTTCTATTGTAAGTGCTACCGAAGTCTCGGTCCAGTCACTGAATCATCCGTGTAGCTGGACGAGGAATTTCGATACCTCCAAAGGAAGAAGAACGTCGTGAAGGAGTTTTCGGAAGTCAGACTCAAGGTGTGATACCTTATTATCAATTAATTCATAGACTTCACGAACCTGATCTAGAATATTGTATTCATATCCAACTTGACTAAGTTCGGTGTAGTTCCGACACACCTCGTTTTACATATGTTCAAAGTCTGCTTGGATGACTTCTCGGGGACCAACGTGGACAACATCGCCCTACTCCTTGAAGGGTGTGGTCGATATCTGCTACGCAGTGAAGAAACACGAGAACGATTTGGTACCATGGTTTGTTGACAGATCAATCTTCAGTGGTCAATTCTGAAATGCGTATGGACAGCTGGAACTAATGCGACGAAAACAAAGCCTGCAACACTTCGATCAGCGTCAATTACTTCTTCTGGAGAATGCTTACTATCAGGTGTGAATTATACTCCCGTGTCCTCCATTGGAAGCCTAAGCTCTGATCATCAGTGTAACCCTCCTGAGCGTGCACCTCGCCAGGAAAAGGTCCGGCTATCAATGGAACTGTTCATCCGACACTTAATCTACGATGTCCTTGCCAAAAGAACGATTGACAAAGTACTCAAGTTGATTCGAAAACTAGACTGGGAAAACACGGACGTACGGCGCGTTCTATTCAAAGTTTTTACAAAGCCGTGGAAGATCAAGTACGGAAACATTAGCCTACTGGCTATGTTGACGTATGATTTGCAAAGATATCATCCCGACTTCCCCATATCCGTCGTTGACCAGATTCTCGAAGACATCAGAAGAGGACTAGAACAAAACATGTACAGCACCAATCAAAGAAGGGTTGCAACCATCAAGTATTTGGGGGAGCTGTACATCTACCGGCTGCTGAGTTCCAGCATAGTATTTGACGTTCTGTGGTCCCTGATTACCTTTGGACACCGTGCGTTCAATGCTCCATTTCACTTTGTTCGGCCCTACTAATATTGTTCTTACAGCTGATGGGCGAGCTTTACCGAATCAATTCTGTCCCCTAGACATGCCCGATGACTTCTTCCGCGTACGCCTTGTCTGTGTCCTTCTGGACACGTGTGGAATGTGCTTCGATCGTGGAACACAGAGGAAGAAACTCGACAGCTTTTTAACAATGTTCCAAGTAGGTCAGAGCGAATGAAAGTCACACTCATCTGACAGCCGCACCATTTAGTTTTATATTCATTGCAAGCAAACTCTCCCTATGGATGTGGATTTTATGCTGTTAGATTCTCTCGATGTAAGTTCGCTGTTGAGCAGTTCAAGACGTCTATGCTGACGTCTTGCGAAGGCTATAAGACCCAAGTTCGAACTGGCTAAAACCGTTGAAGAGGCTGCCATTGCTGTTGACAATATGCTGGGTTCATTCCAGACAGCTGACTGTGTGTTTTCTTTTTCGACGGTCATCACACAACTGATGCAATATATTTTTCCACAGTAGATGACGAGATAGAAGCAGATGAAGGCGGTGACGACAGTAGCGATGAGGATGAACGTGCTGATGAGGATGAAAAAGAAGATGAAGATGAAGGTGATGTTGCGGCCCAAGACTCACCGGTGAGCACTCAAGTATATGCACTTGCAAGAAATTCATCCACCGTGCGTAGAATCACGAACGGCCACCTTCTCCAGAACAGGAAATTGTTCTCTCTGGGAGCGGTAGTATGCAGGAGAATCTCGGACCTTCTGAAGAAGCTGATGCAGAGTTCGCGAGGGAGCTTGCGAAGATGGTTACAGATTCTTCATTAGAATCTCGGAAAGTCGACAAGAAGACAGCCCTCGCCCTATGGGACTCTTCTGCGTTGCCAGTAAGGAAGCGGCGTGAAGACCCTGATGAATCGTCTGATCTCGACAGCCCGGACATGATGAAATTCACAGTCCTCACAAAACGTGGGAACAAGCAGCAAGTACGATATGACCATTTCTACCTTGCCCTTGCTGTTTATCCCTTCTAGACACGGCTACTAGCAGTGCCATCCGAGTCTGCTCTGGCTGTGCATACTCGGTCCGCTCAGCTGCAGGATAAGGTAGAGCAACAGCATTTAAAGCGTCTAGTCCTCGACTATGAACAACGCGAGGAGGCGGAAGAATTAAAAGGTTATTCTCACGTCAACTAAATTCCACCAACTCACCCCCTATCAATGTAGCTCTCGAGAATCGGTTGGGAGCTATCAAGATACGATACGCTGGCTGACAGCAGGGCAATGTGCTCACGCAAATTCTGCGCAAGTCTTGTTAGCCTTAGGTGTACCATGGACGGCCTTTGTTGCAGGCAGGGAAGCAACCGCATCCTGGCCGGTCAGCTCGGCGACGTTGATGAACAGATCGATACGTGATTGATGTGGGGGGAGATTAGATTAGTTGTGTACGAATTTGAATTACGCAGATCTGGGGCCACGCGTTATGGTGCTACTTTGGTGGTCCCTTCTGCTTCCGTCTTGCTGTCGTGACAGTGGAACACTAAAAATTATCTCCCTTTGCTTTCTCCTTCTTCCCGTTTTATGTACATAATCGCTGCCGTACATTGTCGCCGTGTTCAATCCTCAGACCTTTGATGGTTTACGAGCCTGAACGAATACCGGCCACCTCTTTGGTGACGACGAACCGAGACAAGAAAATCAACCAATACGTACAGCGCAGGGTGCTTCACACGAAACATGGTAGTTCAACGATAATGCTCTGTCGGGATAGCAACACGGAAGGTCGTGAAGTGGTATGTTTCCTAAAGAGACTGGTCTCAATCGTATGTAAGGGTAATGTCCCAACTAGGTCGTCAAAGCCGTCAAGCGACTCAGCGTTCAGGACAAGTCTAAAATGTTCAAGAAGGCCTACGTGGCAGCTCGAGGGAATGACCCACCAAGCTCTGAACAGAGCATTCAGAAGGAGATATCCATTCTCAGGGCCTGCCGCCATGCAAGTCACGTCCAGTTGTTGGAGGTCATTGATGACCCTTCACAGGATTCTGTCTTTATAGGTGATAGTGGATCGCCTATGCCTCACTTTTTTTTGACCATTTTGCACAATCAGCCTTGGAGTATCTTTCTGGCGGCCAGATCCAGTGGGAATGCCAAGGAAAGCCAACCTTGACTATTGAACAAAGCCGCCGAATTGTTCGGGACGTCGTCCTAGGGTTGGAATACCGTTAGTATATCTCGCCCATGTGTTCCAACCTTTACTCCTTAACTCATTGTTCTTTCAGTTCATTATCATGGTATCATTCACAGGGATATCAAGCCTGCGAACTTGGTCTGGTCAGGGGATCGGTCATACGTAAAAATTATCGACTACGGTATTTCGCATTACAGCAGCAGCCTTGCTCAAGTTTCACGCCCTCATACGAGGCCTCAATTGGATCCCTTGAGGAATTGTACTTTCTTCAAAGACCAGGACCTCTTGAAAATGCGTGGGACAGGTTTCTTCTACGCACCCGAGGTCATTTGGTTACCCAAAGATACTCTTTGTCCGTCCACATCTTCCGACACTATAGAACCGTCCTGCGAGACTCCAACAACTCGTCCGCCTGTGACTAAAAGTGTCGATGTGTGGTGTCTCGCAGTGACGTTGTATTGCTTCCTCTTTGGTCACTTTCCGTTCCATCCTACCACAAAGCGGCATAATCAATATGCACTGAACAAGCTCATCCTTGACAATAATTGGGAAGTCGACGAGACAATGGGTGCTGATGCGGTGCTCACAGGTGGGAGATGCCATTCTCCTCACACTCCAAGTGTAATTTGTCTCCTTGAACAAATGTTGCAGCAAGATCCAAGTAAAAGAATCACCATTGAGGAATTGAAAGTACGCTATAATTATAATACTGATTTCTCTGTGAGTATTCATCTTGAGAACAGCGACACCCTTGGATCCTGCAAGGAATAGAAGATGTAGACGGCTGGACCTGGAATACCTCTCCGGCTACGTATTACATGCACCCTGGTTATCGATGGCTTAAACGGTTTTTGCACCGGCTATTTTCAAGAACCTGGTGGTAACCGGTTTGTTCTGGTTCCTTTATCAAGTTCCCCCATTCACTATGTCATTGGACATTCCAGGGTCCTATGAAAATCTTGGTGTATTGACACTTTTGGATATTTGACACGTTTTCTATGGATACTGGTAGATCCTTTTCCAGATGCGATACGATACTTGTACATCATCATCTGTATAGATTTCATGTATGGAAAACCGTCTTGGTAACACTTTCACTTTTAGGAAATTTTGATTATCGTAGATCGATTTGTTCTCCTACATCATACACGGACTTAACCCCTTCTTCCTAAGATATCTAGACAAGAGTGTCATATGCACAACATAACGGTCATTTAGAAGCGCTCCTTATGATTGCGAAGAAAACGGATTCACAAGTCGTCTGGAAGCAATAACCTCTTCCCAATTAGCGAACGCTTAGTTTGTCGGTCTAGTGTTGAGACTCATAAGACCAGGTAGTACGATTGTCACACTTGACACAATACACTGCAGGCATTATCAGGAAATACGATTCAGATGACGGACCGTATTATACAACATTGTTCGTCCGAGCTATTGCGTTTTTTAGAGGATACCGAGCTAATTCCATCTGAACGTAGTCCTGAATAGACGGAAGTGCTTTTATAATCAGCTTTATGGGCTGTGTCTCCCCTGAAAAAATCGTTAGTGAAGTAAACAACTGGCGCACATTTCCCATATACCAATGGCTATGATGTGGTGGTGTCGACGTAAATCTCTTTTTCCTTGAGAGGTATTACCATATATAGGGTGGCTTGAAGGAACGGCTACGAGAGAGTGCTATATACGAATTAAACGAGGGGCTTTGTTAAAGGGGAAAAACAAAAGTCAACCTTTGAATACCATGCTTTAAATTCATCAGACTTTGGAACCGTTGGAATTTTGGAATTCCCCACGACTTGTACCACAGCCTTTATTAGTTTATTTCCTAACGTCCCTGGAAAGCATCAGCATCAGACAAACCTAAGTCCCAGATATGAGGAGCCTACATCTACGGTCAATGAGATCAATCATTGACTGACAACCAGGCCCATGTCCGACCAGGACGACTCTCTCCGCGTTCGAAAGTCTTAAATAGAGTGAGTAACGAATCTTAATCTAACCATGCGAAACGTACTGGACGTAATTATCCCACAAATATACCAGCACCTCTTTTGTAGGATCCTTTGGTGTTTGCGAGCGCTAGAACTACGGTTATATGGGCTAGGTAGTCGGTCATAATTCCACTGACTCTGGTGGGTGCCGCAAAGGGTTTCGGAAATTGATTGATATCGAGCAAAGAATATCCTTGTTTTTTTAACCACCCTATGAAGTTTTTCGAAAAGTCGACCTGATAGATTGTTAAGTAAAATCAGAACTGTATTCAGACAGCTGCAAATTCGCACTAAGTACGATCGTTCCAATTCCAGATTGCATGTCGCAGATGATTCTAGTTCGGTTCGTAGGTTTCCACTGGCATCGTTGTAGAACAGGTATAGAAATAAAGATAACGCAAAGCCTTACAATTCGTGTATGAAGATGACCATGGTCTTATTGTCCAACAAGTCTGGTCTAGGAAAATTGCGTCAATAGATATGTATTTAACGAATTATACGGCCACCCACGTGCACATAATTTGCATCGAAAACCGGTCCTCGAGATAGTCAGAGAGTAAAGGAATCTGCATCATATCGTGATTGGTAAATAGATAGTGTTGGCGATGGGCTTTCAATATTTCTGAGGAAGAACTTTAGTCAAGCTTATATTCTCGAATGAAACACCTAGCTTACCAGGTATGGAGAGAGTAACACTTTCAAAGTCTAGGTTCACAAGTCAGTTATGTAAGGGTGAAAGTATAATAGAAGGGGACGACCTTTCCGAGGTTCGCACGCTTTGGGATCTACACTCTTCCAGTATTTACTCTGCTCTTTGGCAACGAGCCAGACCGTTTCTGTGGCGGACTCGCCCGCCGTCATAGGCGGCAGTTCTGGCGGTGCTTCGCCCAAGAGGATTTGAGTTACTGCGAGTGCTGATTTCGCGATTGCACCAATATTGTAACCTCCCTGTAAATGTCAGGGAGCCAATCCCACGGTATGGAAACGAAATGCCTACCTCTAAGGCGACGACTACTTTTCCACTTGCCAACCCTGACAACATATGCGTCATATGTGCATAGCCAGCCGGGCTGACATGGCACTCGCCCAGCTCGTCACCTTCCGCGGCATCAAACCCCGCGGAGACTGAGGACCATATAAGCATATAATGGTAAAACGATGGTGTTTGGAGCTCACTGATTACAAGTTGAGGTGCAAATTCCATGGCGATTGGCATCACAATCTTCTGAAAGGCATGTATGTAGTCGGCATCTTTCATTCCTTTCTCGGGCCAAGGTATGTTCACAGAACTAACAAGGATAAGACACGAAAGAACCTTATTGAAGGGGCTTACAATCCTAGCCCCGGCCCCTCCCCGCATGACTGCATGCCACCAAATGTACCGCATGGGTAAAATCGGCCATCTTCATAACGGTGTAGTGATATGTAAAGAACACTAGGGTCCTTATTAAAGGCCTTTTGTGTCCCATTGCCTGATGAACGTCAACTGAAATTTGCATGTTTCCATGTATAGTACAAACCACGTACCGTGGTGAACATCCCTAGCGACGAAATCTATTACCGGGTAGTTCGACGACACTAGTTTAGGGCTTACCAGTCCAATATAAGTATTCGTTTCAATTTCAGGCGCTCTTGTACAACGCGAGCAGCAACAGATACGTTGTTGAAAAAACAAAAGCCCATAGGTTCGTCTGGTTCAGCGTGATGACCTGGGGGTCTTACTATCGCAAGGGCTTTTTTCAATGAGGAATCGGAAGCGGCGACTGCCAGACATGCTTCTATGACGCCACCGCAGCTGAGAAGAGCAGATCTTGTAGTTCCTTGCATGACATACAGAGAAAGCGTTTCGTAATAGGCCTCTGAATCAACAATCTGTTGCGGTGTCATGTCTAAATGAAGCGTGGATATTTGTTTAGGGTTCTGAGTATATACACAGCCAACATATACTGCGCTTACATTGTATAGCATGCACTTTGTCCCAATGATCCTCGCTATGAACTAGCAACGCCTCTTGCTTGTGAACGGGGCGAATAGGCAGCCATTTCATCTTTGTGTTGCACTTATTGACAATAAGGGTATGCCAGATATGAGAGATACGGGCAGGTTGCTCTGGATGGTCCTCAAGTGAGAAGTGGCTGGTCATTTCAGTCGAATAGACAACACCGACAGTAAAGTCAGAAGGGACGAGGGGAACCGTGGAAGACACGCGAGGGCCTTTAGGACTCGAAGATCGGACTGGTGCAGGGCTAGATGTCTGTACTGAGGGACCGGCACCATTATTCGCCGTAGTAAGACGCGATATGCTGGATCCAGCGTCCATAGCAGCCCACAGATAGACGTAGAAAAGTAACAAAGGCTTTGGTGTCTAACAGAGTCAAAGGTTCGGTCCGAATGCCGATTCAATTCGTGCGCAAATTACGCGACTTCAACACAAAATACATAAAATAAGTTTACTCCCGAGATTCAACCTTTGGCGCATGCTCATATCCACCAAATCCTAAAGACTTTTGAAGAACATCCTCTTGAGCATCAGGTTCCAGCTGTCCAAATTTGTTTCGTCTTGCTCTGTAGACATTTATAAGAAAGATTCCACTGGAGTGAACGAAGCGTCCTACTTGAAGAATGTATAAGATAGAACGACGTCTCGAACATCTCGACACGATGGATCGTCAAGGATATCCTTGTCAATGAAGAAGAGAATGGGCATGTCAACCTCTTCTCCAGCTAAAAGACGCTGTTCTTCAAAACAGAAGCATTCGACTTTGGAGAAATACGGGGCAACCTTTCGTGAATGTAAATCGCACAATCCTGGGAAATCAAGTTTGACTCACTCGATCTGGGGTAACATTGTACGTCGCGATGCCAATGATATCTTCATCCGATTTGTTTTTCGCTACGTAGAAGGCTAAGCTAGACTCGCCCGGAAGGACATTCACAACCGTTTGCACTGGTTTGAACGACCAAGGTAGCTGCTCGGACTTGTCTGCATTGAAATGAACCTTGATTCTTGGCGAATCCTCACTAGGAACCAGTCTTTCAGGCTCGAAGCGTCCGCTGACATTCGGGGTCCCAGCAAATCCTGTAGCAGCGCAAAACATCCTGTACAATGGAACAGAGGCGTATGTCACACCCAATGCAACTACTATCTTCGACGCAGGTCATGCCTTAGTGTAAACTGGAATCGCAGCAACTCACGACCGCAGAAGAATACATCAGCAGACTCCTGTTCTTTCGTCGATGCATCTCAGCGAGCACTTGGGCATTTGGCAATGGTCTTCTTCGGGGTATTTGCTGTGTTGACATGCGCCTCAAGGTAGGATAGAAAGTCGCCTCACGAAAGCATTGGCACTGAAGGTGCTAAATATCCCATTACTGGTGACCCTCAGGTAGGTTTTGTGGAACATACCGTTCTGCCAGCGGCAAGAAAAGCACGAGCGGGAAGCATGAAAAGAAGGACCGGGTACTATATCAACGCAAACGTGAACAAACAAACGGGTCCCACTTGCTTACAACCAACGCCTGCGCCTCAGAATGCCGCAGAGATCGTTGCTTTCAGACTTTCTTTCTTGATTTCCTGCCTGAATATCAAGATATGCGCAGTAACCCCAGTCTTGTCGTCAGGATATCTTTGCTCATTGTGACCTCAACTGATCAAGTTCATGGCCGCCGAGACTTGTCCAATGCTTTTGTCACTTGAATGATAAATCAGTCTTTGAAGACTATCTTGTGTTCATAAGGCCGATCTATCCGTGATCTATGGCCAGAAGCTAGCTTCAGTGGTTCTTGCCCCTCCAACAAACTCGATGTATCTGTACCCTTTGCGAGGTGCCGGGCGAGACTCGTATGGAGTCGGGTCCCGCATCTCAAGGCACGTTGTCATGGCGCATAGAAATGCATGGAGTGAATGTCTATTGAACTGCGGCCACCTTGCGGGAGCGCTAGGCTACCTATAAAGCCAAGGACTTCCGCAAGTATGCATCTCAAGTCCTTTAGTTCTAATTCCACTCACTCCTCTGTTTTCACTCTCTTGTTTTCCCCTCTTTTCTGGTCACCTTCCCTGATACTCGGCATCATTTTCTGTGGTCATTTGACTGTAAACATGTTTTCATTGACTCTCCTTCCGTTGGCGCTGGCGTTGGCTGCGAAAGGGGATTCATGGGGCCCTGCCTATTCGTTGGGGCCCACCAACTCAGCTATAATTGAAGCTATAACGACATTTACTCCTGGAACGCCTCCTTCCGATGCCGAAAAGTAGGTTTTCAAGATTCGGCTTACATAGTATGTGCATGCTAATTAGTGGCTAGTTATCTCTTCCTTTGGCCAGGTGAGCCAGAGCTATCTTACTACTATAAATCCATTTCTGACTGTTGCAGGCGTCAGCAATAGCACCAGTGGCTTGATCCAGGCAGGTACAGATCAAAGCTCTGACCAAAATACTTAGTAAGCGACATATCCTGCCATACCTGCCCTCCTCCTCACTTGCACAGCTGTGGCGCTTCTCAGGATCAGTGGTGTGCTATGGCGAGTTATTTTGGGTACGTTTTTCAATGTTCCTTGGGATCGAAGGCATTGATCGCGTTTATAGCGTTGTGGACGGCGTCACCACGCAATTGAACGGTGACATGGTGCCCATTGACGCAGACGCGTCTATAACCATACACTACAAAGTCAGAGTCCGTCCTTTGTTGAGAAAATATCCCTGTACCAATAATTCTATGCAGCTCGCCGATGATGATATCACCTGGGAACAAACAGTTACTCTCAATGGAGAGGTTATTTCAACTCTCACCAGTTGTATGTGTTTATTCACCTTTGGAAGAAAATTTCGCATTCATGATCAATCAGCTGACGGCCCGTTGTACAACGGAGGCTGGGGCACTGGTACCGAATGCCAACAAGATTGTACTGGTACTACATCTCCTCAGGTATGTAGCCTAGAATTATACTTGTATTACCTTCCCTCATTTTTTCCATTCAGTATTATACGAACACGACCATCACTCTCCTTGACGCAGATCCTGGCTTTTCATCCACGTTGTCCATGGGAGATGGCGTTGAAGCTTCCTCCATGGTTACCTCCGATGATGGGAAGACTTGGACGATAGACAGCATCACTATTCCTGCTATGGTCTCCGACAATTTATCATCATCATCTTCGTCAAAGTCGACTAGTGCGACATTGCCGCTAAATACTGTTGCTAGCACCTCATCGAGCAGAACTTCTACCGCGCACGCCGTTGTAACGTCTGCTTCCACCATCTCCGGCGAGTTGTCTGCCACTTTGTCTGGTAACAACGAAGCCAATGCGAACTCCACCATGTTCTTAACATCTGTTTCGGGAATCCCCGCGGGTGGGAGTACCTCCATGTCTCAGCCGACTGGCTCACCGGGAGACAATCAGTCTTCTAGCCGGACCTTCTCTAGTGGAGGGCCTGAAGGGCAAATATCCACGTTCTCCACAGCGTCTTCTAGCGCCAATGACCTACTTCCAAGTCAAGCCGCAGATTACGGCTTTGGTGGCGAATCTGGAGGTTTTGGCTTCGGAGATGGAAGCTCTGGTGGTCCAAATAGTAGCTCATCCACGAACGAGGTTTCTGGCAATTCAGCCCCTGGCGACGTGGGAAGTGCCAATGGCACCGCTACTGCATCAGGTCCTGCGTATTCAGCGATGTCTGCTTCGACATTCGTGAAGCACTTCTTCCGATACAAACGGCAGTCTGCGAGCATCACAGAGTCGACAGCAACTTTCGCTACAGCTCTATCCACTACCAGCGCTTCGAACTCTGAGGCAAACTCAACCAACGGCCCAGTAGGATTTGCTAGCGAGAGCGCAGGCTTCTTGCCGATCGATTTTCCCACCAGTACTTTCATCACAGATGGCTCCTTCCCAAGTGGCAGTGCAGACGGATGCACTTGCAATGGTGGTTTTGGTGGTGATGGCTTAGGTAGCACTGTCCCGACAACTGTATTCGGAAGTGCTACTTCTCTTCCCACGGATGTATCTGCCTTTTCTAGTGATGCTGACCTCTTGACTGCGACGGTAGCACTACCAAGTGGTTCTAACGGCCTCGAGACCCCCTCCAATAGTGGCGGGGTTTCTCCCGGTAGATGCGACTGTAACGGCACTACCAGTGGAGGCTCATTTTCTGGTGCCAATGATTCTCCATTCTCTACAGACAGCAATGAGGGTGCCTTGCCTACAGACAAGTCAAGCAGCCCTAGTCAGACTGGTAACACTGACTCCGGTTTTATTGCTTCGATCACTACTGGCGGGGCCACTCCCACGATTTCTGGTTATGGTTCAGTTCCCTTATCTTCAGCCCTCTCATCTTCGAAATTCCTACGCGTCCCCCGACGTGGCATTTGGGAGAGATTGAACCAGCGTGCGTCTAGTGCTGCCTTGTCTGTCACATCCGGGTTCAATGATTTTTCGACTGCAACCACTGAACCAACGTCCGCGTATTCGAGTGGCGAAGCAAACGGAAACTCGGACACTCTTCCCACCGGAATCTCGCCTGATAGTGCACCCGCCTTCTTCCCCACTGGCAACGAAGGTACGACTCAAAGCGAAGGCCCTTTCCCCACTGCTTCCATGAGCAACGATGGTTCTTTCCCTTTCTCAAGCGATGTGTCTGCTGGTGATTTTGGTGGAGCTGGAGGGAGTATCAGTGGAAACTCGGATGGCGTCGGCGACCATAGTGGGTTTGGTGAAGGCGAGACCAGTGGAAATGATGGTGAATACAGTGGGTCTGCGACTGCTGACGGTTCTTTCCCGTCTTTCACTGGTGCATGAAAAACAGAAGATGAACACCTCAAAGAATGAATATCGAATCTAGATGGTGTATTACCAAATACTCTTTTAGACCTCGCCACTGCAGGCATTGGTGATATGGTCATAAGAAGAAATGATGTAGATCTCTGTTTCCGTATTATGGCAGTCTACGTTACTTCGGCTGTACAACGCTAAGAGTGCCTGAGAACAACCTGAGAATAATTGCTGCAGCGTCGGCATTACGGCAGACTCTGCCGCTAGCGGCAAAGTTAAATATCTCTATGCTTGAACATCCACCTTCCTTCAAGTTTGTGACTGTGCATGATGCAGAATCATGTTACCAGAAAACTTTCAACAACTCGAAAGCAACGAGGCGGATGAGCAACATCTACGGGACATCCTATTACCCGAAATCCAGCTGGAAATTGACCTCAGGAATCGACTTGCTCAAACGGTGGAGTCGAGAATTGCATGGGCAACATCCCTGCAGGAATCTCTCTTACAGAGTAAGATTCTTATTCTTCCTGCTTCTAAAGGTCTAAATTTTGTCAGGAGGAAATGCTGGAACTGACTCTGCAACATTTAAAGTGGCAGCTCTAGATGCCCTTTCTGCCATTGAAGAACCTTCAAAATTGTTTTTGGATCATGAAACGATCAATCCAGTGTCGTCTGTTCCTCTTGTTCAGATGACTGTGGCTCCTGGACGCAAAAATCGCGTGCCGCGAGAGAGCAGGGCAACACGTTCCCGACAAAAAGCCAAATTCCTTTACACTCGGACAGATAACCGAACCAGTGTCTTGACATGTCCGGAATGCCACAGGACCCAATTTTCGTCCATCCAAGGCCTGTACAATCACGCTCGAATCACTCACCAGCTAGAATGGGGCAACCACGACGACTGTGTCCGCGCTTGTTCTGTTCTGCGGGATGATCTTGATCTGAGTGAAGGGACGGAAGTGGCCCTCACTCTTCTCGGCGTGCGCGGGTTATTTGAGAGAGCAGTGGAGGAGCCTTCGCCTTTACCAGCGGTCGAAGCCATGGCTGTTGACGAACAAGTGACCGATCCAGAGACTACCAATCATATTAGCCGAACCTTAGGTGTTCACGCCGAGACCTTTGCACTTGCATCCATCCTAGGCAAAGAGGTCAAGAAAAGGGAGATACGTGCCAGAAACGAAGATGAAGACGTTGATATTGATAGTCTTGACAACAAGCGTTCAACGTGGCACACGCCGTGGGGGGTGCGTAGGAGTCTGGCCGAACCGGTGCCTCCTAGGGAAGAAGTTCTTCACGCTCTCCCAAACGCCCATAAAGCCAACGAATTTATACCCGATGCCGTTGGTCATTTGTCGATACCTGGTGTACAGCCAAACTTTAGTAGGTTCCATATTACGGCTCGTATGGTCGTCACGGATCGCAGCTTGTATCTTGGTTCGTACGCCCTTCGTAACATTTTCTTGCCATTCTTGATTCTCATAAATACATAGGGATGCGGCCGGAGAAAGATCAATCTACACATAGATGGATGCTGTCGGTTGAGACGCCCTCATATGTGCGTTCCATTATATTATATACAGGTGGTACTGATAGTTCTTTAGAGCCTCAATATCACGACTATATTGAAGCGCGTCACTGTGACCTCCCTATCTGACTACCATAACTTTTCTTCTTTGAGTGTCGCTGAACCGCCCTTCGTCGTTGTCGGTGCCGCTGCTAGACCTTTCTTGGCGAAAATCGAATTACTCTTCAGTCACGCCCGAGGACAGGATTCGCAAGGCCAGAAGTTTGTCCTGGAACACTGGGTCGATGTTGGTCTTATCTTCATCCTTCCTCCACGCGTATTGACTCCATTCACCAGCTCGCATCTCCGCGAACTTCCAAACTGCCGGTAAAAGGAGAAGAGCAAGTTGTTGATATCGAGCTTGACAAAGAAACTGTATTTCTACCAGCGAAGACAAACTACATCGTCGTTAATGCCAAGGAACATTGGCAACGGGAAATCGGTATTGATCCTGCAGATTCCGTTGTCTCGGATAATGTGACGAACATGACTGCCATCAGTCCTTCATCTTTCTCCAAGAACATCAACGAGACAGCCAAGTCACCTAAAGCAGCTCCTATCGAAATCGGTTATCCAACAGTTCTCCGAGAACTATTGCCTAGTTTCCCTATGACGCTAGAAGGTGAACACAATCCCCCTGGTTCACTTCAACATCTTATGGTTTCTTAGACATGGTTGCCAAACGGGGAGCACCACCACCTACGGTTCCTTATACACTCGTAGCCTCTTTGAATGAATTTCATGGACTGATCCCAGGTCGACGCAAGGCGATTGAGGTAAGTTGTTTTAAGAATACCCGAATGCTTCTCGCTATACCTTTGTCATAGTGGGGTCGTGCTTCCGCCATCCGGGAGGCATATACTGCTATAGTGAAGACGACTGGTAGGGAACTCGAACTCGACAGACTATCGACAGCAGATGTCTTTTGTTGGCTGGAGGCAGAGGGCCTTCTTTTAAGGACCAATCCATCTTTAGCAGCCAAACCACAGTCTGGAGCCACTGATGGGCTTCACTCGGAACGATGGTGCACCTTTTGTGGTCTCGTTTCTCGCGTTCATTTCACCAACGATGGTCCTTTTGTCTGTGATATCATTTCAAGTAAATGGCGAAGAACTAAAATGCCTATCGTCGACCTGGACAGAATCTTTGTCACTCCGCCGACAGTCCCTCTCGCTCGTCCCGCTCTTACATGTGATGAGCGAAGTTGGAACAGTTTTCAAGTTGTCAGAGCACCTGATCCAAAAATGCTTCTCTCTATAAGAGAGGTCATACGCTTTTTGAACTTGCCAGCCTTTATATCTAGCGATGGCAGTTCATCGATCTTTCCTATGGACACCCTTGGTCACGATCCATCCGAAGTCACGCTGACGCTGGCTCCTTATGGGATTCTCGCCTTGGCCGTTGAACAATTTGTTACTAAGTTAGTGTTGAGCGGTCTTCATCTATCGTCTCGCTTTCAGCACCAAACCCCAGGTGAACGAAGGTTGCTGACACCAAAACATGTAGTGCAAGGCGTGATGGATGGAAAGAATCGTGATCAAACCGGATTGGCTATGTTTTATGCCTTGGCAAGGATTGGAAGGCGGGCAGAACAGGAAGGGCTGGTGGAGTTTGAGCTGTGAATAAATTTACGGAGTAACAATAGGAACACGAGCGGCGCATGAAACCCAGAGCCAAGTTTCTTTTTGTAAGGATCAAAGCAAAAACGGTATAACGATCTTTCTCTCCTTGGGAAAAGCTTCTGCGAATCTTCGTTTGTACCACAAGTGTCCGTTGTAAGCTCGAGGAAACATCAAAACGAATTCGTTGATCAAAAAAATCCACGGAGGAGTTAATGTTGGCGCGAACTGGGATGCAGAAGACAAGATAGTGGAGAGGGATCGTAAAGAGAATGTCGCCAAGGTCACGGTTGGTAACGGAGAGGCGGCCAACGCAAATCCAAACCACTCTACCCACTCGCAGAAATAATTTGGGAAGGAAACATATTCGTATAACAGTCCGTAAGGAATAGCGTAATGTTCGCCAGGGTTTGGACTATGAGATGACGCCTTCCCCTTGTTCTTGGCCTTCCGACGGATGTTGAGAAGGATTTCGTCATGAACGATGTTTCCAACGAAACCTATGGCCCACAAGAAGATCCCTGCATAGAAGGAAGGCATGGAGAATGCGTTTGAAAGAAAGTTGCGTGCGGTATGTGATGAGAGATATACACCCATCAGAGATCCGTTGAGGAGGTTGAAAGTGATACCGGCGAGCGGTACAATGATATCAGTTTTGGACCGCGAAGGCGTACGGAGAGGAGATAAAATGGCACGATTCAGATAGTGAATCAGAAAAAGACCAGCAAGGACATGCTGTTGGACTGTGAGACCGGACATCGACCCAAAGGGTGACGCGTAGTAAGCGTATGCGAAGCATACAGGGGACACGATCTCCATGACCATCCATGATTTTATGCCTACAATAATAGTAGAATAAGCACACAGAAGAAAATGGACAAAAAGCGAAAAACATGACGTGCCATCTAATCTGACGATATTGATGCCAGCATTCTCAACGAAACGGCCAAAAGGTGCGTTTATGAGGAAAGTTACAGGGAAAACGGCAAGACTACCAATTGTGAACCATTTCCTGCATGCTAGAAACCAAGAGGGATTAAGAATGGAGCACAGGAAACGCTTATTACCCTGACCGTCGTATAATAATTGCTTGGTAGTCATGAACGACATGTGCTAAGTGAGTGGACGGTGGGAACTCGCAGGATGCTGCCAAACAAAACAGCAACATCGCTTGTTCAGCGACCTCAACAACCCCTGCAACACTATACGACAACCTCCAAGACGATTCAGACATGGATGACGGTACGTCTTCAGCATCACAAACGACGACGAACTATCTATACCGCCTTTACTGTCGCCACTCTTGCTAGCGACAGCAACTTTTCTCTGTGCCTCTTGCTGGCGAAACAAAGGCGAACATGCGACGTACATTTTCCATTTCGCTATTCAGTACTCTTACCGCCATGAGATATTCGACCATCCCTAACTTTTCTGCTTTTTGTCACCCTTTTGTTCCTTCAGCCTGGCAGTCTCAAGACATTGCTCCAGCACAACCCGCAATCAACATTCCTTCAAATGATGTGAACATGGCCAATGGAACGGGCTCCGGAGATGATTACCCAGCTGAAAGGAGTGGAGATGCTCCTCGAAGAAGCCGCAGCCGGAGTCCTGGTCGTGGGTGAGTTTCGAAATTTTTGTGATGTACAGCACTCTGTTGACACTGGTTCACTCAGCCGCTCTGATGGAGGCCAAAATCCAGGCAACAATCTTCATGTCTCAGGATTGAGTCTCAAGGTGGACATGAGAGAACTTGAGACGGCTTTTGCGAAAATTGGGAGGGTGCGCATCATGCCACGTTACCACTGTTGTTCCTTACTTCGGTCATAGGTCAAGAAAGCCTCTGTTATGTATGACCCTCACACTCGAGAGTCTCGCGGCTTTGGATTTGTTACAATGGAGACCTCTGAAGAAGCTGAAGCAGCTATCACTGCTTTAAATGGGACGGAGCTGATGGGGAAAACCTTGACCATCGAGAAGGTGCATCCTTTTTCGGTTTTGGTTGGTTTGATGAGGATAGTAACATGAAATATAGGCCCGTCGTGGTCGCGCACGTACTCCCACTCCAGGAAAGTACTACGGTCCAGGCAAACGCGGCGGCGATCGAGGTTGGTACCTTCACCCGTAAACAATGACAGCTCTCATGATGCATCAGGTGGATATGCTGCGGACCGCCCATACGATCCCCGACCCTACGATAGTCGGTATGCCAGGGATTACGACTACGACAGACGCGACAGACGCGGACGATACGATGATTATCGCCGCGACTATGACAGAGACAGGTACGACCGTGAGAGATATGGTGGTCGAGAGAGGGAGAGGGATTATGACCGTGACCGTGGAAGATACGATGACCGGAGATATTAAACTGGTTCGCGTCTATGCCTACGTTGTTTTTTCTCTAAAGAGGAACACTACTTAAATCCTTGATTGTTTCTTGCACCAATATCAAATTTATAGTTCTTGATGGTCACCTTCTGCATCCCTTCAATTGCGTACTACCTGTGGAAAAATTGTTCAACTCTCTTTGGTCTTGCAGAGGTTGGCTGATGATTCTTTTAACTCATAATCTTGCTCTCTTCTTATGGAACCTTAACTATTCTTAAGCTTGAAGTGTCATGATCCTTGCGCAAGTTTGAAATCTTTCGTTGATTAGCAGCACAGCACAACTTGATTTAATCATTACTGAATCGGAAGTGAGCTTTTATAAAGAGTATGGCGGGAAGTTTATACCATGGGATATAGTACATTATAACAGGGGTAAAGTTATGCAAACCAATAATACAGACGTCGTAGAATTGTTTGACGCTCTGCATCTACATCCTCTACCGAATGTTCCACGTACTCGTCAGTAGTAAGATCGACTGTTTTCATATCAACAATGTCAGCCCAAGGAAGCGCCCTGACCGTCCCTTCCGTCTCAACAGCACTCTTCGTAGAGCTGCGATGCCTTAGAAAGAGCCATACCAGATACATGGCGACCATAACAGGAATCTCAATATACAGAGAAAAGAAATCCACTACACTGAAGGTCGGAAATATCGACGACCATCCCTGAACTTTTATGGCATTGGCATGAGGAAGGTTCGAAGGGAGAGCAGAACTCACTGAGGATGAGCGCAGTAACCGTAATGACCTGGTCGGACAGAATCGATTTTACCGGCGGTCAATAGAATAGTGATGTACGTACAACGAATGGTGGTCCCCATGGCCACGTCCATGCCGGCCGGAACTTGAGTTCGTCCAACGAGCGACCTTGATGTATCCAAGCCTTTCTAAATCTCCAACTGGCTAGACCTATAGATAGCCAAGCAATCTATAATGATGTCAATGTCAGGGACTGCCGCCACAAAGACTGAGAAGCCCATACCTGATTGGACACACCGACGATATTCTGAAGCCATCCCCACAGCTGGCCGCTTCCAATGAAACTGCTACCAAAGCAAAGAATGCTTATGCTACTGGTCAACACCAGAGCTGGTAGGGGCACTCCTCCGCGGGTCGTCCAGGAGAAGATCCTTGGCGCTTGTGGAGGTACGGTCACGGAGAGCCCTGTCCAGGAGACCGAATCCATTAGATGTCTACAATCAAGAGAACACTGAAAGTATACCATACAAAACTCTGCTGCCGGCAAACATTGCATGGTTTCCTGCCGACAGAACAGAAGACAGTATTACGGTGTTCATAAACGATGCAGCTACCTCTACTCGTACTAATAGTGAGAAAGATTGCAATGAGGTTATCAGAGAACGTACTAGAGCCAGCATACTGGAACACAATCGTGAAAGGTGAGGTTGTCGTCGTCTTATTAGACAGATTTGGGTAGTCCCAGGGAACTACATAGTCTGATCAACTCTCCGTCACGTAACGAAAGTACTTTTACTGACCGTTTAAACCAATAAGGAATACACTCAAGATATAGAAAAGCAATATTCTGTACAGTTTTGTCAGAAGAGTCCTTCGGGACGCAAGTACGACGCACCGCCAAAACACGAATTTGACAACCTTGGGCATGTTCTTGGATGGATTCTTGGTCTCTCCAGCCGTTATTCCCAAGCTTTCGGTCCCGCCGTCTAGAATCTACCTATTATATTTATCGACGAACAACGAGGAATGTATCACTTACAAGCAAAGCTGGCTGTCACGAATACCTTGGCAAACCCTCCGAAGCCCCCTACAAAAGGGGCACCGGGGATTCTCCAATTACTAAATCCGATATACGAGTGGTCTTCGTTGACCCCAGCATTGACCAAAATGCCGAGGATGATAAATACAACGACGGTCGCGACTTTAAGTGACGATAACCAATATTCTGTGACGAGGGTTTGTACATAGTATGTATGTGGCAGGGAACTCATACCTAGTTCTCCATATGCTCGAACATGCACGGAGTTAACAGCCACGAGGAACACCCAAAAAAGAAGACTGATGACCCATGTGTGCCAGTCCGTCCAGTATTCGAGTACTAATTGTGCAGCAGTCAAATCAGACGCAACAGAGACTGCATCATTGAACCAGTAATTCCAAGAAAGAGCGAATCCGTAAGATGGAGAAACGAATCTTGTCGCGTACGTGTTAAATGAACCGGCAATAGGATATTGGGTGGCCATCTCTCCAAGCAAAAGGAGAGTCACGTAGACGATGAATCCAATGATACCGTAGCATATCAGGATACTCGCTGGACCACCCTGAGCCAGAGACCGTCCGGTCCCTGTACAGTACTCAGTGCATCGAACTAAACAATGATGTGCCAAGAAACTTGCCTAAAAAGAGCCCCGTTCCAATTGTCCCAGCAATTGCAATCATCTGCACCTGTCTCGCTGACAGCTCACGATGAAGCCGACGGCTGTTCTCTTCCACAGGCTCTTCATTGTCTGAGGTTGGCCGATTAATGGTCCCGTAGTCGCGATGAGCATCCTGCGAGGACTTGCCTGTCATGATTGGTGAAATGGAAAGCCGAAGAACCACAAAAATCTCACGGGTATCAATACAGGGCGATGACGCGAGTTCGCCTCAGGATGAGTGTTCATGGTAGAGATCCGGTCCGCACTTCCGGCGTACCGGCGGCGCGAATTTTGTACAATAATTTATGCATGGGTAGATAATGATACATGACAACGACCATTGCCTGTCCTCAAGAACGCTCGCGCCGTCTATCTCTATCTCTATCATTCCGTCGTCGATCCCCTCTGTCATAATCGCGGTCCCGCTCTTTGTCTCTTCTTCTACTGCTCTCACGAACATAGCCATCGTCCCGCCGACTTGCTTTGTTACTCCGTTTGTCATCATACCTGTCTGGAGAATTTTTTCTCGACGACCTTGACGAATCATAGCCTCGCCTAGGTGACACGGAACGGTCTCTTCGCCTCTCGCCATTCTCATCCTTGGAGATCTTCGCGACGGGAACGTATCTGCGGTCTGGGCGCTTGTTTCCGTTCTTTTTCCCGGATCCATCATCATAGACCTCCTGCTCTTTTGCACCGATACCTAGAAGCGCAGGGCGAGCCTCCGGTAAATAGGGTTCTACCATGCCTTTCCCTCCCTTCCTCGTGGCGGCTGTACCTTCCTTCCACCCCATACCTCTTAGCATCGCCGCTCCAAACTGGGAGACGGGCACCCGGTTGTAGTCGGCAAGGGTAGCAGGCTCTGGAAGTTCATCGATATCCTGTTTATACGCATCGTCTTCTGATATGGGAGTTGGGATAATGTCGACTTGAGGACCATCTATCCCTTCTGTGTCCCCCGTAAGGATAGCGCGCAACGCTGCCTGGTCCTCCGTCTCTTCCATCGTGACGTCCTCCATCTGAGCTTCCTTTTCCTGGCTGACGTCTTCTTCCACTTTCACCACCTTCTTTCTGAGCTGCAATCCAGATAGAATGGGACCAGAGTTGATGGTATCTCTGGTCCCCAGGCCACCAACGCTGCCATCGGCACCCATACCAGCTTGGCCAGAGGCAGGGACGTATTGATTTGCACTGCGTCGTTTGCGAGCGAGTTCCCGCCAGTCTTTGTTCTTTAATGCTGGTATAACAAGCGGCCCTTGATGTGATTTCTTGGGCTTATTGGCACTGTTGTGGCAAACTGATGTGAGTTTACGTGTCTGTGGTGGAACAGATGAGGAAAGGACACACCGCTGCGCACCAAATCTATCAAAGGCAGTCACCAACTCATCTTGCTCTTCATCATCCTCATCGCTAGAGTCCGGTTGGACGTTGTGGTATCCGGCCACAGGTCTTGGAGAGGAACTGGCACTGCGAGCCAGCGGGCTGCCAGGAGACGAGTCATTTAGATGACGGGAGAGTTTATGATGTGGCAGGGAGGGAACCTTGAAGGAAGAATCTGAGTCGGCACCAGAGGATGCTCTGGATACGGGTGTTGGTCGGCGAACAGTAAAGGAAACTTTTTGGGCGGACATGGGTGAGCAGAACGAAACCAAAGTCGGATTTCCGAAAAGAGACGAGGTTCCAATCGATCACGTGCAATTACGCTAGTGCTACACAGCCACCTCTCATGCTTGGAAAGCTCAATGTCGTTTCGATCCGTATCTAGCTGCCTCAAGCTCGCACCCCGGCGTCTCTCTCGTCCACCAGCATACAGAACGTCAATTCTACTGCCAACGCGGTCTTTCTCCTCCTCTCAATGTCGTCGCGCAGCTTTCGCCGGGCAACCACCCTCACAGCCGACAAAGCTTTTGTCGACACCGTCAAAGGATTATCTCGCGGAAGAAGAGATAGATGTTGAACTCCTTCCAGACAGTGATATACGTATTGTTATAACAGATCGGGCAGCAGAGGTATGTGTCATCTACGAGTCTATACTCCTTCTAATTTATTACAGAAATTGCGCGCAATTGCTAATCGTGAAGGAAACCCAGAAGCTGCTCTTCGAATCACTGTAGAATCCGGTGGCTGCCACGGCTACCAATACAAGATGGATTTAGCCAAACATCAATCCCCAGATGACTAGTACGTGGTTTCCGAATTCTTGTATTTATCTGATATTCCCCTGCCAAGCTTGTTCTCCCATCCCACTATTGCGCCCTCCAATATACTAGTGGATGCTGTCTCTTTGACTCTACTCAATGGATCCACAATTGACTTTGCAACTGAACTCATTGGAAGCAGCTTCAGAGTAACAGAAAATCCGCACGCTAAAGGGAGCGGCTGCGGCTGCGGCGTCAGTTGGGAACTTAAGACTTGACAACTATACATCCTACACCCATCTCTTCAATATAGCGACTCTTCCTGAAGTGTCTTTTGGGTGCTTCGAGCCAGGAATTTACAGAAATCAAGGTTATTGTGTACGCAGTCTATAACTTAAATAAATAACATTAGATACATACCATCCTGTGAACGTCTCCACCTCTATCGTTATGTCAAAACCATCAGACATGGAGTGACTGGATCCACAGCTACATGTTCTGTGCTCAGGCAGAAGCGGCGTCGTTGATTCTTCACTCAAATTGCGTCCCTACAAGGTCCGCATAATTATCGAATCCACTCAGATGGTATTACAGCAAAACTCAAACCTTGTCTCGTAAAAATGGCTTTGATGGCTCGACAGTGTCTCCATGGGTATCAGTCGAGACAGGCGCTTCCTAGTGCTCGATCTCGAGTTCAAACTGAAGGTAAGTAGATGGTAGTCAGGAAGTGCCTATCTCGATAAAACATGCACGAACCTGGACAAGAGAGTATTCATGTAGACTGTTAACATGAATGATATCAAAGCTATGTTTATGAACCAAAGAGACGGACAATACCTTTTCCGAGGAGAAAGCACATCGCAAAAGGAAGTTTCGTATCCGATGCAACAAGTTGACACACGAAAGCAGTTAGCGCTACTGTGCTGTATTTGAGCGTCTATCAAATTCCGATGCGTGGGCGACTGGAAAGATCTACCTCGAAAGAATCCCATTATTTATCGTTAGGAGTATCAGGCGATTCATGACCCCGTCTGTGCTGATGGTCGTGAATACGTTGAATGCGTTTAAAAACGATCATCAAACTTACTCCTCAACTCCAGATTTTCGAATTTGAAGGAAGTAACATAAGCTGATGGTAATGACAATATCAGTGGCAGCGGTAATCGAAAAACATGGGGAACCGAGATTCTATTGAACGTTGGATTAGCCTTGTACAAAGCTACTCATGAATAGACTGTACCTCGAATTTATAGTAGTCGGCGGCGGCGGGGAATCGTAGGCTAAAGCGAGTGTGAGGCATTTAACGGATGGTTTGTAGGCGGCTAACCTTTGTATCATGACAGCTAGATAGAAAAAGTGCTTACCAATCGTCCTGAGCGCTGAAAGGACTAGAAAACGCACCGAATGATACGGCTGGACACGATAAGGAGGGGTGAGTAACCGAGTAAATAGATCGCATACCCCCGACGTACCAAATTGAGTCACCGACATGACGCACTGTGTGAAGACTATGAGTACCGGGAATTCGATGAGGAGACCATCTTTACCACTGAACCTGTAAGGTACAAGTTTCTGCCGCTCACTAAAGTCGGACATCAGCTTGACATGAATGCGTATGCAATGGGAGTGGCCAGACTGATATACACTCGGTAAGCGAAAAAGCTGAACAAGTGCGCCCTTCAAGTTGAGTATGCATCATTAGGTTACAGAATTGGGCACGAACAATTGAATGATGGACGCTGCCAGTCCCTTTTGAAGCAGTACAAAATAAGCATAACTGTCGAAAACCTGGCTCACTTACGTTGGTCCCAGATGGTATCTGAATCCTATGAGTGTAGTCTCTCCTCACAAGTGCTCAGAAGACTCACGGCTAGTGACCTTGGATGCAAGATACATGAGGAGCTACATGTGACGTGTACATATGAGGACTTACCATTCGGTATGGGAGGGCGCTTCCATGTTCCCTCGATTCCTCACTAAATAGTGATAAAGCGAGAACATCGTCAGACCTTGGTTCAATGTCTCCAAAACCCTGAAAATATTTTACGTTAAAAAATAATAGTTGATTTACTTTCGTCGACACGCACCACACTACAGCAACCTCATTTTGTTTTATCAAGTCAGCGAATATTCTTTGGTTATTTTCCATCGGAAACTTACAGATACTTTAAGGACCGCTGGATCCGAGGTATACCGCCGATAGTATTGAACTGCCTGCATGCAGGTGATCCCATATACTCTGTAAACAAGTATCGAAACTAGTTGGCGGGCCTAGAAAACGACTCACGAGCTCGAAACTGTGAGCGCAATCAAGAGAACTCCCAGAGTTTTATGGGGCACCGCGTAAGCATATGGAAGCTCTTCAAGGTCAGACATAGAGGTAGCCTATTAGGTGACTAGTGGGAGCGAGCGAAGACGTGGCTCATAAGTAGTACAGCCAGTAACATGACTAGATATCCTCATCATGATTTGTTGCGATGTTGCACCGCCAGCTGCACATACATTTTCATCAGCCCTTGAAGGTATCATCGATATCTGTTGATTTGCAGCATGGTCTGCTGTATGTAGTTTCCAGGTCGTCGTACTCGGGAAGCCATTGTCTTGGGTGGAACATTGCGAAAAAGGCCAAATGCGGTGGATTGTTTTGATGCTTCATGGGGATTGAAAACAATCCGTCAAGGTCTCTAGTCCCGAGTAGTAAAGAGCAAATGATATCGAGGCCATCTTCATGATATCGATGGACTCGAAATCACCGAGGTATCGCCTCTCCCTGATGGAAGGATACCTGGCTATAACAAAGAAGCTAGCTCAAAGAGCACTGTTGGCAGAAGTATCGAACTGATATTTGAAACAGTCTGAACGTTTAAGTCGAATACAGGATCTAGGTTTCATCATTGTCTTGCGTTAACGGTCTATTAAAACTTGAATACCGCGATCCTAGTGACGATCAGTGGGTATTCATGCTTTGCTTCTAACAGGTAACAGACGCTTCTAAAAACGAGTACGAGAGTTTGTTAACTAATAATACTTGTTCTTACGTATTCTTACAACGGGGTTGAGGAGTGTCCTTTCTTAGCGAAAGCGAGGATGGTAAATCAGAACGGAAACAATGCAAAAAGTTAGCGATGTGGTCATGATGCGCAACAATAGTGATCTAAAAAGATGAGAAACGATACTATATATGAGGGTAAAAAGTAAAAGCAAGAAGAAACATCCAATCTCGTCTGGGGTCGACCACATCCTAAAGTCCGCTACAATTGTGTGGAATCCCGACATTATAAGGAAACATATGACATAGACGTAGACACCCACGATCGTGGACTGCGGTCATAACAATTTAACACACCACGCAGCAGGTCCAACCCTTGGACGTTTCCTTGTCCACGCCTTTGCCGCTGCTCTTTCGCCTATGATGCCGACCCTCCGTAGTCCCGGCGTGACCATTAGTAGGTACACCGTCCCGCATGAGCATGCTGGCTCGAGTGGCCGTTTCGAATACATCGTCGACACCCTCAATCTTAAGAGCCGAACATTCCTTGTACGCACGAGCACCGATGGCATGAGCAACACGTTCACCCTGTTCTCTGGTGACCCAGGTGCGAGAGCTACCTGGAGGACTTGGCTGGTCCGGAGATGGGCGGAGGTCGGCTTTGCATCCAACCAATATGACAGGGATGGTCGGACCACATATAGACCGAACTTCCTCTATCCACTGGTGACCAACCCATTGTCAATTAACGGGGACCAGAATCTTCGGTCTCAACTGACCTTGGTTTCCACGTTCTCCAGAGAATCCGGAGTATCCAGGGCGAAAGCGATCAATATAACGTGTGACTTGGAATATGACATTGGCCGTAAACGCTAGGCAATTGTGAGCACGGGGCGAGCGAGTAAGAGTAAAGCATCGCACCTCGTATTCTTCTTGCCCACTGTTGATCAGATCAGGTGTTTGTTCTCGGATGAAAGAAAAGACACGCACGCAGTATCCCAGAGCGCCAGCTGAACAGGTTTCTCGTCGAGCCTAATTTCAGCAACATAGTTGTCGAATACGGCTGGGTGGTATCAATGAGCCAGAGCACGACAAATGATGATGTCAGAGGGCCCACTTGGTTGCTATTGAAACCTGTAAGCACTTTCGAACGAAGAAAACGAGGACGACATACATATTCTTTCGGAAACTCTCCCAGAGCAAAAGAACATAAAAGCGAAGTCTTTCCGCAAGCACCTGGAAGAGAAACGTTTAGGGCGGTGTGGGCGCAGCTGCTGCGATTACGTGCCGTCGCCGACGATGACTAGTTTCCTACGTATCTAGAGAAAGCAGAACGGTCAGAAAAGGCTCAGGAGAGAAGAGGGAAAGAGGAAAGGGCTGGAACGAAAAGAGCGGGAATGGAAGTGGATACGTACAGGATTTTGGGAGGTCATGGAAGTAAGAAGGAGAAAGAGACAAGAAGGAAGAAGAGAAGATAAAGGAAAGGGATGAATTGGACGAGGGATGGCTTGCAAAGGCCTTATGAACGCGGATAACGCAAAATGTTTGAGGAAGAAGCAGCAAGTCAAGACCGGATTCACAGCCTCTGTCGGTGACAACCTTGACCGTGTTGGCCTTGTTATTCTCAGAAGGCGATCGCCACAGTGATTACGACATCGCTATTACGGGCCGTGTTCCTTGCTGTGTCCTTACTCGTCCCTCCAGCTTCTCCCTCTCATTGACCCCTTACTGGGTTCTCTGCGGTCTTCAAAAACGGAATGTGTGTATTAATGCAGTATAGCCGCAGCACAGATCCCAGCACGAATTCCAGATGCAATCGAAGCAGAGACCAGAAGAGACAAGGTTTCAGAATACACCACATTGTTCATCATCGCTTCCTCTTCAGTGAATTCTTCATATTCATGTTCTGGCATAACGTACTGCGCTCGAGTACCACGTGTTCAGGCGCGTCCAGTTCAATACCCAACTCTTCTGAGAGTTCCATTGCATCTTGAGGCGCAAGTGCGTCTGTTGTAAGTTGCCAAAAGCTATCCCAGTCGTGAGAATGGTGGTTATGGAGCTACTCAACCTACCTGGTAAAAATTTTGCGTCGGCGCACCCATTCTGTTCGCCATTTGATCCACTCTGCATCTACTAGAGCGAGGTCTTCGGCGGACACTAAGGGGCTGCCGGATCGTAAAGGCTGAAGTATAGCATACTTCTTCGCTACCTGTGCAACAGCGATTTACAGTTAGTACCGCAGTCTAGCCACCCAAAGGTGCAGATTGTGAGGCGATCAGTGAGAAATCTTACCACTTGCATGAGCTCCACAATCTGAGCGTCTAGTTCTTCGTCAGAGGGCGTGCTCTTGATCTTCGATAACTCTGTTGACAGCCGAAATGAAGACGGGAACAGGCATATATGCGCGAATCAGGTGTACCGTTATTAGCGGATTTGATATCGGATAATAGCAGCTTATTCTCGTCATCGATATGTTTATATTCTTCCTCAAAAATGGCGATTTTCTCTGCCGGCACCGTATCGAGTTTAGCTTGATTTGCGACAAAAAATGTGGTTTTTCCTGCAAGAGGGTTAATCCAGCGTTATGTGGTGTGAAGGAAGGAGTGCTCGTACCATATGTCTTCTGCACTAACGCACCCTTCTCCGCCAGACTCACTAGAATCTTCTGCGTGGCAGCCTTCGAAACAGCTCCTTTAAGGTTCGCAGCAACGTCTACAGCACCATACGGTCGATTCATCTGCAAAGACACGCGTTTACATCGATGCGAACGGTGGCAAAATGAAGTTTCCTACACGTTTGACATATTCAAGGACCTTGTCTTCGGCTGCGAATGGTACATTCAGCCTGTCAGTCTATGAGTTCACACAAATAGCACCTTCTTGGCCTTTGAGAACCTTGATGTCGGTTTTCGGTTTTGACATTAGGAGTACGGATGAAGTGTTCTAGGATCGATTTCGGAGGATGGGACGCGACGGATCACGTGTATTCAGCAGCATTGCCGACCTGCCGGATGATGCAATTCTTGAACAGCAAATCGCAAAAACAAGCGAGGCAGAAACGCCTCGGCCGCCGGCACTTGCCGAGTGACATAAGAGCACTATATAAAGGTCGACAGAGGCATTTATGCTTTTGCCTCTCCTCAGTTTCCTCCCCTCCCGTCGCAGCTCCTGTCACTCCATTCCTTCATCCCTTCGTTTCTCAGGGTTAGGTACTCTTCTCGGACGATATCTCCAGTGCTGCGAGCTTCTCCCAAGCCCACGAGCTCCTGCAACTATGATCCTCACTGGATTGTATTTCTTCATATTCTTCTCTGAACAATGCTGAGGATCATTATGTCTATTGCGTATGAGCATTCCATAGCTCTTGGTACGTCTCTCCTCTCCATTTGGTATCCGTATCGGCTTGTTCACATGTAGCCAGCTCGACGTTACCTATTCTTTCTAGTCCATGCGTAGGGCTACGGCCTCCCTCTCCATCTGGTCCATGTCGTTGTGCCCCTCTCCAACGGATTCCCGTGTCATCGGCCTTCCGCAGTTGGTCGGAACAAATCGTCGCGGGCATTGCTAGACCTCTCTGGGTTGGACTATCGCCCCTCTCATCGTGGCTGTCGCCCTCTTCATCATTCTCTCTGACTCATCGGCCATTCTTTTAGCCGGCCACCATCACGGTAGCGGTCTAGGCGTCCATATATCGCTAAATTTTTTGATCTTTTGGCCGTAACCAGGCTTGTACGGCGGCTGGGCAAATTGTTAGGCTAATACTAGACAGCTTGGCATCTTGGGTCTTTCAAATTTGGTCGACGGATGTGCGCCCGACTCCGATGTAATCGTGGCTTTTGCAACCTGGATCAGTCGGACACTTCCGTAGCATGTAGATTTTAGGGCAATAAATAGGGTCCGTTGACCTTTCCTTTTTTTTGTGCCACCCCGCGTGTGTTAGTGCTGCTCCCAACCAATTTTCGCAATATGGACATGGGCTCGAGTTCTTCGTCGTCCTCCGGGGCATCCTGCAAAATTTCTATGATGTGGAATTGGACCACCGTAGATGCTTGCTTCATATCAAACCAATGGCACATCAGGACTGTCGGTGAGCCTGTTTGACCGTAAATTTAGATCCTTTCGCTGAAGAGACGCAATTGTAGGTGCCTACGTTGGCACCTTGATAGCCATCTTTGCTTGGGTCGTTGTCCTTGAAGCGTTCCGCCGCCTTTCCAGGGAGTATGATCGTCGAATCATCATGGAATGGAACAGCGCACGGACGGATGTCGAAGCTGCCACACATGACAGTATTAAAGGACTGAAAGGACTCGGCATCATGCGTTCTGGCAATAGTAGTGGAGAATTCCGGTTCGTAATATCTGTCCATTATCTGCTTTGTCCTTTCCTTTTCTCATCTTCAACCTAGGCCGACGCACACTCAGCAACTTGTTCGTAGTATCTTCCACACGGTCCAATTTGGCGCTGGTTACATGCTTATGTTATTGGCTATGTACTACAACGGTGGTGTTATCTTTGTTATATTTGTAAGTTTTTATGATACTGTCAGGACATTACGCTCAAATTATTATAGGTGGCTACGTTTGTAGGATATTTCATCTCTGGTCGGGATATGTCCGGTGGAGGCTCTCAAAGCGAAGGGGGCAAGGAATGCTGTGGTTAGGAAGCGAAGTCATTGGTTTTTACGGTAATGATACAACTGCTATGCACAATAACTTGAATTCACGCCTTTTTTCTGGATCAGTTTTGATCTATGTTCGGTGTGGTCTTTCATTGAATGCAAAAGTTCTAAAAACACAATACACTAGCATCGAACAGAAGTATCAACCGATTGACATTGCCGTGTCCGTGACATCAGATAGCTGAGCCGTTAGAGCATCGCCCTTTGGTCTCATGGAGAATATGACATCTTTAATCACTTGGGCAATCAACCCATGCTGAGCTTCGACAGCGATCTTCGCGCTGAACGGGTGAAATCAACTTACTGATTTTGTAACATAGAGCATTCGTACCTGTCTTTGACACTCTTGGCAAGCTGGTTTTCTTCTTTCTTCTTCTCTTCCTTCTCTTTCTGCGATGATGTTAGTCAGATTTAGCAGCTGAGTATGGACATAACTTACCTTGCTTGCACTACCCTCCTTGTCTTGCAAAACGGGGATTGAGGCACGCGTAGTGGCAATAGAGGTTTGGACTTTGGACAACTTCTGGTGTAGGTCTGATATCTGTGAGACAGCATATGCCCGATTCTGTTGAACAGAGGTCTGGGAGGATGTTTTGACACATGTGGCGTTATTCGTACCGAGATCAAAGGGCTCTGGCTCAACGTGTTCACCCAGTACTTGTTCCATAGCAATCCCAGCAGTTCGTTGTCCAATGTCGACTTGAAAATCTCCACATCTATCTGGTAGTATTGATTTGCATGTACGCCAAAATCTTCAATTTTGCTGAGGGGAATCGATTGGTATTCAGATGAGCTCGTGCTTGCTGGTTTGTAGTTTTCAGGATATGTGCGGAATGCGCCAATATCCACTTTTCCGGCAGATATTGTTCGGTTAGGATCGATCTACCATGCAAAATTGATGAATGAACGTGAGTAACATGATTATGAGACCTACGACGACAGCAACAAAAGGATCTTGGTACTTTTGGTTGTTCATCTGGGTATTGACGTCAATACCCGACAGCCAACATCCATATCCCGGATGGGAATGATACCATCCAATGGCATGCTCAGGTCTCTGAGCCTGTTTCTGTGTAAGGGGGGGTCTGATCACCAATCCACCTCGAAACGCACCTTGGTACTGCCCTCCGTATACTCTACCATGTACTCATTAGCTTCATTGGCAGCATTGACACGCGTTTCTGTGCCCTGTACCGGCAGCGCAAAGGAATCCATGATGACAATTGAATTTCCAACAACTTTGCCTTGCATCAGCCCCATTATCTCGTGTGGCACACCAGAGCGCGCATGTATCACCTGCAGAATCTTTTAGCGGTGGTCCTGGGAGCAGAAAGCAGAAAGCGTACCATCTTTATCAGTGCTACAGCCGAAATCTTACACGATTTGAAGAAGTGAGGGCTGCATATGGCTTAATGAAACAGTAACATTGTAATGAAAGTAGGCGTACTCTTTAGACCAGGGTGACTCCTTGTCGATTCGCTTGGCTTCATCGGCATCAAACTTGTATATTGCATCCTGGGGAGATATCTCAAGTATGCTGTTCGTTAGAGAGAATGTCTTCAGCGCCGTGCTTGACGACGACATGGCTGAAGGGCGTCAAGATGTCACATGCGTGACACCTCAGACTAACTAAGTCTTGTCCGACTAGCTATACTCAATATATCTTTCAATGAAGGAATAAGTTCCCCGTCTCCATAAAACATCTATAGTGTCTGATATATGTGGTCATGAGTGTAAAATCTTCACAGGCTTTTGCACGACCCGGTGGATGACTGTTTGCTGCATATTCAGTGAAAGGTAGCTACAACTGTCAACACGATTGCACCCAATGTGCTGTCTGAACGCAGACACCTCTTCCTTGACCCTGTGATCAAGGTATCTCTACCTATTGCTGAACAATACCCATCTGATAGCTTCAACAATGTCGGAAGTTGTGGTATCCTTTGCCGAACGGGGAAATGGGGATGCACGCGCAGCTAGATTAAGTGTCCCTACATGATATGTACGTCAATGTGCAGGCCGACAGAAAAGGGAAAAATACGAACTGACGAGAAGAAGCTGAGGATTTCTGTCTTTCCTTCAACGACCTTTCCATCTCTTCGAAAACACTCGATGCCACGTTATCCTTTCTCTCTGCATTTTCGGTGGGATGAATGATGTTCGTTGGCCACTCATACTCGGGTACTCCCATACTAACGAGGGTGTTCCGTAGGGCAGCCATGCTCTTTTTGTACGCCGTCATAGATTCCTCATAAAGATCGTACACACAAACAGCACAACCTGACATACAGCACTCTACATAAAATACAGATTAGACACGACTACAAGGACCGGAAACGCGCGCACCATCTGATTCGGGAGCTCTCGGTAGCTGTGGTACAACTAGACCTCTGAATGTGCTCTGTTTTTTGTTCTTCTTTTTTTTCTCCACCGCAGCGGGAAATGAACCCGATAGCTCGTATAAATCGTCTTGTAACACCTGTTTCTGACGAAGTGATTTTTCTAAGCGGGCGTATCGAGCAGACAGGTCTTGACCATGTCCAACTGCTCTCGGTCGGGCTGTTGCAGTTGAGATGCAACGAAGAAGATCTATGGCTGGAAATCGACGTCTAGACAGGCAGGAGAGAAGGTATGTGTACATAGATACATGGTAGGGCAAGTCAAGCCAACTGGGTGTCGGCTTATTCGGGTCACGGATTAGCCGGTCCGAGAAAAAATAGGAGTCATCGACTTCATCCCTAAGTTTGCGGCTGCGGGTTTCCTTGGATAGAGATCATCTTCGCAAAGCACAAAAAATACAATATCAGGTACATGTTCTTAATCTTTCAAGTCCACCACTATCGGTCTAAACCCGGGTCCTCCAAAAGGAGATCTTCCCTTTGGTCCCCAGGCATGCCTCCCCATGGGCCAATTTGCCGCATTAACAAATACCGTGCGATCCCCACCTTCCGAAAGACTAAATGGTTCCGGAAGAGTCACACCATCATCCATATAATCATCAGCGTCGTCGATATATTCTCCATCTAAGTCGTTCTCAACTTGAACCTCGGGCGTCTCAGTGGATCCGGCATACCACTCGTGAACGTACGCGCCATGTCCTTCATGTATGTGGCCAAAAAGGTGAATCCTGGGTCGAAGATAAGGCAGTCTATTGGCGAGATCTCTGCATCCTACGCGGGTACAGCTATTCGTAAGATCAAAGATCCCCAAGGGAGGTCCATGAGTAAGTCTGCAAGCATAGAGTAAATACCACTAATAACGAGAGAAAGTCAAGACACGCGCAAAATATCAGTCTTGGGAAATCGTGAAACTAGGCCTAGAAAAGGATGTCAGTTGCTTTATGCAAAGGAGAAACCGAAATCACGTTTTCCATCTCGCCGGTCATAGTTGAAGGCCCAATCGCAGAACTCTGGCGACCACTGAAATGATATCTGAGATACGAAGTCGAACTGAAAGAAAGTAAGCAACTGACAGGCGATCCATAGATACTCCAGGTTCGTCCACCTTCTTTGGCCTGGAAAGTGTATGATTCATCTTGCAAATACACAATTCCTGCATTTGTTGCTTTAGGACCTTTAAGAAGCGCGAGGATGGGTTCGAGATTCTGAAAGAGGTGAGCTTGGAGAATTGGCGCCAGGGCAACGACATACTTCCGGCTCCGTGTGCCAATACTTGTAATTCTTCTCATACCAGTCATTGTGCCAGTCAAGAGTAAGGTCATGGTTTCCTGCAATAATACTTCCGTAAGTTGAGCAATGAGGACAACGAAAATGGTCGACAGACACTTACACTTTTGTCCGATGAGGCATAGAGCTGATCCACTCCATGGTCATCTTGAAATCTTTCAAAGTGCCTGTATTTGTGAGATCGCCACTATGAATTAGAACATCTCCCCATGGAACGTCAAAGGTACGCGAATGGGTGTCACTTATGCAAACAAAGCGAGTCCATTTATCGGAGGGTGGCGGCGGAAGCTGAAAGGGATTGTCATATTCCACATATACGACCTCGGAATTCGATTCAAGAACAACAGCACCCGTATGACTTTCCATGGCGTTTGCGTTGGAGTGTTGAGGCTTACGAGACTTGTGATATCCCTTTGATAATTGCTTATAATGAAGCCCCTTTTACCACGGGGTCACCTGATCGGAGATCGAAAATCTACTCTGCGGCAGGTCGGCTACGTCTTCCGATCATGATCGTCAATCTGGACCCTCAAAAGTGAAAAGCTCTGCATTACTGGCGGAGGGCCAGTGCCTCATCATGCTGGTCTTAGAGGCTCATGACCCTCTTCTTGCTTCCTGACCATACACGATGTATTTTCCTATAAATCCAGAAGCTCTTGAAGGGGTCCAAGGCCTCGCAGGCTGCTCGGAGTCCTCTTCGATCCTCTGTGTCCTGGTACACCAGTTCTTCAGCCTTATGAAGAGCTCTGTATATTTTCTCTTCGCTCTCCTGGAATTTGTCCAGTCTCTGTCTCTGAGGCAAGATCGTAACGATGGGATTCATCTTGCTGTTGGACCACGGTGCGGCACCCTTCATGGCAACGTCTCCGACATCAGCGCTGGAGTGAACCCTTTTCACTTCAAGACCATTGTATCTTTTGGAGTTCGTGAATACTTTGTTTCTCTCATTTTGGCAAAAAAGTAACTCTGCCTTAGGACTCTTACACTGACGGCGGTGTCAATGACGGCTCTCCTCTTGCTCCAGCTGTGATCATTCCACCGAGTGTGCTCGCAGGGGGGAGATCCACCGACGGTCCTGTGTGGATTGAGTGGGTGGCGAATGGTACCGGAGCGAAGCTGATGGACTATGCTGTAAGAACCTCAACGACCGTCTCGTGCCAGCCAGTCTGACACCTTCAAATCAAGCAATCCGGGGCATGTATCGACCTTGCGCTCTGGCCGAGCAATCCTCGCAAAGTCGACTTTCTAGGGCAAAGTTGAGGCCTTGCCTATTTTGTGTGCTGTTCTCAATGTTCTCGTAGTGTCAATATTCCTCAATCAATCAAATGTGTTGGATCCAGATACAACGCTGTACAGCATCTTTTTTGGCATCAAGTTGGTATATCCTTAATTTCGCCGCGCATCAACAACTGACCCAACATTAGTGACTACATTGCCTCTTTGAGTATGTTGTACATTGTCCCAGGTACTGATAGTGACTTGCCATGCAGTTGACGGTGATCACCTGCAGGAAGCTGCACAAGTACTCCTCGCCCAAATCAAGATCTTGTCCAGTGCTCCTACCAATGGCCGCTCGTTCATGGTTCTAGATGTATATGGCCGAGGAACGCACACGCCATCCGGAGAGGCTTTCAAACAAACTATCTATGACGGTCTGAGCGATTTTCATACCGGTTCTGATAAGTTAAATGTGGCGTATGTGGATTTCTCTCGGATCTGGGATGGCGTCTTGGGAACAACTCCAGGATACGAAGCATTTGGATACACGAGTACGGATGATTGTGTCGACTGCTCTGAGAACTGTGACGCCAATGGGTGGTGCTTGGATCCGGCGCACTATTTCTACTGGATTTCGGGGCAAGTCAGCTTTCTATCACCGTTTTCACGCAACTGAGGGAAGCTTCCAGACATCCATCTAACGAGACCATGCGGATTATGGCTGACTATGTCCATGAAGTTCTGACGGGATGTCAAGTAGGCTAAAGATACTCATTTACAAATTGAAGTAGTTGTATGTAGCAACTATGTCGGTTTCTCAGAAATTGGCCGGTGGCTGTACTTTCGGAGTTATTTGCGGTCTCAGTGACGGCTAGTTCCGAGTCCTCTCTGTACTAACTCTCAAACACCGTTCGAGAATTCGTGAAAATTCGTAATTCCAGCATAGGTAGGGTATTCACTTTTTCCAACCATTGCAAACACGTTGATATGGTTATTAATCGTGTTCGAGGGCTATATTAATTAAGTATTGTTATAATTTGATCGGTAAATTTTGAAACATCCAACTTTAGGGTCCTTCTAATTCTTTCATTACCAGGATACCGCAAAGATGGGGATTGAAGCGACGTTTACTCCCCATACAACCATATACGAGCATAGCACTCATCAATGGTGCTCTTCGGTCCCATGCATCTGGCTATCCCAACTGGAGGGTCTGATCGGAAAGTGCTATTACTATCTCGTCGCTCTACTTGGTCTCGCTTCGACTTTCCCAAATGGCCCCAACCTGATGAATGAAACCGGTAATGATGTTCGCCTCGCTGTATCGCCGCGCTGCGGCCTTCTTCCTGGGATTGTTTCCGACGTAAACACCGGCATTAAAATTGGTGCAATTAAGACAATCGTCTCATTCGGCGTTCGTGTGATCTCTCCATACCCGGATACCAGTATTTTGATCACCGAACTAGGATTCTTATACTGATGGAGGAAACGATGACGGTTCCCCTCTTGAACCTGCTGTTCTTATTCCTCCAAGCGTCCTAGCCGGCGGTCGATCGGCAAATGGACCGGTGTGGATTGAAGGACTCGCCAACAGAAGTGGAGCAGTTCTTATGAGCTATGCGGTAGGAAGCCAAGCATTTCGCCTTCAAGCAATTTACATTGTTTCTAATGTGTGTCTCAGCAATGGGGAGCGTGCATCGACTTATCTATCTGGCCCAGTAACCCCCGCAAAGTTGATCTCATAGGACAGAGTAAGTAAAAATATTCATTATACAAACCTTGCAATGAATTTTTTGTTTAACGAGCTTGCCAGTGGCAACGTTCCTTGATCAAAATCAAGAATTGGACCCGGAAACAACACTCTATAGCCTCTTTTTCGGCATCAAGTTCGTAGCTTTACTCATGTTCCTAGCTCAGTCGTTTTCTTGATCTGACCATCATTTATAGTGACTTTGGTGACTCGAAGGGTAAGCCTTGGCGTCGACGTATACGGTGTTGTACATACACAGCATCTTTAGTTGATGGCGACCACATGGACGAAGCGGCAGAGGCGTTATTGGAACAAATAGATACGCTTTCAAGCCCACCTATCAACGGTCGTTTATTCATGATATCGGACGTCTACGGGCAAGGACAACACGCAGACCGGGGAGACCGCTTCAAACAATTTATTTACGACGGCTTATATGAGTTCCATGTTGGGCACAAGCATCTAGAGATAGCTTACGTTGATTTTGGTCGCATATGGGACGGTGTTCTCGGAGCAACACCGGGACATATGGCGTTTGGATACACATCCACGGAGCAGTGCACAGAGTGCTACGAGAATTGCGACGAGAATGGGTGGTGTGATGATCCTGATCATCATTTCTATTGGATTCCAGGGTACGAGTTTGTAAATATGCTAAGTTCCTGTAAGCACTTACACTATCTAATAGGCATCCGTCCAAAGAAACGCATCGAATCATGGCGGAGTATGTTCATGAAGTCCTCACGTTGTGTCGCACCTCTTGATTAGTATGCCAATTTGTGTATAATTATCTGAATGCAGTGGAGCATTGCCTGAACTGGTTTTGTAGACTTTATGCAGTTTGATGAAGTGATCGAAATCTTCATCAAGGTGACCTTGTCTGAATGACGACGTCTCAATGATATCTGAAACATGGCCGCTTGATGGGTGTCTTCCACCTTCTTACTCACCTGCGACCTTGATCTTCTCTACCCCGATGCATATTTGTTGCTGTGTGATAGAGCGGTTGACGGCAGGGCTAAGACTTGTAACAAGCCGATGTCATGACTATGACCATTGACCTCTCATAGTCCGAAGGCTTCTGTTCGTATATTCTTTGTTTCTCAGTGCCGGGTGTATCGATTGAACCCACCTGTTTCCCATCGTGCTCTCCATGGGTCTGACCAAACCACTGGACACGTCTCTGCTGGCCTTTACGTCTGCCTGTCGGGGCTTTGCACCAAAGTCATTTCTTGACGCATACAGAAAGATGGGCTAGAAAACAAAGAGGATCCTATGAGTCATGTCCTGGTGTGTGTCATCCGTAGTATTACATGATCGGTTTGACTTATTTATCACTGCATTTTTTGGTGGATATCTTTTGTGTCATGACTGAGAAACACCGGATTTCTGTTGCAAGAGCCGTGCGCAGACTGGTTCGCGTCTACCCGTATTGTGATTATACTGTTGTTACTAGCGGTTCACAGAACATCAGTTGCTCAAGGAAGATGCAGAAGCAAAATCTTAAGGCTTAGTGTTTAGGCTGTGTGAACTTTTGAAGCTCGAAGCTTCTAGAAATTCAACTATTCAAATCTAAGCACGGTAGGTAATCCTGCTAAAAAATACTGCGGTAGTGCTGCCAAAGCACAGGCGTATCGCTTGAATTATAAGCCGTAGTCAGTCTGGGGTGGTCAGCACGACGCCACCCCCAGGTCGCGTGGACGAGATTAGTGGGCTGCAATCAGTCGGCAACTACCGGATCTACTATACCCCCACCCTTTCCGTCCGTTGGTAAAACTTGAAATTGCCAGCGTTAGGGAGCGCCTTGGTCACCTAGTCGCGCATTCCCCAGTCCTGTCCAGCTCATACATATGCACCTTGCGCCCTGTGCAAATGAGTTCAAATGTCTCCGGTCGGCAAGATTCAAAGAACATTGACTATGTCCTCCGGTCTGGTCTTGCCGGTGGGATTGCGGGTTGTGTCGTACGTGCTCAGCGTGGCTCCTTATCTTTCGTTTTCGTCTTATTCTTGTGGCAGGCAAAGACCGTGGTAGCTCCTCTTGACAGGGTGAAGATCCTTTTCCAAGCATCCAATCCCGATTTCCAGCAATATGCTGGTGAGTGGGCGGAATAGCTGTATTCCGCGTTTTTTAACTGTTGTTCTAGGGACTTGGAGCGGGGCATATCGTGCAGGCACTAAAATATTCCATGATTCCGGTGTACGAGGTCTATTCCAAGGCCATTCGGCTACGCTTTTGCGTGTTTTTCCTTATGCTGCTATCAAATTTATGGCATACGACCAGATACACAACGTGAGCCGGTCCATCATCTTTCTATCCGACTTTCCTGAAACAAACTACTCTAGCTCTTAATGCCCACGAGACAAGACGAGACTAACTTTCGCAGATTTTCAGCCGGTGCCATATCAGGTATTTGCATTCAGCCACTCTTTTCCTGGACCTTGGTTACTTATGCGTTCGAGACAGGGTTAATATCCGTTTTCTTTACATACCCTTTGGAGGTTACCCGCGTACGCATGGCTTTCCAAACAGACCCGCCCTCACAGCCTGTACGGATTCGACCCTCCTTTGTCCAAGCAGTGCACCACATGTACTATGAAACCGCGTCAATACCAAAAACCACGGCCGCCATTAGCCCCACAAGGACTCTCTTCACTCGTTTTCCTATACTCAAATTCTATCGCGGGTTTACCGCAACAATCGTCGGAATGATACCCTACGCAGGCATGACTTTTCTTTGCTGGGGATACTTGCGCGCGCATTTTGTTCCACACACTTCGGCGAAGAAGGCCACGCCAGCTGCTGACCTAGCTGTAGGAGCCATCTCGGGTGCGATGGCTCAAACAGTTTCCTATCCACTGGAAGTCATCCGGAGGCGAATGCAAGTAGGTGGAGTTACTCGGCCTGATCGTTGGCTTCGATGGGGAGAGACGATGTCCTCGATTTGGAGGAGTAGTGGTTGGCGGGGATTTTATGTGGGACTGAGTATAGGTTATCTAAAAATTGTTCCTATGACAGCGGTAAGCTTTGCCGTTTGGCAAGAAGGGAAACGGCTGTTAGCCGTCTAATTGTGGAAGGTTCAAGGTACTGTCTTGGGATCTCTATCAATATATTAAAGCGCTTATTAGTCTGTCCCTAGGGTTTGTATACTATAGACATCATAATTGTTGTATTTGAAAGCAAATTACTAGAACAATCAATCTCGGCTCTCATCTCTGTCGCCTTGCGCATCTGTTCCTCGAAAAAACGTGCCCGGCGCCGGCGCCCTATGGTCGGCTATGGGCGTTGTCCCTGCATACTGTTTCCCGACGCCAATATTGCCACATGGAGACATTGGTGGGTGCCTTGACCGATCCCAGAGTATGCTAGACGGTTGTGGCAGTGATGTGGAGGTCTGCTGAATCCAGGAACACTCTGACAGGGAGCGGGATCCTGGCAGGTTTGAGCGGTTTGAGCGACATCATTGCATTAAAGTATGATATTTAACTTTTCGCAGTGAGCGCTATTTGACCTGACGTCAGACCAAGACCACGTACCTATTCTTTCTTTTAGTACGACCGGTGCCGGGGCCGCCATCTGCCTGAAAAGCACAGGGAAATGTCTTTGCATATTCAAATAATAAGGTTATGCGGCGCCTCGTGATCGCTCAAGTGCACGCCTTGGATGGGAAATTGTTGCGCCACAAGACATTGAGGTCGGGAGCAGAGAAAGGGTTTGGGCGAGGCCGATGGACCATGCACCGTGCGTAAAATGCAGGATTCAAAAAAAGTAAAGTTACATGTAAGACATGAGGAAACCCGGTGTTTGATTTGTCCGGGGGAGTAAATAGCTATGTAGAAATATAAGGCACCAAGTGGATAAACGTCAACGAGTGACAGTGATATCCTCTTACTCGACGCATACTGACGCCTAGAAAATGTTGTTGTTGATAGCCGGTACGTTCAAGTCGCTGATAATCGGGAAGTGGCAGGGTCAAAAGGTTGCGAGGTTCGCTGTCCTTTGAAAGCCGAAGAAGATCGGCTGCCAGTGGGGGTAAAACACAACGATCCTCTTGGTTGAGGCCAAGCGGGGGGAACAATCACGATTACAAGTTGTCATGCAGATAGATGGTTACTGCAGCGAGATACGGGTAGAGCAGTGCAGCGCAGGAATACAGCATGGCGTTACTGCGCTCGACATGGCCTGGAGATAAACGGCAGAGTTTTGTTGCCAGAGGGAATTGAAGCCGGCATAGGTCTACTGAGAAATACCAATGGTGGTATCGCCGCATCTGTTTGAAACCGACTGGGTGCATATGGGCATAGGAACCCAGGAGATCAAGGGAACACGCCAGAAGAGAAGCTGAATACGGGTGATACTGATACTGAGCCGGAACGGACATGGAACTAGTGTTTTATTTTATTATATGACAGACAATTGTTCGGTTGTTTATGGATGGAAACTACGGAGGGGGAATAACCAGGAATGGGTAAGCGAGGAAGGATAGCCATTTTCGGACTGAGACCTTGTCGGAAAACTATTCATTTACGGTTCACCCAGATCTTATCGTCGACGACCTGCACGGAGATGTGATATCGGACTCCATCCCTTCCTTTCTTCGTTCCCTCCAGCATCCAGCGTCGCCCATCCTCCTTTGCTCGTTGTCCAGCACGGCGTCCGCCACCTTTCAACGCTGATAATCACCATTCGTCCCACTCGCCTCTTAGCGCCGTCTACTGCCACCATCTTCGAGCTCGTCGCTCTCAACGACGATGCCCGTCCCAATTCCCGTTCCCTTGCGCACCAATGCTAATATGCGCCTTGAAGCAAAGTACAATGTCATCACAGAGTGCAAGTCTCATCCTCCTACTGTTTCATCTTTGTCTTGTTGCTCACCATTCTTCTTGCCTTCCAGTCCCCAGCTTCGACTTGCATTCTGCCGCGGCGACGGGCAACATGGGCCTTGTGGAATACGCTCTGGCTCGAGGACAGCCCATCAATTCCGTTCTCGACGGCGTTCTCCCCCTTCACGCTGCCTGTGCTGGCGGAAATGAGCAGGTCGTCAAGCTTTTGATCGAACATGGAGCGGACGTTAATGCTCCAAGGTATGTCATCCGTTATATTCCATTAGTCTCCGCCTAATAGTAACCCCTCTACGCCAATCAGACTACCGCGTCGGTATTCAAACGAGAAAAATCGAGATGCCTCCGCCCCCATCGTCGGTACCTCTGGCTCAACGCCTCTCCATTTTGCGGCTGCCAACGGCAATACCAACATCGTCACCACTCTCTTGCTCAAAGGCGCTCACCCTGACCGCTGTGACAAGCACGGTGTTACGGCAGAAATGCTTGCGCGTCAAAATGGCTGGTTGGAGTGTGCGGAGGTTCTCAAGACATGGGTGCAAAATAAAGATAGGGATCTTTTGGAGCGTGAGGCTCCTTCTTTTGATGTTGCTGAGAGCAGTCGGTTGGGCCGGGATAGGCAGGGCTCCTTTGGCACCGACATTGATGCCCCCCCAAGCTCTCGCAGGCGGATCAACGTGAAGCGTTCCATGGACACTGCACTCAGCATGCTCAAAGTCTCTTCTTCGGGACTGTCGGATTCATATCACAGACATACGCCTGATTCTTCGTCAATGCCCCCTTCTCCAATACAACCTGGCGAATATTCCCATTCTTTTGATGATGGACGCCGCTACAGTCCCAGTCCCAGTCCTATCGAACCTGGCTCTCGACGTCCATCACTGCCATACATACATCAGTCTCACCCTTCTGGTTCTCCCCGACGCCACAAATCTCCAACACCAAGCAAAGGGCCACCCAGCCCTCGGCGTCCTCGCTCCGCCGGCACGGGGGCAGAGAGCTCAGAAGCAAATTCGCCGAGAAGCGGCAAGAGGCTCGGTACCAAGTATTCTTTGATGAATATATTTAAGAAGACTCAAGCGGGGGAGTCTACATCGTCATTTGAACGCATACCATCACAGCCGGCTTCCTTGGGATCATTCTCAAATTTGGCTGCAGCCTCAGGTTCGACCACGAGTGGCATAAAGTCTGTACTCCCGTCTTCGTCGCCTTCTGGTGGTGATTTGTCCATATCGGGCTCTCCTTTCTCTGCAAATGACCGCCGTTTCCGCATGGGAAGTGATGCCTCCCTCACTCGTCCTTCAATAGCACAGACTCACCAACGAGGTTCTCCGTCCCTCATTGTCCAGCTTCCTGCTCCATCGGCCGTTGATCTACACAATGCACTAGCTCATCACCAGCAAAACACGACTAGAGACCGTGCCGGTTCAGCGAGCAGTGCTAATCGTTATGAACCATCGGGCTTGGGCCTTACATTTGAAACTAGTTCAGGCGAGGTCTCGGGAAGTCCTGCTTCAATATTGCACGCCAGAGCTTCATCGCAGCTTGGTCATACAAGACAGCGTTCGGGTTCAGCCAATCGAACTGGTAATGTCTGTGATGACGATGCCATGGTTGTTCCAGGGTCGGATGACCGACCATCCAGTACCCAAGGAAAGCCAACGAGACCTAGTATTTTGCGAGCACACAATCGCAGCCCGTCTTCAGGACAGAGCAGTGGCCTTCCTTCGAGTCTTAGAGCTCTACGATTTGATTCTTCATCCAGTAATGGTAGGGAGGGGAGTCCCTCACTGCGCGGAAGTAACAGTACGAACTCCCTGGTTAGATTTGTCGACAGAGTCGGAGATATACCAATACGACCAGGCAGTGCAGCATCCTCGCACGATAAACCTAAAGAATCTGCTCCTGATTCAGCACCCCCTACCGTCGCCGGATTTCCAGATCTCTCCCCGCAGTTAGATGACGATGAGCAAGATTATGGTCGGACGTACGACCACCATTCCCTGAAGTCAGAGATCCACACAAGACCTCGAGATGGATCGACGGCATCAAGTTCTTCTATATCGAGTGCAGATTTCCCATTCAGCATCAATCGTCCGCCGCCTGATCCGTTAGAAGAGGTTGTCAAACGTCCAACGGAGGATGGCCGAGATAGAGGTGACTCTGTCAGCAGCACAAGCACTAATCCTAATTTGAGCGCCAGCGACACGACAAGCGGCAGCGGGGGCAGTGCTACGGCAACGCCTCCCTTGGACTATCTGGAGACGGGTTCAGAGGGAGTACTGAAAGTTTTCGTTGACGAGCCAGAGAGTGTCGATTTCACCAATGAATTCGATCGCTCTCTTGGAGATAGTAACACACCTGGTCTCGACGTCCTCGAACGTAGGGCTTGCTCGCCGTTAGAGATCGACCTTAGTTCCATTTCTTCCCACGCGCAAGCCGAGGCGCTCGTCCAGCGAACCCAACGAGATATTTTAGAAATGGTGCAAGAGGAGGAGCATGATACAGCTTCCAAGTTACCATTAAGCGCGAGATTGCTTGCGTATGGGGAAAGCTTAGCTCTGGAAAGAAGATTAAGAGAGCAAAAGGCGGAGGACATACAGACATCCGCCGGCGAAGGAGATAATTTATTGAGCAGTTCGACCAACGTGAAATCCAGATCTTTCATGAATCGACAGCGTAGTATGGAGGGCAGCCTAGCCCTATCACCCGCGAGGTCCAGATTCCGGCGCCCACATACCAGTGATGGTACATCTTCAAACGAAAGTGAGTCTAATATCTAGCTATGTCGTGATTTGTCTTTTGAATTGTAATTATCAGGCATCCCTACCTCTACACACAGTCTTGAAGGCTCCAGAGCGAGGCACCACACATCTCGATCTGCTTCAGCTGCAGAAGCTTTCAAGTCCAATGCTTCGCCAACTCGATTACCTGCTGGATCCATGTACAAACAGCCTATACCCCATGCAAATGTCGTACCTCGAAACCAGGAACAACTCAGTAGCGTCAGCTCCTTCGATGGTGCCGACACCGACACCGAACTTGGACCGGGCCTCTGCCGAGTTTCCACTGCACCCCACCCTCTTCTTTCGTCTTCCGTGCCAAAGGCAAAACGCGAACAGGCTCGCCATCAGGCAAGTGCAAACAAACTCACGAGGATGGGATTTTCGCGCAGCGACTCAGTGGCCAAGTCGCCTCCTTCGAACAAACGTTTCGGCGGACTGAAGTCGTTGATGCAAACTTTCAAAGGAAAGCAATGATTCGCCTTCCGACATCACCATGGTTCCCTCCTTTCCTATCGTTTATCTGTAACAACAGTCACTTTCTCTCTTGTGTATCCGTTGCTGTATCATCCGTTCAGTCTTTATCACCACATCATCTGTGCCTGACCTTGCATTGTTATCGGTTCATTTTATTCTTCTCCTTTGTACCTCTGTTGTACGATTTTTAACACTCACCTGGCATGTTATATTGCTTAGTCAGGTCTTTCTTGAGTTGTGTATTTCCAATTCTATATATTGCAGGTTCTTGACTGTAAGCAGTTGTCGAATTCAAAACTAAACAGATCGAGAAAATTTGTACTAGGTGAATCCACAAGTAATTGCATTTCTTTGCGAAGTCAAACCGCCATGCAAGTAAATGGTCTAAGGTACTGATCAAAACTTAGGAATACAAAGAAAGACATCGTCTGCGTGAAGTAATATACAATGATGAGTGATATCATACTCTTCCAAGTTCCATTCATGGTTAGTGAAGAAGAAAAATGATGCGATACAATGATAGGCAGAAAGAAAGGAGGATGAGAAGACAGAAAGGAAGGAGAGGCATCACTCGCAGACGATCCCACCACCGCTGATTAACGACGCGAAGACACCTTTGCGCTCCATGAGTTGCTCGAATGTACCCTGCTCCGCAATCTTGCCATCGTCAATGACAAGTATACGATCGCACGTCTTCATAACTGGGAGCTTATGGGTGATCATAACAGTCGTGCGACCAATTTTGGCATGCCGTATCGTTTCGAGCACTGCAGCCTGATTGGCAGGATCCAAGGACGACGTGCATTCGTCAAGTATGAGTATTTTCGAGGGTCTCGCAAGCGCTCGTGCAATCTGTAATCGCTGGGCCTGACCCCCTGATATGAGGGAAGCGTTCTCACCAACCATCGTCTCATATCCATGAGGAAGCGACATGATGAAGTCATGAACATGAGCCGCCCGTGCGGCTACACGGATATCATGGTCGGAAAGCGATTTGTTTCCATATGCGATATTCTCGGAGATGGTGGCATCGAAGAGATTAGGATTCTGGCTAACGACGGAGATGTGCTCTCGCAGGTGTTCTACGTCCGTGGAACGAAGTTCGTCCAAGTCAGTCCATATTGTGCCCGTCTGGGGCTCATAGAGTCTCTGTAGAAGAGAAGCAATGGTTGATTTGCCTGAACCGGAGGCACCCACGATAGCAACGCACTCGCCGTCTCGAATCTCCATATTGATGCCTTTGAGTACCGGAACATTGGGACGTTCGGGATAAGCAAAGCCAACGTTGTTGAAACTAACTGTCCCACCCAAAGACGGTCGCAGGATGCCACGAGATTCGTCTGTATCAGTGGGGAGATGCAACAACTGATTGAAGTCCCGAGTAGCATTAGTGGCTTTAGCAATTTTTTCCGCTGCAAATGTACGTCAGACCAATTTCAAAGAGAGAAAAAGCTGCAACTCACTGAAGGCCATCAGCTGAGAGCCAATTGAAACAGTAAACACAACCATGTTAAGCACCTCCAGCATTTGCAGGTAGGTGTAGATGCCCCTCACTATGAGGATTGCCCCAACGTAAAAGAGTAACGCTTCTGCCAAATAGATCAGACCACTCGCTACACCGTGAGTACATCCTTCTACGAAGGCACCCTTTACGCCCGTAGAAAGTGCACGCTCCGCGGCGGTATCGAAACTCCTACGAAATACGCTTTCGAATGCCATCGCTCGAATTCCACGAATATTAGTGATAGCCTATGTCAGAGAAGTCAGATACGTACTAATTCTAGACCTGATGTCAAACAAATTACCTCGTAGTAGCCTTTTGAAACATCTTCTCGGGCGCGTTTATTGCGTAACTCGCAGTTTGCCACGAGTTTGGCTTGGAGGGCCATCGCCCCGGCGAAGACAGGAGCAATAGCACACCCGGCCAGTGTCATCTGCCATCCACGTACTAACGCCCAAAGGAATCCTACAGTGAGCATGGCGCTGACCACGACAAACTGTGCAATGACGATAGCAATAAGCGTCCGCGCGTCATCGCCATCCTTCATCAAGATTTGCACAATCCGAGCAGCACTATTCTCGGACTTGTCAAACCACTTCTTGTCTTGCTTTAAGATGGCGCAAAATGCCATGTTTCGGATCCTTGTAATCCAGACCATGGAACAGATCTCCATAATAAAGTATTTCAGGCCCATTAGAAGACCGTCGACAGCTGCGATGATGAGAACGATGGCACCGAACGTGTTGATGACAGAGGTGTTTTGAGCACCATTGGAGACTTCAAAGAATAGCCGAGAGAGGACGAAAGAGAAGATGGGTGTGACAGTGCCGCTCAGCAAGCAAATGATAAGACCGAATGTAACGAGCGGCTTGTAAGGCACCGTTGGATAGACGTCCTTCATCAGACCCCAGAACGAATGGGAGCGCTCCGACAATAGTTGTTGACTCTTTTCAGACGAAGAAGGCGGATACTTATCCACCTGGATATCCACGACTGAGGCCGACTTGTGCATGTCGGCAAGTGTCGTACTGGGTCGGCTCATATGAGATCGTCTAGTCGACCGCCGCCTCGTCATGGCTGAGTCTTCCTTCTTGAGTAACAAAGAAGTTTCCGAATGGTGAGGGAATGCCGGAGAGGTCGGTGTGAATTGGAGGCTATATCGGCGCGTATGGGTGTTAAGAGTTTGAGAAGGGAGCGGCGGGAGTGCAGGGATAACTTGAATACTGGAAGGTCGTCGTCGTCGTCGTCTCTCTGTGTGCTCGGCTGTGAACGAGTCGGCAGGAACGAAGCGGCTAAGACAACGTGACTCTCGAGACCGAATGACAGCAGGACGAAATGGCGTAGGTCCGTTGCCTTTCGACGTCAAGTCTGCCACCACATCAAACATCCAATTGCCGAGCATAGCGCTGTTGTGAATTGTAGGCATCAGAGTGGTCGGAGCGTACGAAAGCGGTTGAGAGACTAAGTCTTCCTGTTTGTCCCCCGTCGCCGATTCTGGGCGCTGATCATCGTCGGGCGTTGACACGGCTGCGGTTGCTTGTGCATCCATCATTGATTTGAATTCACCTTCAGAGTGCTCAAGATCTGCACGGTAGCCCTGCTCAATGACGGTCCCGTTCTTCAGAACGTAGACGAAGTCCTTCGACGTGATCTGGGACAGATCATGAGTGATGACGATGGTAGTTCGGTTTTCTCGCCATTGTTTGATAGCCTCAATAACTAGGACACGAGAGGTGGGGTCTAGGGCGGAAGTGGCTTCATCTGACAATCAAAATGAGAACACAATAGATACGGACACTCGCGTTAGAAACTTACCTAGTATTAAGACAGACGGATTCCTTAATCGAGCACGTGCAATAGCCAATCTCTGCTTCTGGCCACCGCTCAAGTTTGCACCTCCATTTCCCAGTTTTGTCTCATAACCATCAGGTAAATCGCGGATGAAATCATGGATCATGGCAGTTTGGCATGCCTGTTCAACCTCTGCCCTCGTCGCGTCTTCCGGCTTTCTACCGGTCTCACTTCCCGCAAGTCCCATAGCAACATTGTCATGGACACTCATATCAAACAGGATGCAGTTCTGAGAAACGACGGATATATGTTCTGTAGTCCACCTGTCGTCAAGAAACGAAATGTCTTGATCATCGAGCTCTATCTGTCCGCTTACGGGCTTGTAGAGCCGGAGGAGAAGGGATGTGATAGTGGACTTTCCGGAGCCAGAGCCACCTACCACAAAAGTGGTTTCCGAAGCGGGCAGATAGATGGAAACGTCTCGCAGGACCGGTACGGAAGGTCGGGAAGGGTATGCGAACGTAACGTTATGGAGGGCTATCTCACCATGACACTTCGAAGGTATAACTCCACGCAGATGGGTGGACCTGCCTACACGACCACGGAAACACGATGCGCGGGAATGGTATGATGGTGATACTGGTGTCAGAGTGCCTACTTCTTCAGAGTCAGCAAGGGCGAGAAGGGCCACCATGGCAAATTTTCCCTTCGTCAATGTGATGAACTGGGGAATGCACATTTGCAGGTTGCTTGTGGCGATCAAACAAGCCCAAAACACGGCCATCACATCTCCTGGTTCCACCTTGCCTTGCTTGACCAACTTCGATCCAAACCAAAATGCTTGCACGAACATGGACATCATGACGAATTGCGACAAGCCTGAGGTGAGACCCCAGACCGCAACAAGTTTCTTGTCGGCGACCTTGACGCGGTCAAGAACAGTGTTTAGAGTGTCCTGTTCCTGAGATGATGCATTGAACGCTTTGACTGTAGCAATTGCAGAAACGGCGCGATCAATAAGTGTCGCAGCGACGGATTCTTGTGATCGTTCGATAGAGAGGAGAGGACCGGCGACGGCCTGGGAGAAGGCTTGAACGAGGACCAGAGCGGGGACAGAGGCAAGGATAACGAGCGTGAGTGCCCAAGAACGTGAAAAGGCGAGAATAAGGCATGTGATGCAGGTGGTCGTATACTGGATGATTCTCCCGGAGGCAAGCGAAGAAGCCATGCGAACTTCGTCCGTTTCCCTGAACAGTCGTAAGTACCCAAAGTAGCTCACAATCAGCGAACACTCACCTGGTGAATTTAGCCATAAGTCCACCAGCCCCGACGGGACCTTGTTCATTATCCGTAGACTGGATAGCGCCTTCAGAACCCATCTTCGTGTCAAACCAGGTCATATTCTTCGAGGTGACGGCTGCATAGACGTGCTTCCGGAGATTCATGACATTATGTTCACCTGTAGAGATCCACAGGCCAGAAGTAAGACTTCCCAAGGCCAATGAACCCATGGCCAGACCAATCAACTCGAGTGAACCTATCCCAACATTGTGCATGAGGGTATCTTTGGCTTCCTGAGAAGGGTTTGACGCTGGATAAGTGGCAAATGCGTTGAAGACCTGTCCAATAGCGACCGTCATAAAAGGTGCAATGCCACCCGAGATCAGCGAGGAAAAGATCGCCGGAAAGAGAAGGCAAAAGCGATGATGAGGTGTTATAAGGGAGAATAGTGTTCGAAGAGATGGTGGAGGTTGTGACTTGGAAACGATGTTAGTAAGAGGGAGTGCTGGAACGGGTTTCGCGTAAGTAGAAGTGGTCGGCGAGCTGGTGAAATTATGCTTGATATCGTCGTCAGAATAGATAGAGGCGCGCGGTGACGGGTCGAGCTCATAAGCCAGCTCATGGGACACGACGGTATCGACCGTCAGCGATGTCGTGCGACGCATTATTGGTGGTATAGGGAGAAGGACGGAGGAGACAAAGCTGGTTCGCCATTTTCTTTTGTCTCGTTGGTGGCAGACAATGGGCTTGATTTGTCACGTGCACCGACCAGACAATAGCGAAGCAGACAATAAGCCTTTACCTTTTTGGGTCAGGCCCCGGAGGGTATCCTAAAAAATGCTCTCTAATTGTTATCTGCCTACGCCACGCGTCACTTAGAAACTTCGTTCCGAGACCACCGAATGCAGCGTCCTGCAGGAAATCTACTAGCCCGTAGAGGTTGGTATCGAGTCAATGCAGCTGCACGTCTGGTATTAATGTTCAAACGTTCACTGTCTTCTGCGCAATGAAAATCAACATTTTCTCTGCCACGACTCATCTATTAAAAGTCATAGCGGCGACAGCATTTGTCTCCCAGCTAAGACCGCATACGATGACGTTTTTCACCGCGGCCCAGTCGCCCAAGAAAACCAAATTGCCCGTCCCATTCCAGTGATGAACTAATACCGTACATATTACATACTTTGAATAAACTACGACCATTAAAGAAAGTCCGGTTCTTCTATGAAGATAGGTTCCACATTGTGCCACCCCCCCGCTTCACCGTTGAGTTTCTCTTTCCAGACCCTCTCCCTCTGAGCCCAATATTCTAAATTTTCACCTTCCATTGAAGGCACCCAAACCCTCTCGCCTGTATCTCCATCCGTGGTCGCGGTGAACCACCTAGGTTGGTGCGGAGGCAGCCTTCCCTCTGCTCTGGCCTTCCTTGTAGCTCTCTGTTTATCCTCCTGGTCCGACTTCAGTTGATTAGCAAGCTCGTATTTCCCGAGCTCAAACGCTCGCTGGTCAACTCGCAGCCGGCAGTCTGTCGGACACAAAAACGGTTTCAGTGTATCTTCTGGACAATCATTGAGAGTTATGGCGAATGGCGTTAGGTTGAAGGGAGATCCGACAGGTTTTTCAGAGTTTCTCCATAATAAAATGTGCTTCGGCGCCGAATCACAATTACGGCCGAGAGCATCAACCTGTCCATTCCCGAAACCAGCTTCTCGTGCGACGAGTTCCTCGTTCCAGCGACCAGCAATATTATATCTTGGTGTTCCTTTTGAATCAATAACCTGTCCAGAGATCTCATAGGCATCCCTTCCGCGCCAACCACGGGGCTTGAACACCAGTACGCAGCGGTCTTTGGTTCGATGATTGATGACCTATTGTGTCATGTACATTTCAATGACACGCGTATAAATCTAGGGTGTCACCCACATTCATTTCACCGTAATGGTCGATCGTAGGCGATCCCATTATAAATCCAGACACGTTTGTAGTGACTTTTTTCCAGCTATAATGCTCCAAGACCTTACCGGCTTGTGTCACACCTCTTGCTTTCGGATACCCGACACCAAGTTCTGGTGGCAAAGCTAGCTCAGCATGTGCAACGCCAGTCGGCCTAATTTCAAACGACTTCCCCATGAACTTGTTTTGAGCGTCGACCTATTTTCGAAGACTTCGTCATTCATGTTGGTCGATAGGGAGATAGAGCAGATACCTCGCCGTAATAGTGCCAATACGGAGACTCCGAATAGCATGCAGAGATAGGTGGATGATGGCTTACTTGTTCGGACATGTATCGATATTCTTTATCGAATCGCACATATTCGAACGTCTCACTCTGTACATACTAAGTAATACATCGTATCACAACGGTTGTAAACTCACAAGCATAGGGTTAAATGGCTTAGCAATCCGACCGATGGTGGACGAGTAGTTTGATATGGCAAAAGCCGCCACGTAGGCAATTCGCAGCATCGAATCTTTCTCGCGTGCAGCAGCATCAACTGTAGTCTGAGAGTCAGTGCGACTAAGGGCATTAGAGACTGATCATGTACTCACGGCATTCCGAGAACTCCATGTCTTCAGCCTGTACCACCCCATGGTATTAACAAAGAGGGCAGAAATAACACCTATACAAGGACATACCATCCGCTGCAACATACTTGTTGGCTCATTAAAGAAGACGGGAAAACTGATTTTAGTCAAGTCCTTCCCAATGCTGTTTTTGAGTACAGACCAGAGACTTGTATTCGGACGCTCATCCGTCAAGTTCAGTGATGTACGAAGACTTTTGTACCCAGCATAGGGAGCAGTTAGATCAACAGGCAAGGACAGCTCGGAGTGTGTTGGACTGGCGAGAGATTCTGGTATTATCAAGTTAGGTATGTTGTTTGATTCGATGGCGTCAAAAAATTCATCCTCATCATCAGTGTCCAATGCGCTTTCGACCTCCGGTGTTGGTACAGAGACAGCAGTGTCATGGGTTTCCGGACGCTGCAAGGTTTCAGCTATGACGTTACCTTGCAAAAATATCTGAGAAAGTTCTGAAGCAGGTTTCGGACTTTCCTCAATGACAGCTGGATAAGGAGAAAGGACGGACTGGCGTCGTTTTACTGTGCCAGGTATCTCAGTCGCGTCGAAGAAGCGGCTGCCGCGCCTTCTGCTCCGGATACGCAATTCTTTCTCCAGGTTCTCCCCCTCTTTGACAACAATGGCAAAGCTCTCTTCCCACAAGGTAGATTTGTCTCTCTCCTTCTGTAGCTGCTTCCGGAACCACTCTTCTCGAACTTTGACCATCTGCACATATTCATCCAACATGCCTTGCACCATTGTAAAGGACTCTTTCATGGCATTTCGCAAGTCACTGGTCTGTTGGGATACATCAGAGGAAAAAATGAGGTTGGACAGCAGTTGTGACGTCAACTCCATTTGTGCAGACGTTGAATTGCCGTGCAGTTCAAAAGTAGAGTCAAAGGGTACTGTCTTTCTGATGGACTCCGAAGCTGAAGACTCGTCGTTATCCAGATCTTCGTCCCCTCGTTCATTGGGACTTCCCCTGTGAGAACTGGCTAGAGACTGCGCCTCGCCCTCGCTCCAGTTGCCATGTTTGGTACTTTCGTGCCGAGAATGTGTATGAGAATGCAATGAAGAAACCGTGACAGATTTTGGAATGATGCCATTGGCATCGCTCTCGCCACTCCGTCGACCTTCATTGTCATGTTTATGCCACTCGATGCTCTTAGAAATGGATTGTGTCCAGCGGGATGCTTCTACGGGATGATTTGCCTTCATGTACCATTTTTGGACACCTGACTGGTGTCCGCGGGAAGGTGTGGAATGCACTTCAAAGCGCGTGCGGTCGGTTGCGGATATTTTAAGTATAGCCGTCTTCATCGATATGGAGCCACGACTAGCTACGCTTTCATCTTCTTGGTGACGATAGTCTACACGCGAGGAATCAAGACAAGGAAACTGACGTGCAACAATTTACATACATGACAAAACCCCATTTTCCAGGATGAACCAACGGGTATTATAGCCTTTGGCGACGTTCGTGTACTTGTTGAGATAGCCCTTAAGAACAGGAGGTTGAGTAGATAAGGGAGCCTGAATTAAGCTGCTATCATGATTAGCGACTATAGATTAATCAGTCTTCACTTCTCCTGATACCAAAGAACGAACATACACTGTCGCAGAAAGACGCGAACGCGATCATCCTTTCCAGTACCTTCATATGCCATCTTTCCCCGCCGATTTCGTACGAAAACGTCTGCTCCTGATCTCACAGCCAATTCAATGAGGCGTAGATCCTTGCGCCTTGCGGCCTCGTGGAGCAGTGACACGCCGGAGTCGTCATCAAGGTAGGAAAGGTTGACGAAGCGCACTCGAGGAGACTCCAGGAGTCTAATGAGCGCTGAAGAAGGTGGAGTGGACGGAGGAGACATTATGTAACTGTGTAAGAGTGAGCGGTATGATGCATTAATAAATGCGCGGGAATCTGGAAACCGTTCGTCAAGTCACACAAAACAGGATTCAAGTGTAATCACCTTCGATGACACGAATGACTTCGCGTCCTTTTGCTACGTCTGTGCAGGTCTTACCATTAGCATCCGTGAGACTGTCATTTATGCCCTCCTGCTCCAATAGAAGATTGACTATGTCAACACGCCCTAAGGATGACGCCAGATGCAGAGCAGTTGTTCCAGAACCTGGGGGATGAACGCCATTTGGAGAAATCGCTCGGTGGGATAATAGTAATGCTACGGTCGCAACTATGACAGGTGAGTTTGCGAATTTCGTACAGTAGCGACAGTAACACACCTGAAGCGCATCTCACTGCGAGATGCAAGGCCGCTGCACCCGTGTCAAAGTTTTCCTCAGTTGATTTACGTTTGTCTTTGCCAATCTCAGTGAGGAATGGATGGATTAATGCGGGGTCGCCTGCAAACATCTGTCAGTATCGACATTCATGAGGGGCCGAGGTAAGCGAATACCACTACGAAGAGCCGACAAAAGCTTAACCTGGTAAAGCGGTTCTTCGACGCCTGCGAAGGTACGATAGGGTGAATACGAGACGGCGTAGAGAGCAAGTGAAACATACTACTGTGGCTACTGCTAGTACTTGTACCTTGGTTGGAAGACAATACTGACGGCTTCATGGAGAGGCAAGGAGAAGACATGTCGCCCTCGTCGAGAGTGCCCTAGACTGAAGACAAGAAGGAAAGTCAAGGGAAGACGGAAAGAGGAAAGAGGCAGGACACGAGCATCTCGGCCGGAAACTTCTCAATATGGATGCAGGGTAGGCCTGCGGCTATGTGATTATTTAATTCCTGTCAAACATATATAATAATCATTACCGACCTCCACGTTCTTCATAAAAATATTAGATTTGACAATGATTGCATCTCATCTGCGATGTTTAAGCACAAGAAGAATCAGGAATTAGCATGACTTCTCATTGCCTCTTGGTATTCTTCGGCTTACATGGAAACAACTATGCCTCATCTATCTCCCGAACCGTGCCCTAACGATGTGTCGTTCAAGTATTCAAGGCTTCAACATGTCGTACCACAACCTAGATGATGGCCTCATGGGAGTATGTACATATCTACATATCAAATGTGTGTGTACTGGGTCCCCCTACTGGTCCAGGTCTCTCCGAGATTGCTCCGAGTGCTACCTCGCGGTTCAATCTTACTATCTCTTGCCGAAATGCTTTCTTCTTAATCTATATACAGCTGAGTCGGTGGATAAGTACTGCTTGCCTCTAAAACTATAAAATAACTGAAAAATTACAACAAATGGAGCCAATAAAAGAGAAATATATATATCCAAGTGGTATCAGTATGGTATAGGCAATGAAGAAAAGAAAACACAGAAGGCACGCGTATACATAAAACATATCTAACTATCAGTCTTCATAAGCTCCTCCGTCCGCCGTTTCCCTACGACGGGACTTTGACGTGAAATGTTCAGGCCCAGGAGTATTGGGTTCGTCGTCCTCCGGTATCGCCCCTTCAGGTCCCTTCCACTTTTTTGAGTCTGTCTCCTCTACATCGTTTAAAGCTCGTTCTAAGGCTATGCTCATAAATATAAGTTCCGTTGTATGAACGAGGTAGCCTAGTTTGACAGACCTTTCTCCCCCCTCTTCTTAAGCCTGAGGGACATAGCAGCCTGCAGCGAATCAATATACAAATCATACTTCACTATCTCTGTCAGCAAATATTTGGACTTCTTTTCCCAATTACTCTGTGCCTTGACCACATTCGTTGTCCGCGTTTGATACTACATAGGGAAATACTGCTAAGCATTTACTTAACGGTGCAGATAGATAGACACTCACTAGAGCAAGCATGGGCTCTTGCAGCTCATTATGTTTTTTCAGGTCTTTCTTCATAGACTCTACATGTTTTTTCAAGGCCTCCATCTGAGTCTCCTCGTCGTGGTCACTTGAGACAGATGGTGGCAGTGGTGGTTTCCACTCGTTAATGTAAACGCGGTCGGCCCACGGTGAACGAGAAGCTCGGACAGTAGAGGCTCCATCACGCCAGCCGCCAAATCTGCTATGAGAGCTTCGACCGCTCATGACACTCATAGAGTCGTCTTTCGTTGACTCCGTATCAGAATGAGATCGACCGTGTATGGGATCTGTCACACGATTCCAACCATATTCCATATTGGACACACCTCCAGCAAGTGGCTCCTTACTCGTCCGAGCAGCCCAATAATTGCACGTAGAGACCCATTCATTTACCAGCTCTTCCGTACCTGCTTGGAAGAAGAACACGCCACCGTCACATAGCGTTAAAACCATACAGTATGGTCGATCTCGGTTGTATCCAGGAGGAGGAAGAGCATGAGCGAGAGAATGTGTAAGATGCACACGACCAACAGGATTGGCGTTGGCCTTGACAATTGTCAGCAGTACGAAGAACCGGATGATTCCAAAACTCACGAGCCAATTGCCTCCACCAAAGACACCCGACCCTGCTGGTCCATTTTCGCCAAATGTAAACATATTGAGCTCCCCCCGCTGAATGACGACAAACACATCTAGCCAGCTCCTATCCTTCGCCCGCTTTCCGGTTGATTCCCAATACTGTTTTCGGCAAAGCATGCCCTCTTTAGCCCAGGGCGCTCCATAAAGGGCTAGTTCCTCGTCAGATATACTGATAGTCGTGGAATCCGAGCGTTCGCTGTGCACGCTTCTATCGTCATCTTCCTTTGCCTCCCGAATGATAGTATGCGACAAGTTGTGGGCGAAGCCTAATGTGGGCTGCAAGAAGGACGAACTTGATCCATATATTCCCTGTGAGGTTGTCAACGCCGGCTCAAGTAGAAGCTACGCAAAGATCCACCTCATGAGCAGATGTTGCAAAACTAGGCGAAGGGCTAACACGACCATCAATGCTGCTGTTGCTGCTGTACGGACTGACCCCATTGTGGTTTAAGATCGATTGTAGACCACGTATGCTTCCCCGTTTAAGCGTCATTAGTCGATCAGATTGACCACCCCGCAGGCTACGATTCCGTAACACCGTTGATCCTGGACTTAGAGATGACATCGAAGACCGACCACTAAGTGGCTGCAAGATTTGATTGCTCTTGATGGCGTTATACATTTCCTGTAGAAAAACGTCTTGTAAACCAACTCAAGTGAGACTAGGACGTGCTCTCATTACCTTTAGTAAGTTCTCCATTTCAGCTTCCCAGCCGCGTCCATACATGATGATAGGAGTGGGGAGTTTGACGTCCTGTGCATTAATGTCATTGGACGACTCCCCGGGTGTGGTTACCTGCGTACTAGCGACAGAAAAAGCGGGGGACGACAGTACAGTATCTCGGGATACGCTATTCCAGCTCGTTATACTATCACTCCGCTTGGAACGGTATTTATCGGTATGCTCAGAGGATGCCCCGCGTACGCTTTGATTGCCATCTTCATTATTCAAGTCGGGGGAAGACCCCAGAGCATCGCTATTTGGTGATAATTGGGTTTGAACTGCAGTAAGGGTATTTCGCACGAATTGGTTCCTCGACATGCGTGTGGCCATATCGGCGACGTGTAAGTCGGTATTCAATAGCAGCAAAGAATAAGAGACTGCATGGACAATATCTTGAAAACAATTAGCAGATCTATAGGCACCATTGAATGCGTGACGTACTGGCACCTCCATAGACTCCGCCAGGATTGCAATCCCAATAGCGCCTACTGAATTCCTCTAGAATTCGATCAACCTGTTGTGTTTCACCCTTCAGATAAAGTTTTGAACAGAATTGTCTACTCAATGATTAATATGACGCAATGTCAAAACGTGATATACGCACCTGAAGGCGACGTCGAGGCGAAGGCCTGCAAAACTAAAGAAGTCGACATAATTTCGCAACGCAAGCTTGTTGATCCGACCACTAGACAATTGCTTAATTTCATTGCGAATTTATTTCGAGACACATAAACAGCTTACGTGCCACCGAGCCATTCGGCAATTTTGTCTTTGGATAAGAAGTCTTCATCTTCGTGCCAACACCTAATGGCTAGATCTTTGGCCCTACTTTCGATATCAGTCGGGTCGTCTCCCCGAGCAGGAGAATGGCTTGAAGAAGGGTAGCGGGTAAGGGAAAGATCGTAGACGGTCAAGTCTTGCTGCGAATTAGCTGGCGCACGAGAAACTGTGTCTTGCAAGTCAAACAACGAAGGAATACGGTATGAGTGTCATACTTATACGAACAACATCCCCGTCGGGTATCAAGGATGGCTCAGAACTCGAAGCCGTTGAACGATGCATACCACGCAAGCCTCGCGATCCAGAAGTTCCTCGTAATGGGCTTGAACCACGGCCTCGTGGGGAGTTGAATGAAGTTGGGCCTATGCTTGAACGAGTGGGCATTTGTAGAGAAGATGTACGCGGAGGAACGATGGGAGACGGAGATAGAAAACTTGTTTTGCTTTCTTCTGGTTCATCCAATTGTAAGGTTAACGTAGGTGCAGTTAACGAAGCATGCATGTGTATTGATGTGTCTGAACGGCCAGAAGAAATAGTATTGTCAGTCTTCGATCTTAAATATACCGCTCGAGGGCCAGGGGTTGACGGATTACGAAGGTCCAACGGTTTAGAAGTAGATTCTAGTTGAGAAAGTTCACCTTTAAAATCATTCAAAATCCCGTTAAAAGGGTCGATTGCATCTGCGGCACGTTTCGTTTCCTGAGTCTTCGGCATGGGCGATTTCTCAGTCAGGGCTGTCAAGGACTTCTTCAATTCTGCGTCACCTGCACTCAAGCTTCGGCGTTTGCTGAATGCACCTGCTGCTCCCTTGCTTTGAGATGGTTCGGGCGATGGTGTTTGAGTCATTCGTTCGACGAGTACCATGGACTGATCATCCTCAAGGTCCGCTGGCTGACCAATAATAGGAGGCAAAGGTTTACTCGAAGTTGCGGATGGAGTCGGTCCCGATGTAGACTCTTTCGGTGACGAAGTAAAAACGTCCGCTATAGGGGAACCCACAGGTGTGGAGCGTTGATACTCAGACGGTATCGGCGGTACAGGAGGCGTTAGGGGTTGGAACTGCGAAGATGAAGTGCTGGGAGGGCTGGCGTCCGTTTTCTAAACGAGTAGTTCGTAACATAACTATGCTATGCCAAGAGCAAGAAAAAAACACCGTACAGATCGTTCTCTAAGAGATCCTGAACTTCCTAGCATCTTTCCCAAAAATGCACTTGTCCTGGCTCGTACAGATGACTTTGAAGACTGCCGATAAGGCTTTAGAGGTGAGGGTAGACGGACCTGGGTCACTTACTTTCAGCGAAGATTCGTTCGCCATTTGGGCCATAATATGATCCATTGAACTACTCTCTGTCGGTGGCGGGCGATGTAGCTTGTTTTTCTTGACGGAAACTACTGCCGGTGAGGGTTGAGCAGGAGGAAGGGCAGACGAAGAGCGCTGGCGACCGTTACCTCCCCGATCAGGTAAAGAGGGAGGACATTCGCGTCGTTTTTCTACTTTATGCTGGGCATTGGGTGTAGTGCCTCCCTTCTCTTTGGTCTTCCGTAGGAGTGTCGCCAAATCAGGGCTGCTCGAGGTCCCTGGTGATCGGTACATGGAGCGACGTTTGACTTGGAGGTCAATCTCGTTGCTATCGAAGAATATGTCGCCCGACGACAGGGACGAAGATGACGGTGGGCTAACAACCCTGATAGATGATGATGGACCTGCCACAGGAGAAGGCGTAGGTGGCACTATGGTTGGCGTCGCTGGCTGTGCACTAGACTTGGGAGGCGGGTGTGGTGAATGAAAGGTCCTAGCTGCAAGGGCTGGGTTCTCAAGGCCAAGAGCGTTGACGTCGGGACCTTCCTTGAGCATGAACGTGCCTTCTGTGCGCAGCGCCTGCTCAAAGTCCAAGTCAGTACGCGACACTCGTTTCTCCCTAGAGGCGGTCACATCAGGGCCCACTGGTTGCAGGCCATTCGAGAACGCGGTTGAGGGCGACATCGTGCGCGAAGGCGCTGCATGTTGGCGAAAAATGGAGGCCAGCGTGGACAACGAAGTGAAGGCTGGTTAGGATTGTGGTATATGAGAGCTCTGCTGCAATTCCGACTAAACGTGACTGACTGCCGAGCGTGTAGACGTTGCCGTCACACCGTTACCCAGGTTGCCGGATCATAATTGCATTCAGCTCATCTCAAAATTGTATTTCCTCTGAATCCTCGATATATTTATGGCATCTAAGTACTCATGTGTACACATATATAGGTAATTCAGCATGAAATGGTAACATATATGCAAGATACTACTAGTACATCTAGAATTTAACGTGCACTAATTCATGCGTATTCGCAAACAAACACCAGAGGTTGGAAGCAATGGAATGGAAAGCAGTAGATATACGCGCAAAAAGAATTGATGCCTGCTAGTCTCCTTTACGAGACGACGACGTCTGCAAGCTAGTAGATGTCCGTCGCTGCCGTTTCATTGCAAGCGAACCTCCCCCAGATGAATTTGCTCGGCTAGACTGTACTCGAGGAGCCGAATTCAGTCCTGATGTCGCCGCGTTTGAAGATGACCGTGGTCGTGTCGTAGAAGATGCAATCTTCGTTAGACCTGATCCTTTTCGAGAGCCACTACTAGGGGCGCCCGAAGCTCGATTCCTTTTCATAATGGCAGTGAGAAAGCTTTGTCCGAGACACGACAGTAAAAGACGCACCTCTTCTTAATGACATCTGTCTTCAATGAGAGCGGTCGCACAACACCATGAAGCTTCTGCAAAGAGGTTAGTGCCAGAACCCACATCCGTCACTGGAACTTACATAAAATAGGCCACAGGCATTACCTAGAAACCATAGCCGTTAGTACGGTTGAAGAAAAACACAAGGATGGCGAAAGAACGCACAAAGCGGCTGCCCTTCAGGGTCTCTCCGCCATAATGGCGTATTAGTTGTCTGGCAATTTGTACATAGCGTTGGAGTGTCGCCATCTCCACCTTTCCCATTAGCCCCTTCTCGGTTGTCCGAAAGATCAGGTGTGCTAGTCGATGACCGCAATCCTAATTTCGGCGATGTTACAACGCCAGGCAATGACTTCTTCCTCTGATGGTCCCCTCCTTTAAGAGAAATGTACTTCCTGCCTGTACTTCGCATTCCCTCCGCAACGCCCTCTGCCGAAGGCGGTGTGGATGCATTCGACGCATTATAAGGTTCTGGTGACGCGTTTGAGCTCGAGCCAACCCCACCACCCCAGCCATCACTCGAAGGGCTGGCATGAAACGCTGGATACCCATCCCCGACATTGAGAATCTGCGTTGGATCCACGTGCGTGTATGGACTCTGGGACAAAGATCCTGATTGGTCCAAAGCAGGGTATACTAATCGCATGAGTTGATAGTCCAGGGTCGAGTCATCATTACTGGCATTCAACTGACCGAACTTATCCGCCAGGGCAGATGATGTCGACAGACCTTCCCCCGTAGAGCTGACGCCAGGGTGGAATGGCGCTCCGCTAATAGAAGATCTTGTGGAACGATGGTATTGACCGTCACCTGTATTGCTTCCGTCCGCTGAAGGAAGCATAGGAGTGATGTCCCCCGAAGCTCCGGCACCCGGGATATCGAACATACCGTCGTAGGGTGGGAATGAGAAATGGAAAGATGACGTAGGAAACGGACTGGAGCCTTCAAAACTGTCGTTTGTGGGGCCCTCCTGTGCCAGCGAGTGGGAGTTGGGTAACAGGGTACCCTCGACGTCGGATGGATCAGCACGAAGCATACTTTCGGCATGGGGAGCATCCGCAGGGCGTTTCTTGCCTGCTAAGCTATCTGGGGAGAGAGGTTTTCCATTGACTTGATGTCGACCTTTCAGACCCGAGAGGATATTGTCTTTGGATACTGTGTGGTCAAAGCTTGTCTTGCGAACGTGTCTAGGAAAAGAAGGCTCCGGAGAGTTGCCAGACGGCAGCCGGGGGAGGCCATGAAGACCAAATGATGGCAGAGAGGAGGGGCCGAAGGCAGGGGAATCAAAGGTCGACATAGGATGGTTGAAGTTAAGATTGTTTAAATACCGCGAATCTGAATCAGCATGTTCTTCGTAAACAGAAGGAAGGTCGGCGCTCCTCTGGGGGGGGCTACGTCGGGTAGCTGAAAGCATTGATGCTCCTGTAAGCTTTGAAGAGGGCACCTTGAACGAATCAGGTAATGATCCATGACCTATTGTGGGAAACGCAAAACGAGATTCGAATGGTGCCATCATCATGCCTTCAAACGTGTCCACAGATTCTGGCGGCCGCGAACGTGAACGACTGGCTGGTCGCCAGTCCATGGATATCCGAGATCTGGATCGGCTTATTGATCTCCAATCCATAGGAACGACACTAATTTAATAACTTTAAATACGATTAAGGACCACAGATAAAATGGAACCCACTCTTGGTCTTCACCATCCTGATTGGCCCCGTCGAAGCCCACAACTCGCACTTTGGCCTTTCCTTTATCGATTCTTCGCCCACGCTCGTCAGGCTCCTTGGTTTCTCCAGAAGGCGTTTCCGAGAATGCTTGCTGCCCGGGCTCGGGGGGAGACGTCACTTCAGTCTTAACCGATACAGGACTTTGCTTCTCCCTGTCTTCTTCCTCCTTCTTCTTCTTCAAGGCCAGCGCCATCATCCGCCAGGTGAGGTTCTCCATCCGCTGCGCATGAGGTAAAGTCGCCTTTGTTCGTGCATACATCTTCCAAACTTGGGTCGCGAGAGGGTCGTCTTTGGCCAACTGTTCGGGATCTTGATCTGGTATGCTCGAAGGAAGTAAATCCGGTGAACCAGACATTGGAGGTGAGGTGAAAGGACTGGCGGGATGTGATGTCCCCTGTGGTCCAAAAATCCCATCTGACAAAATATCGGAGAAGAAGGTGGATTTAGAATCAGACGGAGAGGCGGGTGAGATGGGTGACTGAGGAAATGCCGACCGGCCGGAAGTTGAAGAGTCTGTGACAGCAGATATTGGGGGACGATTTAGCGAATCATGCATCGGAGAGGTCACTGGGGCGGTGGAAGCCGGAGACATCCATAGGGAGGGGGGGAGTCTCGTATTTGAACGCTCACCTGGGAATGAAAGTCCTACAGAGTAATCCAACGGTAGATTCAGTGCACCAGACCGACCATTGGTCACAGCGTCAAAGTTGGGGGACACAGGGCCGCCATCTGCACGACTTATAGGAATTGCATTAACTAGGACGTTCCGACCGGCCGCACGACGGCGCTCGTCACTGAAGTTGGGATGTCTTGGGACATTGTCGCTCTGTCGCGACAACTTCGAAGATGTTGGGGTACTTGCAGAAGCTTTGGATTTGGTGGCAGCATTGCTCAAGGAAGAGGTCGAGCGTGGGAGGGAGGGACGGGAAGACATGTTGGAGGGGGGAGTATAAGAGACAGACGCCTCAGACCATTGTCCTGTAGCACTTGGCTGGCCCGTAACATCGATATTAGGGAGTCGTGGCCGAGAATTTGGTTGAGGAAAGTTGGCATGGAAAGGGTTCGTGGGCAAACTTGCTGAATGGCCTGGAAGAGGCGGGGACACAGGGCCCAGGACGCCATTCGCGGCCAGCGTCGCAAAAACTGCCGGATTGAGCGGAGCAGAAAAGATATTGCTCCACTCTGGTGGTAAGGTATTGACGGGATTGCTCTGCTCTGATGTAAGCGAATTACGCGGGCTGGAAGAGAGAAGGAAGTGGGAGGAAGACTGCGTTGGCGCAAGGGGCGCATTAGGTGCCCATGGCGACGACTGCGTCGATGGCGGCACTGAGCCAAGATGGGGACTGTTCTCGGATGAAGTCGATAAAGATGGATGGCCATTGGATATGGAGGTATTCACTGTAGGCCGACTGGCCGGCGACCATGACCGGGAGAATGATGCATCCATGAAGCCCCGCATTGGCGGCAGCAACGGTCCCGTCGATGCTAGTTCCTGTGCAGAATGAGCGTCTGCGTCGTCCCAGGCAGTGAAAAGGATGAAACCAACCAGAACGGTAGCGGCCGAGGTCAAAGTGACGTTCGGACGTACGGACGTAATAGATACCAAGGAGAGGCGACGCCGGAGATGACGACCTCGACAGCGACGAGGAAGGCGACGGCGGCGGCGAGTGCAGGAGCGGCTTCGTCAACGATGGCAAGGAGGAACCAGGGAAAAGAGCAACTCCAAATAGCCTCGACTGGAAATAGCTAGTGACTGGCTATACCACTGTTTACACCCAGCGGTCCGTAGCATGTGGACCCGGGACACCCCGGTCATCATATTCCGCTTTCGGTCAGTTTCCGATCCGGGTTCGGACCTAAACTGCCGATTTTCAACTTTGTTCCGATCTTTGTGCCCGAAACTCATCCAACTATAGCAGGTTCCTTGTTATTCCCTCAACACGATTTGCAGAAGAAACATAACTTTTATATCCGCTTCCGCCCTCAGGCACATCTAGACTTTCCTCAGGAAATTATTCTTTGCAGTCGTGTTTCAACATGACATTGCCTCTGACACCTTGGAGACTTGGGGATTCAAATAATAAATTCGTAGGATCGCATGGAGTGAACTACCAGCCCTGACAAACTGGTGTTGTCTCCTCAAGTTTGATGCAAGCTCCGAGTGTTCTTCCTGCAGTTTGTTCCTGTTTACAGCCACCATCTCGGAAGCGCCCGAGATCTGCCATACGAGATCTCACAAGATACACCCAACTTTACGCTGCATTACTTTCTATGTCATGTTATCAGATGGGGCGCCCAAGCCCTTCTATCCCCCGACTGCCGTATGTCCGTATGTCCTAGCAATAAGTTCTCTATTCTCATTTTCCTTCGGGCCGGGACTGCAAAGCTTCATCTCATCAGTGTTCTTCTGCTTCGTTGTCACGTACAATTTAGCACTTCTCTATTTCTATAAGTCAAGATGTTCCCTTGGCTGTGTGTCTCTTGCATTTGCATGATCTACCGATATTCCATCATCTGTAATTCTGGGACATATATATTCCTTGCAAGGGCGTTAGTTCCAGCCCTGGACCCTTGATGTAGTTGCTCTTAAGCTTTCATTGGGTACAAGAACTTTCTTGGATTGTCGTGGGCCCCAGGACATACACGGGGACATCTAGATCTGTGGCACTCGAGTACGGCAACGGTTCCCTATTGCACCAAGCATGTGCATGGAACCCCATGAGAGCGGCGTCAATATTGGAGGTGGATGCGCTATACACAGATGCACCGGTCCCGCTTTTCGTCAGCACATACCCACACGTGCGAATCTAAGATAATGCCTCGACGCCAGTCTTGTTATCGTGGTTATCTGTCCAAGAACACGCCGCCCCTTATCTGTTATCGAAAGGTATATAAAGGCCTTTCATATCTGTGTAGTGATTTCCTTTCTTCCTATTTCCCCCCACCTTCCGGCCAGCTCTGCTCACCTTACCAGACGCCCCACTATCCCCGTCCACCCGACTCGGGGTCCTCATGACCAAGCACAGGACAACGTTGCAAAACGGATTTACCATCCGAGGGCCTTTCCGTTTGGTTCCTGATTAGGCAGGAGAAGTAGAGTTCAAGCACGAAAAATCGTCTTGAAGCTGGGCAGGAGAAGTCAGGGAAAATTAATAACAGGGTGTGCCTTCTCTGTCCTTCCCATGTGCATGCATTCGCCCACCGGAGCTCCATGTCTGCGAGCAAATGGTGTGTTCAGATGATGACTTGGAGCACTCACATACACTGCCGCAGCATGCAGTTTGTCAGGGGAGGACGGAAAGTGAAAAAGACTCGATCATTCACACCCGAGGTACCCGAATCAATATGGCGCTGATGTCCAGTCGTGTGCACAATTAACCTGTGAAGCAATCCCGTCTGTAATACCCCTCTATTCCTTCGATTCGGAACTATCGCCCTCCACAGCTTTCTCTTCCATACGTTCTCCAATGTCCTGGTATTGTGGGGATTGCAGCGGCGTGTCGCTCCAGTTCCACGCATCAGAGAACTCGCCGCGACAAATCGATGTGACCACAAAAGAAAAAATGCACGCAGGACTAAGATACAGCAGGGCAGGTTGCGCTGTACCGAAAATGTGCATCACTGATAGCGTCACGATCAAGCCAGCCACGTAAGCTGCTAAGGAAACATAAAAGTAAGGTTTGGAGAAATGGGTTTCGCGGTGAGATTGTCGGGAGAAACGATGATAGTCATAACGCAGCGCCAGGGCTATGAATACTCCAGGAATGACAACGTCTCCCAATCCAAGCATTGTGAAACCGCGTGAGCCCGAAAAGGTCATGGACTTGGGCCATAACAGCTTGATAGGAATGTCTAGCGTGGTCGCTACTTCCACCATCTGCAAGCAGACATATTAAAAAATCATGGTCAGAGCTAAGTGCCAAGGTTGGACTCACCACTCTAGTCCCGAAGACCCACCAGATGTCATAGAAGAAGAGACCAGTCAGGAGAATCGAGCCTGTCTTGAACGAGTCGATTTTAAGAATAGATAATGCGTTGTGAGAAAAGGAAAGTGACAGTATATCTGTAAGCAGAACAGACTTCCGACTCATGGTTGAGAACGTATATAATGCCGAGGGTGTAATCGATAAGGGGAGTAAGTATAATGAGGGCGTACGCCAAGAAAGAGATAAAATTTCTGCGGAAGTTTCTTCACGTCAGAAAAGAAAGGAGGGCCCTATTCGAAGACCTACTGTGGGTATCTTTACTGATAGTAAAGGTATGCTTTTCATACTTGTTCCATCGATCTCGCCCCACTACGAAGACAAAGAATGAGATCGATGACTAAACAAAGTCAGCGTGACACCGTAGAACTGAATAACGTATGCTAACCTTCCAAACAGATCCCATCCCAGCGATAGAGAAATATATGCCCAGAAGCCAGTTGATCCACTCCTTTCCAAAGTATTGAATGATCATATACAGGCCAAAAAGGGTCCCAGATCCAATCTCCAATCTCGTATCTCAGCTACGGCCATCGAAAATGCGGAAAAAGGCTTACCAGCGGGAACAACCAGGCATCCTCCGAAGACACCCTCTCAACATCCATATCATCTTCTCCCTCGTCTCCTTCGGCCTCGTTTCTTTTCGTGTTCTACGCGACCAGGATTGGTGTGAGCTTATGTACCAGATTATCTATCCTAGTGAAAACGCACGGGCAGGGAGCCAAAAGAGCCCAAGTATATAGACGTACTTGCTAACGTCAACAGGCCGGTATACGACGACAGCAAGTCCCAGTCAATATCTTTCATTGGTGTCACTGTGTGCCTTTTGTGGATGGATTACGGATCTGAGCTTTCAAAGTATGTGGAAGAGCGGAAAGAAGTTGACGTGTCAGTTCTCGATCGATCGTAACATCAGTACTATTTTTGCTCGCCCGGTTACTACGATATTGGTAAAACTATTATACTACGCTCGCGCTTTCAATGCAGCCGCATAGGAGGTTTCCAGGGCATATACGGGATCATCAGGATAAATGGCGTATCCGTCATCCGGAGTCGCTCCACTGGGATAGGGTTTAGCCCACGATTCCACCGAAACAATTCATGCAACACGTACGTCGATAAATAAGAACCAGCTTGCCTGCAAAAATAAAAAATAAAATTCAATCTCTACAACAATGTCCAGGAAGCCATTTCTTACCAGATAAGAGCACCCGTGAGGCCCGAAGAGACAACTTCCTCATACCAGGCTTGATAAACAGTTGCTTGGTCGGAGGTGACTCCAAACTCCTCCAAGAGTACCGGCTTTCCGGCGGCCTTCATTGAGGTCGCATGATCAGCGATCCACTGTGTGCCCCATCCTTGAGGGTCGCTGGTTTGGCCCCAGCTGATCTACAAAGGTATCAGGTAGGTTCTTAAATACTTTTGAGGAAATAGACGGACAGGATAAGACTAGAAGACGATATTTCAGCATGAGAACGTAGTCACGATGAAGTCACACACATGGAATGTACCAAAATCAATGCTACTAATGGCCAAATTTGCATCAAAGTCAATACCTTCGCTACCCCTGAATCCAAAACAATTAGTCTGACTTGTGTAGCAGCGTATAATTAGGAGGAAATATTAACTGATATGGGTAGGTCGGTGCGCTTGGTTCGTTGTAGAATCCTTCATCTCCTATCGCAACTAGATGGTTAGGATCAATCGACTTGATGTAGGCGGAAATTGTGGTAGCCCATTTTGTGATTGTTGTTGTAGTACATGTTCCAGAGGTCGTCCTGTCCACAACATACTCGCTCAGCACCAAAACTCCAGAACGTTCATATTCGTAGTAAACGCACCCAGTACTTCCCTTACACCGGGGTTCATTTGCAAGCTCCCAGCCTAAAATAGTGGGCTCGTTTACGTAGCGCGAGACGAACACTTTGACATAGTTCATGTAAGCGGACTATAGACATCATGTTCAACAGGTGACGGTGAAAGACGGAATTCGCTTACCATGACGTTACTGTTGGTATAGAATAAATCATGTGCAGAGCCAGCCCCGACAATTTGGTTAACGTAGACGTCCATTCCGCCATAGTCAGACCTGAGATACGCCGTCAGTATGGAGGTACTAAAAATGCCAGCACCCAGCACCAGTTATTTGTTCTTATGGACAGAATCAGTAGGATGTTCTTATTATCAAAAGAATTAAACACAGACAAGGCAACGATAAGCCGTATACCGTGGGCAGTAGCAGCAGCGACAACATTGTCTAAGTATGTCACAGGTCAGACTTTATTTATTTTCAACCATGGTTTGAGTGTACCAAAGTTTTGAAGACCTGTAGAACCGGTGTTGATGGTTGGCGTACTTCCGGACCAACTCTGGTAATAAATTCCGTTAGGACTTGTCACATCATTGAAGCCCCTAGAAACGCAATGCCCATTGAGAAAAGAACATGATATTCTGTACGAAAACTTACCATGTGCGGACAACGGTGGCGCCTGTAGCTGCGATGTCTGCGAAAGCTTGATTCATATCGGAGGTGCTATAACCCATCAGCCCGACCCAGTACGAATTAGCCCTGTCAGGATGTCGGTCAGAACATCACTCTGATCACACCATGTCCGAAAAGTAAGTGACATACCCAAAAGCGGTGAATTTGGCACCATTGAGGCGGAACTCTGTACCTGAAGTTGTTACAAAACCACTAGGAGATGGCACAGGCGCCGTAGTCGAAGTAGCTGTGGTTGAAGTGGTTCGAGAAGACGAGGAAACGGTTGTTGATGTGGCCGTTCCAGGCAGACATTGATAGTAATAATCATTGATAACAGTGCAAATCATACCACTAACGCAAGCTGTCATTCATGACATGAGTTTATGATCGCCATTCTGAACTGTATTGAAGTTACGCACCGGTCTGTCCTGTCCATCCAATGCCGCCACATTGACCCCACTCAGGAACATCAGCAAACACAAAACGCAGGAATATGCCCAAGGACAGAAAAGTTGCCAGACGCATCCTTCGTGCTCCAGTCGATACTCGCTCCCGTACAGGGATTTATATACCAAGGTGCCGGTTGAACATGCGGCCCGCTGGAACGTACATCAGCGAGGTAGAGCCGACTTGAAAGAGATATGGTGATATAAGGTGACGACCACAGAGGCTAGGGCATAGACGCGTGATGAGCATAGGCGAAAATTATCCGAAATTTGGACGTTCCAGACTTTTGACCATTTGATGGTGTACGTGAATCGTTTAAGGTGCGCAGAAATGAACTGGTCTCAATGTCGGCTCATTAGTATATAATTCCAAGGCTGTCCAAGAATATAGAGGTATGAACCCAGTCCGAGGGTGTAAAGTCATTATTACCACGTCAGTCTCTCTATAACTTGACAGAGTCTGCGATCAGATTTATCAGAAGTGACAGTGCATGTGGTGTTAGCATCAATGCTCCATATTTACAAGTTCCTCAAGAGTAATGCAGTCGAAGGCGGTCACTTGCCTACATCAATGAGTTGTAGCATCTTTAATCACGAGGTAGGAGTTCGGCCTATCGGTAAAGTGTCACCAGGAAAGTCAGCCTCGACAAGTCTCTAAAGCGCTTGCTGTGTCCCCAGGCCTCTTGGATCAACCACGGGTCACCTCCACGTATCCAGCAAGCCAAAAGACTGTTCCTTTATGATCTACGGGTGCATGGTTGCGCTTGCGAAATAAGTTTCATTAGTATCACAGAGTCGATATCATCAATATCCTGCCGCTATGCCATTTTTGCGGGAATCGCTGGCAGCTTCGAGACTCAAACGTGAGAGAATGCTAGAAACTATGAGTAGGATGAAGCACTTACCATAGATTATTCCATCCTTTATCATAACACCCTGAACGACAGCGGCAACGCGATTTACATCAGCAACTATCGAAAGTCAGTAATGTAGATTCCGGTAATTGGCAGATTTGATCATACCAGTGACATTGTGTCCTCTGCTTCTCAAGTCATCTAGAAGTTCACTGGGATATACGTTGTCGGCGTCCAGGTAAAGGGGGTATAATTGATCATGAAGTCGACCGAATTCAATAGCCTCGCCGAGATTCAAGCCCCAGTCAAGATTCAGTAACACCTGGAAGACAGCCGGAAAGATACGAGATCCTCCAGAAGCACCAATGCTCAGGTAGAAAGATCCATCGGCATTCTCAATGATCGTAGGGGCTGTTGACGACAAGGGACGCTTTCCAGGCTCAGGGTAGTTGTCTTTTGTGAAATTTGAAGTCAGGAGGACAGAATAAAATAAGTGCCAAACGTACATGGTGAAGGCCACAACCCAAATCCATTGGGCGTCCCTGGAACACTGAAGTCATCCATCTAAATGCGCTGAGTTAGAAAAACAATGTCTAATGGAGTAACGCCGCACTTCGTCGTTCAGAATGACACCGGTCACTGGGTCAAGAACCTCTGACCCAAAAACAAGGTTTACGGTAGACGTTAGGGACACTGCCATGCCGTTCTTGTCCACTATGGATGTATGACTCTGGTATTAACGAAATTAGTCAGACAATTTGTTTACAGTGTCGTGGGTACTTGCCGTTCCATGATCTGTCAAGACATCATATTCGGGGTTATAGTAATCAGGTGGATGAGTGTGACCCTGAGTACTGTATGAGAATGACGACAAGATTCCTGTAAAGGGCGACCTCACATCCGTAACATTAACGAAAATGATGTCCGCAAATGCTTTAGTGGATATAGACTTTATGACGTCGGTATTATTTTGAAAATCGGGATCACATATTCTAGTGCTAAAAAGACGTCAGACCTGTTGCAGAAACCTGCTGTGCGTCAGGCTACTGACCGTGCTGCAAACCCAAATTTCGTTGCTTCTACTAGTCTATGTGTGTTGACACCATTTCGCTTTTCTAAGTCGTACTTTTCTATCAGATTGAGCATATGAAGTAGAACTGGAGGCCTAGTCAAACACCTCTGTAGAAAAGCAATGCATCTATCCTCACCGGGTCCCGAGGTAGGTGCGTGGGTGGTATATACTTTGCGACCTCTATAACTTCCTTGAAGAGCTTTCGTCACCTTTACTTTGTACCTTTCGAGATCAGCAAGAGACAGGATACCACCAGTGGCAGCAATCTTCTGGACAAGTGCATTTGCAATAGGGCCCTGGCACACGGTAAGCGTCAGTAACAAGGGAGAGTACGCCTGAAGCATACTTTGTAGAAGGCATCGGCGCCTTCAGCAGCGATTGTCGCAAGGGTCCTGGAATAGTTTGTTCTTCTGATTACTTCTCCTTCTTTCAAGAACACTCCATCCGGAGCAAAAACATCACGCCAATCCGGATTTCCCAGCATCAAGTCCGCAAACCACTACAAACATGTCAGTCGCCAATGCGTGCGGAACAATTATTCCGCACCGGAATCCTGCGTCCTAATTCTTTATCGACCTGCCAACCGGCAGCCAATTCGACACTAGGTTGTACGAGTCTCTTCCATGGAAGTGTTCCCCATCTCTTGTGGGCCGCTTCCAAACCACGAACCTCGCCTGGCACGGCAACCGAGAGTCCTCCATACATTGAGGTATTTGATCCGGGAGGGAACATGGACGAATTCGACAACGCGGGAGCCACTTCCCGAAAGTCAACGTTGAACACTTCTGAAGAAGAATTGGCGTCTTTCGGTGGGATACGAACAGTCATGAAGCCGCCTCCACCAATACCAGACCTGAACCAACCCTCAACAATAATTATTTGGGAGGAAATGCAGGACTTGATACATACGAGAACATATTGACAACCCCAACGCAGAATGTCGTACTGATGGCCGCATCTACGGCATTGCCCCCCTCTTTGAGAACGTCGACCCCGATGTCAGAGCAACGTTTGTTCTCTGACGCAACGGCCCCGTGCTCTGCCTCGATGAGATATGCAGGATTGCGACTCTGCTGAGTGATAGTCCATGAATCTTGTGTTCGATATCGTTGGCACAGGTTGACCCATGCAAGAAGACCCAGTAAACAGCAAAGGCAGACTACGCGAAGATTCCTGGACTTATCAGTCCCTAGTGAAGATGACGCAGGTAGAGGTAGTTCACTATGGCCTGCTTTGCCATAGGACTTCATCCTCGCGGTTGTAAGGAGAGAATTTGGGTTGCTTATCAGCCAGCTGATGATTAAGCGGAGGCAGAAGTAGATTACGAATCCGACGATAAGAATTGACTCATATATCGACTAAGTATCATCTGTGACTAGACGGCTAGAAGCAATTGCCGTCTCCCGTCGCTTGAATACACTGGCACAGATGCGGTTCGTCGAATATTGCCTGCCGTGTTTGTTCTCGTTCGGATTCAGTATACCACCACTAAGAACCATTTAATACCTCTCCATGTATGAATTAATAAGATATATGTCGGTTGAATCGGGACGTAATTATTGCAGACGTCTAAATAAGCTGATACAAGGATCATCAGCAATCGCCTTACTTTCTCTTGTTACCACGACGATCTTGGATATTGTTGCAAACATGCCTGCACGTTCACGCAAATTTTCCGAGGCAGGTCAGGCCGACCCAAAGTTTGAATTCATTTGTTCAATGCTACAACTACATTCTGACTGTATTTCTAGATCCAAGTCTTCGTTCTCGTCTCTTTTTGCGCATATACAGGGTGCGTTCTACCAGCGCTAGCGAAACAATTGTTTCAATATCTGCAGATGTCACACCTGCACCGAAGCGACGACGAACAGGTCTGAATTCGAGATTTGACCACATGATGGAGACCGTGAATGTCACCTATCGCTCTCCTGCAGGACGCAACCGGACGCGCTCGGCTGGTTCATCTTCAAATAGTAGCTACACAATGCCCATCACACCTCTGGATGCATACGGTACCCTCAAAAATGGAAGATTAGGCAAGGATTTTGCTGTCCTGAAAATGAAGCAGCAAGATGAAGACACTTATAAAGAGGTTTCTTTTAACTTTCGCTATGCTAGATGACGTCCTTACGCAACCCTCCCTAGAACCAGAGCATTCATCAATCCGCCCCAGCATTACCTACCTGGCTATCCGACGCATTCCTATCGCTAGATGAGACGCATCCATTGCGTCTACTCTTACCTTCTTCTATGAATCAACCCTCGGTTGTTATGCCGTCTGTCTCAGCAGATCCAAACGACCCCAGGTGTCACTCTGACGAAGAAAATCCATTCGCGTTCAGTGCCCTTGAAGTTGACGGAAAGGAAGCCTATGCGACTGCTCCCTCTTATTCTGACGGGTTTAACGCTTGGGCGAAATCGTCTCAAGCTAGTGACTTACAGTCGCTATCTTTCATTCCATTTACTAAGCCTGGTCCTATATCACAAGTTTCTTTCCCTATACCAAGAGTGCTAACTTTCTCACCACCACTACCGGCCCAACAAGGTCCTGACCCATCTTCTCACGACACTGCAAGACTATGTTCCCATCACTCACCCGATCCCTCATCACGCTCTCAGCTGTTTGAAATTGATTCATTAGACTCTGCTGATTTGCGTGACAACATCAATTGTCATAACGCACAACCAGCCATGATATCCCCTCGAAAGCATGCCTATTTCAGGAATGTACCAAGAAGTACCTCTCAGTATGCCCATCATTGCCTTGCTTCACCGTATTCTCAACATATCCCTACGTCATGCTCGGACATTCCCATTACTGATTATTCATCGGATGAAGTGCAGCAAGACGAAGCTCCGATTCTTCCCCGAGAAGGAATAGATATGTCTCGATTCCAAAACATCTTCTCTACACCGGGACCCGGTTATCTGGTTTCTCGCCCTGTTTCCTTCGATTCGCCTGCGGAGAGTTCAGATTCTTGTGACCCTGCTTCAGAGATCAAGTATGACACAGAATGCGTCGAGCTAGATTTCCAATGGAAGCCTTACGATACGAGCGGAACTTCTGAACTGCAGACTGTCTGTGTTGCTTCCGAATCCCCCGAGGACCGTATGAGCGATGGCGGACCGGAAGTGGAAGTGACTGAAGGAGTTGGACAGCATACACTGGGTGCTGGACATGCCGATCATGCCAACGAATCAACATGGGCATCGTCATATCCTCAGATATCTATGCCCCGACGTCATAGTTCGTCTGTTGGACCCTTCCGTTTTACCCTGTCTTCCGAAGCACAGCAAACATCGCGACCGTCACCAACGTCTCCTCAACCACCAGCAGAGGAGAATGAACGTCAAATCTTCTCGAAAGAGGAACACTTGCCGGTCTTTGCTCCTGCTCCTGGTATCTATATTTCTCCACTACAGTGCTCAAGGTTCTCTTCTGTCAGTATAGGAAGCGCTGAAAACAATGTACGATTCCAGTGGAGCAGAATCTTCTTTGTGACCCTAATTTGACCATCATAGAAATTATCTCCGATCGAAAGGCTGGACGAGCGATCTTCAATAACCTGCAATGAGAATTCTACCACAAATATCGACAAATCGGGCGACGTGTTGGGGTCCCAGTCCTCGACTGATTCGATCGAGTCGTGGGGTTGAGGCATATATGATCTTTATTGTACCTATTCCTGGTATATACATATTGATCCTTTTGCCCTCCGTGAGGTACATGGATGTACTATGCGGTGCCGTCGGGACGGTCTTCAGAAAATTCCCTGACATCCAGAGGTGTTACACGTGCGGTGAGGGTAGGCAATTGACTTCCAGTGTCCTATGACAATACGGAACTTGGACTTACCTGGGACACATATGTCTCTGCCCCTTAGCATGCGCTTCTGTCCGGGATGCAATCCTGTCTTTGGCTTGTCCATAGTGACCAACAATATATTGGATCTGGATCTGTTCGGTGTCCAAATCCCGGCCCTGGAATAACTGAGGTCTGGTTCTGTAAAAACTTGGTGCTGTGGATCTGTTGTAGTTGAATAACTAATGCTGAGCTTATCGTTAGTTTTCATTGAGTCACTGAGACCATTGACGGTCAAATTACAATGAAGAAGGCCGAATAAAAGTGAAAAGACGATAAAACTGTTTGAAGACAGTCGGTCGCCTCACCCTTGGGAAAATGATGCGCCACAACCCCGGCCCTTTCGGGATACATAATGTCGATGTCCCGGTCTCGTGGGCCTGCTATTTGATGCTATTGTGCCCTTAAATGGGTACAATGTTTTCACGCAGCCCATGTAAAATAATTAACCTCAGAGTCTTTCCCTGACCTGACGTTCTGGCTCCCCGCCGTAATGTGTCAATGTGAAAGCATATCAGTCGTGATCCAGTGAAAGGTTATGAACCTGAAGTGTCAATAGTATACGTATGCACCGAGCGTTTCGATCTGAGTTTATGATTATAAAAATTGACTCAGATGTCTGTGAGCCAAAAAGTGACTAGGTAATGATCTCTCATAGACGGAGGACCCAGAGAAAGTGATGGTCTGTATGTAGCTAGGAAATCAAGGCGAAGTAAGTCAACATCAGCTCGCATATGGACACAGCCATAAATTGATAGGAGCGCCCTAGCGACATCATGGCCAAGTTCGATGAAATCCAGACCCAAGACTCTCCTGTCACACGCTCTTGACAATTTCGAGAATTTGGGCCCTATAGAGCCAGTACAGAGATCTGAAACAGAATGTCTGTCAAGATAATTGCTCAAGCCTTAACTGCGCTGACGCGGAGCTAGTACTACTTCGCCTGTGTACAGTTGGTCCTTCACCAAGTCTGTGTAGCCAACAAAGAACGTCCATACATCGATATGGGTCGCATGGAACTCATGGGCCGTGAAAAATCGGTTTCCACATGTTGAGTGTCAGTCGTAACACCATTGTCCAATACGTCGTGTCTTAGCCCCGATTTCTGAATCTCAATCTTGTTCTCCTTTTGCCTCGCCCTCTCGCCCTCTCGAACTTCAAGAAGTATAATATCTCCTCGTCAACCTACGCAGTATATCCCTTCGTCTCAAGCCGAGAAACACCCTTAGTACAAACCGCCATTAGGATCGTGGTAGCGTCATCGGATAACGCAACCGACCCGTCTCAGCCATTGATGATACGGCAAGTCACTGGCCAAGAATGTTCGTAAACCAGCAACAAGTCCAACAGTATTGCTGATGCTGAGAATGGATCTAGAATTGGCCGTGGTTACCGCGAATACGTGGAGAATTGGCGCTGTCAGGCTATATGCCAATGGCGTTGATTCAAACTGACACTGCGAATCGTGGATGAAGGGGATCAGGAGATATTTGCCGTTGATTAAAATTGAATTCGGACAAAGGACTCGGAGGCATTCGACAGCTGATGTAAATAATTAGAACTCGCGGACTCGGATTGATTCTTCAAAGAACTGAAGAACCGCGAGTGATAAGGGGGACGTTTCTTCGTAAAAGATGAAACTTTTCCAATATAAACATAATGCATCTGAGTGGCGACTGATTATCCACTACACTTATGAGCGGTGCTGGAACCGGAGTAGAAAGGGCATGCTTGACTTCTATGAGTAAAGCGAATCGATGACTTGGTATCTGTATCTGAATGCCATGTTAAAACTGCGATAGGAATAATCATTGTTAACTGTGATAAGCTGCAGAGCTGAAGCATCGGGATGGATGTGGTATAAACCTTTGAAGAAGTGAGTTTGGTACAGCGAGTAAAATTAGACATCCCGTACCCGAACTAGATCAACATCTGATAGAAAACATGTTGGTTAGTTGATGGTAAACTGTGATAAAGAATTGATCAAGCCGTAAGATAAAGTTGGCGAACTGTTGCGAGTCTTGTTCCTCAATATCAAACTATTAAAAGATTGGACCAGGAAGATCGTGTAGCGTATTGTGGATGAAGAGGGGTCATGATGAATGAATACGCTGAGGCGTATCTATTGCACGCAATTACACGATATAGATATTTTGATTATTTGAGTAGAGATACGGAATTCGAGGCAGTCCTGTCCGCCATATTGTCACGAAAAGAGTCCTTTGGTGCTACAAGAATTGGGTGGTGGGTGGTAGACTGAACAACATATGTCTTCTCCGCAATGACCTCGCCCCGGTCGATTACAATGGCATAAAGAGAGTAAGAAGTGCTGCGCGCGAAGTTCCACTTCACGACAGGAGTAATATTGACATCGCGGCATCTCGAGATGGAAAACACAGATGCAAATACCAGGCACTGTGGAGAGGCGCGGGGCAGGCATGGGTAAAGCGAAAAGCCCGGAAGTGATGGTCACGAGCTTCGAAGAAGGAAGACATATGAATGAAGGTAGCTAGTCCTTTCAGGAGCGTGGATCACGAATCTTGAGATCAGATTCATCACGCATAACGAAGCCTGAATTGTTGGTGTAAGACGAAGACATCCGGTCTGCAGATTGGGAGAAGCCGGCTTGGGGAGGCATGTAGTTCCCAGGCATGTTACTGCGAGACGATGACTGGGAACTCATGGAGGCAATGGGATACGACGAGGAGGCAGAGGAGCTGGGGACGTCGGAGTGCTGTTCCTCCATGACCATCGAAGTGTCCCATGGGCCGCCATCGATATCGGACACTGTGCGTGGCAGAGTAAGGGTACCGGGCGACAAGGAGCTGGCACGAGTCGAGCCGCGCGAACTGGAGGAAGAATCCCGGCTGGGGTGGGGTAAGGCGGTGTTCGTATCGCCTGATTGTGGATCGGGTGCATACGCCTTTGGCATATCCTTGCCAGTTGGCCCCCTGCCTAATGGCGACCGAGTCGCTGGTGGTAAATTGAGCGCCCGTCGGAGGCAATCGTTCTCAACCTCGAGCTCAGCAACTCTTTGTTCCATGGCCTAGGCAAATTTCGGAGCACAAGTGAGTACATGTCCGTCGTCAATGAAAGCGCAGTGTACTCACCTGCAAATGTGCTGCTCGTCGTTCCCGAAAGGCCCGTTGGACATCTCTAGCACGATTGGGTGGTAGATTGTCATTTCGCTTGCGACCGCGTTTTGAAGACATGGAGAGGATTGAAAGCCAGACCAAACATCCGAATTGCGAATTCCTTTTTGCACGTGGATGAATACTTTTTCATTCCGCTTCCATGGCTGGCAAGCATGGCAGGCGCTCTTCCGCTTCAAAGATAAAGGGAAAGCACGAAGATGCAAAAAGGGCACTCAAGAAAAAGGAGAGGTCCTCGTACAAATTTACAAGTGCCGAAATGAGAGATAAGCTGGATAGCGAAGCTCAGGCTCTCTATACTTTCGTATGTATTCTAGCGTTCCCCTCTTCATCGCATTGATCATCGTCTAGCTTGCACAACCCGTCTCTTCCGCTACGCACCCATCTTCCCGACAGGTCCCACTTACCGTCGACGATTTGTCAACAGCCCTAGGTTCAGAATTGTAAAAGTCACGATTGTGACTTGAGCCAAAACATTAAAATTTCCATAGTTGAACCAATGTATCTAAAATAATTGCTCATCCGGGAATGTACCTAAAGAAGACAGTTCAACGTGAAGATCATAAGTAACATAAGCAATCATCGTGTACCAACTATTTTAAAATCGGCGCAGCCTAGCGTATATATATACACAATATACCACACAACGAATGTAGAAGAAAGATGAAAAGGTAGATAGAGCACAGAGTTATACATACATGCAATCATAAAGGTAGCATTAATTCATGTCCTCCCATGCGGGCTGTGGAGGGGATATGGCCAGTTTCCCCACTTGCTTCCGCTGGCGAAGGTTCTTTACCTCTGTGTTGATCAAATCCCGGAGGCGCTCCAGGTCAAGACTTCTCTCAGGGCGCGAACCCATAAGAACGTTGCGCCATATGCCTCCGGCCGCAACAGAATTGTCCACACTTCGTTGCATGGGTCGATGAAGACGAACCATCTTCTGGATGAGGTGGTCAGGATTGGGATAGAGGGCAGTAGGCCATGCTACACGAATTGCAAACCACCATCCCAAAGGCTGATTGAACAAAAGATCAGAGCAACGACATGACACATGATACAAACACTTACCCTGCCATCTGGAAGGGTCTTCTCAGGATATGAATCATAAGTCGTCAAAAGGCCTTCGGGAAGAGAGAACCTGAAGCCATTAGCACTCAAGCACATCAGGGCAAAATTGGAACCTACCTATGGACGACCCAATGATTTTCATCCGACCTGTGTTTCGCTAGAACCACTAACAGACGCGGCATGCCCTGTAAACCAAACGGTGTCCATAGATCTCGCAGCATCCCACAAGCATCTCCGTGCCGCCCATGGAAGACAGCATTGTTAATTGCGTCAGCCATGTTCGGCGGCACGAACAAGCGGTCGACAGGCATTTGGGGATTATCCGTCAATCGCGATCGAACATAACGCTTGTAAGTCTGCGTAGACCATATGCTCATGGCTACTTCGTTGACCTGACGGCCTCTCATCGTACTCGCAAGGGCTCCGTCGAATTCACTAAGCGGCCAAACTATAGCCCAGCTTAGCAGGCGCTGATGAATCCTCTGCCATGGGAGGAGACCGTTATCTGAGCTGCTGTAATTGTCTTCGCCATATGTAGGTTGAGGCGTAGTGACAAGACTCCGGCTGCTCTGAGCAGGAATAGGTGGAAGAGGGGCCTCATTATCATAGCCGGTATCGGATCCAGGGATCGTTGGAGCAACCGCTTGCTGGTTATCTTCATCATCATATTGTTCATCATCTTGATGAAGTTCCCAACTATGATGCGAAAGACCTGACTGGCTACCAGCAGGCTTCTGCCTAAGCTTGTAGAGTTCCTCAACAAGGAATTGCTGCCCAGGTGAATCGTCACGATCGTTATTGTAGTAATCGGCAGCTTCTCCATCAAGATGCGGGAAACGATGAGGTTCGTCGTATTCTTGGTCGGGAAGGTTCTCGTGTTGATTGACATCTTCGTCATCATCCATGACTACCTCTGTATGGGGTTGATACGTTGAGTCCGCCATGGTTCCCGTTGGCTGTGTGTGGATGTTGACCGTCTGCGTGACTGGAGTCGTAGCATACTCCTCCTCCTCACCTTCCGGTTCCGGTGATGGAGGGGCTCGGAGGTTTTCTATCTTCGGCCCAAGGCTCTCAATGCGTTGTTGCATAAGGACTATTTCTCGCTTGAGATCTGCCGCCCATTTCGGCGGTTCCTGGCATATAATTCAGCTAGAGAGCAGCGGGTGGTCCGCTCATGCTTACCTCACTATCTCCCTCCTGAGTGCCACTGAAGCCATGGCCTTGATGATTCTTCTGTAACTGTTTGATCGACTGCAACACGTAGTTTGTATCAACCATACACGAAGAGCTTAGTTTTGAACGAACCTCATTGTCGTGCTTCATGCCTAGGTCTTTGACCCTCTTCCGAACAGCCTTTCGCATCACTTTCTTCACCACCTCCGGAGTTGAATTGTCGTTCAAGAATTGAAACAGTACACAGAGATCTTTGTCATGGAAGTGAGAATTTGCAACATCTGGCTCTAGAACAGACGCTTCATAGTAAGACGTTCGTGGCGTTTGTGCAGCAGAAGCTAATGCTGCCTTCACGACCTCTGTCTCTTCTTGATTCAGAGCTCCGGGTGAATTGGGGCGCGAAGGTGTGGGAGTAGCATCCGCATCTCTATTCTTGTCGGGTTGTGACGCCGCAACAGAAGCAGTCATGGCGCGTCTACTAGATGCTTTCGACTTTGCGACTGAGCGAGCGGGGACTTCGGAAGGAGCGGCAGGGGCCTCTGAATGATGCGAGGGCTCCTTCGTTGACTCTTCCGGAATGGGCACGACACGACCTCGAACCACAGCATGTAGAAGATCTTCAGTTGTAGCAGCGTGCCTGTATGGTGAGAACGGCCTTGATTGATGAGAGGCAGATGAACCGTTTGGCGGAGATCGAGCTAAGGTTATAATAAATGCTGGAGCTTGCCTGACAAGTATCTAGATCATACCTTTGCCATTGGCGCGAGGCGCTGTTTCTCCGCCTGTCTCAGACCCATTGATCTTGGAACCATCTCTACGATTCTTGGGAGAGGAGCGTGCTTTGTATTGGGATTGAGAATCCGAAGGGCTGACGGAGGCAGCCTTCGATGCAGCCTTGGACAGCGGCTTCGTTCGAGTTGGAGACACCGGGCTTAAGGGCATATCCTCCTCGCCGACCCTGCTTTCAGGAAGAGACGGATAAACGGTGCCTTTCTCTGTGGGTCGCGTCCGGCCTGTCACACGAGAATGGGAGGACTGGGGTGACAGAGGCCTATATTCAGCTGTTATTGGATCAGGCTTGGCTGTCGATCTCGGAGACTGATGGCAGAAGTTATTGAGTGCGATAGTGGAAAATCAATGAAACTTACGGTAGGGGCACCTTTGGGAGAGCTAGGTGCTCCCGATTGTGCGATGCGATTACGCGTACTTTTGCTCGATGGTGATTCGACGCCAATCGCAACAGATGCAGCCCTGGGAGAAGCAACTGACTCTGGCAGAGGTATCTTGTATGGCTGACCTGGCGCCGTGCCGTTGTTTGTATCAAGATGCCATGGAACAGCAGGTTTGGGGGCTTGATCCCACTGAGGCTAAGAAAAATGAATTTTAGTGATACAAAAATACAAGGCAGGATCAGGTGATTCACATTCCATGTGTTGAATACGGGAGGAGGATTGGCAGAATAATCTTCTGGTAATGGGCCCATATTACCGAAGGATGGGCCAGAATCGTAAGATTCATAACGAGGTCCAGGTGGATCTTGGGGGCCAGGCTGCATCTTGTGTTGGATGACTATGTACGGCGAGCGACAAGGTTACGTACGATGTGTAAAATCTCTTCTTCACCATTTTGCGACCTCTCTTGAATATCGGAAGCGATGTCGCCGTCATCTTCGTCGTGATTGTGCCCATAGCTGCTGACGTGAGAATTAGCCAGCTCTTGGAGGTGGTCACTGTGAAGACTCTTTGATGGGGACTGGACTCTACTGGGGCCGCGAGATCGACTTCGGTATTCCTCGTCGTCTACAATAGAACGTGGAGGCTCCTTGTCAACCTCATCCCTGGACATACCCTCAAGATAGTCTAGCACTGTAAATGGGGTAAGACCAGGGATTGTGATCTAGAGAGTATCTGATTCACCTTTCTCATTCGGACCTAAGGCAGTTTCCCATATGAACGTCTAATTACCAAACAATGCAACGTGCTCGTACCTGGTGTCGAAGAACGAAGTAACATAGACCCCAATACATCCCCGGAGCTCTTTGAACCCTTTGCAGACATAGTAGTTGTAGAAACGTGTTATTGATAAAATGATTTGGTTGAGATGTTTTGTTTGGAGAATTGGTTGGCAGTTGCTGCTCACGATGGAATGGAGCAGTATAATTGGGGCAGAATAGTAAAGAAGGATATGGGAGAAAAGGTGAAGCTGAAGATATCGCAGGAGCGGAGAGATAGGAAGGAGGTGCAGCGCGGTGTAGACCAACCCGGAATCGTTCAACAAAACCAACAATCCCAACAGCCAAACAGGTGTCAACATCAACGGACCCTGACCGCGGAACGACCAATTATTTACATCGTGCCTGCCAGTGTACAAAAATTGTTCCTCTGGAAACGGCTGCTTCCCATCTCGTGATAATACTTTTCCAGGCTGTTAGACTGTATCCACCAATCTCACCACGGCCAATTTTGAGTCTCCACGTTGCATCCATGGAATCGAAGTGCCCCTTGATCGAGCCTAACACACAAGATCATGATCGCAGATCTATATTCGCATTATTTACAAGGTCCTCTGTACCCGGATGCTAGTCAGCCCCCTTACGGATTGGTGGGTCCATGGAAGCGTTCAACGAAGAGGTCGCAGCAGATAAATCTCGGATCTACCAACACAATAGCACTGAATACAACAGACAAGAGCGGGGGAAGAAACCTTATAAAGGCTCTCAAGTAACCGGGCTCTGTTAGAGCCGCGTGGTTCTATGGCATATAAGAGTTCTTAAGTATTCTTGCTTCTGTATACACTAAGAAAAACGTACCGAGACAGCTGTGCATAAATGCGAGCGACGTCACTGATGCGTTGGCCGAGTACTACAGAAAGAATCAGTAACCATAGCACGTTGAGCTCTAGCGCATCAGCAGTATAGCATCAATTTTCACAGTATTGCCTCCTCCATGTCACCGGACTGAACCAGCTTAAGATGATGATAAGGATGAGGTCCCCGTTCGTCCGATATTGAATCATCACCACGGTGTCGGGGTATGACCCTCTCGAACACGGGGGTACGACTCACTGACTAACATAATTGCTTAGGCCATGTGCATATCCGACTTTGAACAAACTCTCATGAAGATATCTTGAGTGCCAGCGACTAAAGACATCAACAAGTGCGAGGTGTGAGAATATTCAGACAGCTCTGTATGTTGGCACTCTATCAGTGGTTCCACATGAATACGCATATAGGCCTCTTGTCACGGCTTACTCGTGAATTGGGACGGAAGGCTATTTTTAGAGACAACGATCCGGCAGACTCCGATTTTGCCGGGAAAGGCAATGAACTCTTGGCATTTTCTAGCACCTTCCAGCACCTCCTCATGTTTTCTCCACCTTCCTCTCTGACTCGAGAAATTGCAGGTACTAGAAAGATCGCGAAATGTCATCATCGGGGATGTATATAATCCTCCAATCTAAATTGTATCCGATCACAATATCTTCTGAAGCATCATGTTCGCAAGCCCCGTCTATCGTAGCTCACCATACTCTTCCAATTACTACCCATACGGCCAGCCAGCCTATTCTCCTTTTGGTCATTACCCGTCTTTCTATACATCTCGTGTAGCGGAAGAACAGCGACATAACGCCCGCGTTCGTGTCATTGAACGCGAGCGGGAGCTGGAGCGGCAGCGACTTCTTGCCCAGCGTCAGAATGAGCGGGCAAGACGGTACATGGTCGACTCGTACGATGCTGTTACAGCTGATGATGATGCCGATGCATACGACTACGGATTTGGCCATTATCTGAGTCCGTTTGAGGTCAGAGAGCAGGTAAGTCTTTATTAGCAGTTAAAATCTCAAGACTCATTCAACACTGCAGACGACTCCTGTGAGTACGTCAAAGCGCTCCATTCCCATATGGTCTCCGTCGCCTCCGGAAGCCCCACAACCTGAGCCAGTTAGCGTATCACCATCAGAGCCTTCGTCGCCTCGCTCTAAAAGTCCAGTTCCCACTCCATCCCAACGACAGCCTTCTCCCTCCCCCAAAGAGCTGCCATTGAACGACTCCTCCAACGCACCTAAAGAGGCTGAACTCATCCAGAAATCCCTTGATACCATCCAGACCATCCAGAATAAGTTCGAAGATGTGAAGACCACCTTTGAATGGCCATCTCACATCGATTTCGAACTCAACGATGAGGTGATATCCATCACTACTGATGGTTCGTCCGAGCCGAGGCTGTCCCCACCGAAGTTGGCCTATACGAACCGCAATACACCTTTACACACTTACAACGAGTCTCTGAATCGTTTACTCGTTGAACTGGATGCCGTACAGAGCTGGGGAGAGCAGGACGTTCGCGAACGGCGGAAACATGTCGTTTCCTTGGTGGAGGCTGAAGCGGCTAAATTTGAGCGTGGGTGGAAGGCAGTGTGGGAAGGAAAGAATGTGTCTGTGGAGGAGGAGGAGGAAGTTATCGCCATCGTCACAGAGGCTGAAAAGGATGATCCCCAGGAACATGAGGGATATGCAGGCGAGGAAGAGGAACCGCAATAATTCAGACGCCATTCTTTCTTGTCAGTCTCAGCTAAACCAAATGCACAATGTCTATCATTATTTCTAAAGACCATTCAACTGTGTGCTATCATGAAAATTTAACTAATCTACGGTGTCGTATACATATGCATACTTGTTCTAGCTTCATTTACTCATGGTTATGCAAGTGCTAGGACCTATCTCGAGCCTGCAGACATTCTCGTCGAAGAAATTCCACCCTAGTGCATGCGACATTATAATGCATCGGAGACAAGGAATCGTATTTGAGGTTCTTTATCGCCTGTAGATTGGTAGTAATGCTCGCGGACAATTTTCTCCCGTATGCAAGTTTCAGCTTCATGGGATACTCTGCTCGCTTTGCGCAAAGTTACGAGACCCGGCGGACGAAGCTTGACATTTCTTCCCTCCGTCTCCCCAAAGCCACAGCGCCTGTATTAATCGCAACCAAACTATTGGGTACGATGATAACTAGTACGGCGCTGGCAGCAGCTCGCTCCAAACGTTGTTTGCTCCGACGACAGTATTGGCTTCCGACCAAGGAGAAACACCGTGACCGCAGCCGACTGACTCCCTTCACAACTTCCCATACATCTGTCGTCACTGGCGGACATTATCGCAGGATGTGACAGTGCGAGCTCTAGAATCTGTTAGCAGTTTTACATACGATGGCCGCACGATGGGCGCGTTGGCAGCTGTGTCGGGATTTTACACCTCAAGGGCTGCGTCAAGTGATTCAACTTGAAGTTGACGAACAGACATGCAATTGAGTTTAGGTTGGTACAGGCCACAGTAGCCAAAGTTGGCGCGTCGTTCTAAGGCTTGTAAATTAAAGTGACGGCGTCGACATGGATTTACATTTGGGACCATACTGTATACAAAGTACTACGACACCATCGTACGACATTTTTACAGTACATAAATGAGTTTCAGATACTTACTTTATAACATTCAATATGCAATATATTTCAACTTAAGGAGGGGGTTAGTCAGTAACACTGTTATACATGTCCTTCAGTGCTCTTTGGTGAACTCGCAACTTGCTCATTAGGAAGCTGGAATCTATTGCATCCCCCAGCGCCCCAAATGGAAGATGGAACGCTGGCGGAAACAAAGGTTCGGGCATCAACAACGAAATCAGAGCTACAGAAAAGAACCATAAACAGGAATTCCGTCCAACACTGTTGCTACTACTCTGGTCTCCAGAATCATATCCACCGCGACAGACATGATATCTTGTGAAAGAATAACAAAGTCCGCTCTTTTCCCAGGCACCAGTGACCCCAATGTCGACTCGGTAAATGAGGCGTAAGCCGGGTCAATAGTCATCCCTTCCAGATACACAAGGTCAGTACGCAGTCCGTTGACGAAAAATTTATCTTACCTCTGAGCGCTTCCAGTCTGGTTAAGCGCTGTTCCGGGAACCTATGAGGACAAAATGTTAACTTGAATTTTTTATCTAAGGATTTTGTAAACCAACCAGCCATCGGGTCCGCGAGGTGATTCTCCATCCTTTGAGAGACGCGTGATGGCAGCGTAGAATCCCGCCAAAGGATTTATGCCTTCCACCGGGGCATCCGAGCCTAGAATAATCTTCGCCTTGTTATCGACAAGGCCGCGAAAAGCGTACAGTCTTGCTATTCGATCCGGCCCTAGGCGATCCTCAGCGTACCACATATCATCAATTCTACAAATTGACAGATTCGTCAACAGTAGTGGTTGCGATATCTGCGAAATGAGCATACACATGAGTCGGCTGCACGCTGGCAATGACTAGAATCAAGGTGAGTTAAATGTTCTCTTGGAAGAAGCTTGTTCTTACCTCCTAGTTTCCCTACTCGCTTCATATCAGCTTCAGTCAATAACTGAGCATGTTCTAGCCTTGGTCGGAGAGTAACGACGTCGATGCCAGATAACGCCTTCTCGAATGCATCCAGAACAATGCCGTTGGCACGATCACCTATTGCATGGACGTTCTCCATATAAAATGAATTCAACCGACCACCAAAAGAACCACTATAAGAATGAACACACGCACTACTTGCCACCCGTCTTGAAGGAATCGAGGAATGACTCTGTTGATCAGTTCAGGCGACATTCGCATAACACCGTTCGTAGTAGGATTATCAGTATATGGTTCATAAAGCTGGGAATGTGTTGGTCACACACAACACTGTGATCAAAAAGATGTGCACTTACTGCGGCACCCCAAGTTCTGAGAGCGCCTAAGTGCTTCAATTCAGAACGTCTTCATTAATACAAGCAGAAGGGTTCGCCGCGCACCATCAGCGTACATCTTCACGCTTCTGTAATGAAGCCGTCCATTTCCGGTGTCAATAAGAGGGCTAATACGATTTCCCCAGTACTCGCCACTCTCATTGAAATATGTCATCCCATATATCCGGATCTATAATGTTTGATAGCAAAAGAAAGATATATCAGATTGTCCACATCGTCGGACGTACCGGAAGTGTTCCCTCTTCTGCTTTCCTGTAGTCCACAGATGAAGACACCCTAAACGAGCTGGCAGTAAAACTTACCTTTTGAAGAAAGCTAAAGACTGCGGCGCAAGAGCTGCGTCATGTATTGAAGTTAAACCACTAGCGAGGGCATCTCGAACAGTGATAGAAAAAAGCTTATCAAGATCAGCATCGCTGACTTGAGGTACGTTAATGAGGTCCTGAGCATTGTCAATGAACACTCCTACAGGAAAACGTTACATTAGTTAAGGGAGTTATTGTGAAAGACTCGGAATTTACTTGCCGTTGGGGTTTCCATCTGAATCTGTCTCGATTACACCACCATCAACATGTTCAGGATATGGAGCATTATCGTTCAGAACGGTTCGAGAGACCCAAATTGCATGCCCGTCCTTGCTTTGCAAAATTATGGGCCGCCCGTGGATGACTGAGTCCTCATCTAAATCATCCTATATCCGTTCCGTGAGTGAAGGAGTAGCAGACAAGGATACAATAAACCTGCAGCATTGGGCCAGCGTCCTTCGGGCCAAATAGTGTGATCCCATCCCCATCCCTGCACTATTTTCGACATGTTATTGTAGATATCGGGGTTGGACACTATGTAATTTCTAACAGACTGGACGGCCTCTGAGTCGAAAATCAATGAGGGCTAAATGAACCTGCGTGGCGTGACTCACCCTTGATAGTTCGACCTTGTTCAAGAGGGATGAGTCTGCTAGCGCCGTACTCGAGAATGTGCGCATGTGAATCTTTTCAGGCTGTCATGCACCTGGATATATGTATATATTGTAGGAGTGAAAATACGAACCTGACATTCCTGGCACAATGATGGACCCAGGCTTCGCATAGTAAATTGGCAACGGTTTCTCCTGGTCGTAGGTCCAACGCTGTTGGATATCCACTAGCTACCGTTAAGTAGATGCCGCCAGAAACTATGTGAAAGCCTTACCTAAATCTCCAACTTCCTGTATGTACGAGCCTCGGACTACCAAACACTCTACTTGAGAATTTTGCTCATCAACTAGATGTATTTGTTTTCCGTTTGTCGAGCATAGTGCATACGACCGGACCGTCTCCACAGTGAAGGGCTTTTGTAGGCAAAAGCCGAGAATGGCAAGCAAGACCGCGCACAGCGCTAGAAGGCACCTGGGAGAGGTCTGTTGACCAGAGTTAATTCTTTCATCATCGAAATTTTCACGGCAGTCAGCCTCTCCTTTCACAGGCATGATGACTTCGGATAAGGCGACTAGGGACGTGAGGGTTGAACTGGGTGCCAGAAGGTTGCACTCTGATCCTTTTAGTATGCGTATGCCAATATCGTCTGACTTTGTTTTGGCCGTGGCCGAGCCGCTAGAATATATCAGATTTCTATATGGGCACCTCTTCTAAGCGCGCGCTAAACGGTCACGCGTGTGATTGTCTCCGCTGCCGTTCACGGTCACGTTATAGGGTTAAGCGCCCGTCAATTTGAAACTATAATCAACACCAGACTCTGGCACGCCAGATTTTGTCTCATGCTTACTAAAAAAAATTACATGTGCTCTTTTCTGGGAAATCGTACAATCCGATATCAATCTGAATTTCGCATGAACCGAGCTTAGGCTGACAGCTGACAAGTACACCCTTACAAGGCTCCAAACGCGTCTTGTACATTTCTGCTGTCGTGTGATTCATATCGACGCGATTGTTTCTCCGCCATGGACTTTCCATTGAGTCGGAAAGGAAAAGAGAGCACTTGTCTTCTGTCTGCTCAAGACTCGAAACCTCCGCTTTGATAAACCGTAAGTATCCAACATTTTAAAACATTTTTAAGTAATGAACTCTGTTCTCGACTTTCACGTCACTGATGACTTGCTTCATATGAAATCTCCTCGCGTTAAACCTCTGACCGTCTCATACAGACTCCCTTCAGGCAAGTCGTTCGGCGTATCACACTTTGCGTCGTCTATTCTGCTTCCACTCGTCACTTTATCTTCTTCTGTGCCTTCTTTACCAAAGTCTAGCCTCGCAGTTGAGATCCGTCGTGTCCACCGGTCCCACCCAAGTACGTAGGCTGTCCATCAGCATTGAATAGACGTATGTCTTGTGCATCCTCGTGATGTTCTGGCTGAGTGCTTAACTTGTAGTTTTAGCGCCCATGCTAGTTCTTAGCAGGTCTGGTACATAATAACACCTGTTGTCGCTGACGAGAATTCAGCGAGCATCGGCGAAGCTACGTTTATCGAATGTCCCTTGGTCCATTCGAGAATGGAAGGCGTTTATTTACAGCGTGCCAAGCGCCTATTGCACCCCTCAGCTTGGTCCAAGGCCGCGTTAAAGATGTAGCAACAAAAGGGTGTAATTACTCAGGTACGTAATAACATAAATATCAGACATTAGATACTAATAGAGGACCTCACAGGAATCTTCATCCACACACGCCCCTCCGCATCCGCCGGAGGAAGTCTGCCGGCACGTATATTGACTTGAAGCGAGGGATGAATAAGCCTGGGAGCACCGAGAGCATCATCCCTCTTTTTACGGAAGTCAATGAAAGCCTCTTCGGTCGTACCTACCTTCCCATGCTTATTGAGCCTCCGTTGTTCGCCCACAGTACTAACACAGTCGTAGTTACGACCACTCGGGTAGTCATGACCAACAAATAACTTGTAATCCTCAGGTAGGGATAAAAGTCGATTCATAGACTACATTTAATACTGTCATTAAGAGCATTCCAAACACCAAAGACTGTTACACTCACGGCATATAGTTGTTTCGCATTGCCACCAGGAAAATCGACTCTCGCTGAACCTACATCAGGCTGATTATTATTGCGAAACAATCAGAATCACGTGGTCATAAATGGGTAAAAGAACGCGCACAAGGAAGATGGAATCCCCAGTGAAAACGGCCTTGCCAACCACGTATCCGATATGATCCGGAGTATGCCCAGGGAGATGGATAACACGGCAGGTGAGATTTCCAACAGGGAACTCCTCATCATCTTTCAAGAAAACATCAAAGGTCCTTTCGAACGCACTCCCATCCAACCCATAAACTGGGCCGAAATTTGATTGTACCTGGGTGATACGGGAACCAATGCAGACGGGAACCTCTCCTGGAAGCTTGGATTTGATATATTGAGCAGCAGTGAGATGATCAGCATGGGCATGTGTTTCCCTGAGTGGACTGTGAGAATTATGAATGAATACCAAAAAGTTATTACTAACAAGATACGCAAAATTGTCAGATTCTTCTTCTCTATGTAAGCAAGTAACTTGTCAGCGGACTCCGTGTAAACCTTCCCAGAAGCGGGATCATAGTCTAGGACAGTGTCGACAAGCACGGCTTGTGATGTCGCTGGATCCGAGATTAAATACTGCCTAGAGCACAACGTTAGGTGACTGTGCAGAAGGGGGGGAAAGCCTTGGCCTACCACGTGGATGTCTGGGGCTCGAAGAAACAGTTGATCTCCGCGTTCCCATGTTCATCACTGACGTATGTCCATGGCTCAGCTGTAGAGGTGGTACCCATTGTTCGGCAAGACAGAGTAGTTCTGCTATGCTGGTAGATGGAACGAGAAGCAAGGGCGACACTCGAATGGGTTCGAGTGGAAAGGAGGGCTCTGGACGAAGAAAAAAACGGCCTTACAGATGAATTAAGGCGCGCCGAACTCGTACGACAGAAAGCAGCTTTGGCAAATTGCATGATTGGGATAAGACTCGATGCTGCTGGTTATATACCCTTCAGGAGCGCACAGGAGACGGCGATTCCGATAATACAATCCGAATGCTCAGCCGATTTCCGAATTGTTAACCAGTAATGGGATAAGCCCAGAACACAGAATTCGGATTCACCGCACAAGCTTGGGAACTTACTCTGGCAGAAGATTGATGGGAAGGAGAAAATAGGTCAGAGATGAGTCCAGGCAGGGAGGACTGTCTTGGTGGGATCATGGGCGCAGGCGACAAGAGACATAAACAGCGTCGGCAGGATGCCGAATTCGGAAATCGTCGTTTTTCCCATGCTAGTCGCATACCCCCGTACAAATGAAATGTAGAAAGTCACGGTTTCTTACACATGAATGCAAAACATTTATCATTCTATCTAAAGGGTGATTAAGCAAGTCACGATACATTTACGGTTTCGGTACTACTTCCGTTGGCACAGGCGGGTTTGACTGCCTGCAGTTCTGTCCCTTGACATTTGCTCTTTTGAGCCATATCTATATCACCCAAGCACGGAGCCTCAAATATCTGTTTATTCCATGCCAACATCACCGTCCGTGATGCAACTAAACACCAGACGATCAACGTCGCAACAGAGTAAATCGATCCCCAGACACGGAAGAATGGTGAGTCAAAAGTGCTGGCGAGATTCAGAGTCAGGTTGGCGTATACACCCTGTAAACTCGGGGTCAAACGTCGGAAACAAAGATAAAATAAGCGGCTTACGTTCGGGAAAATGATGCCCCATACTTGTACCTTGAAGGGAATTCTGGTTTGACGGAGGACGTTCTGTACACCGAGGACAGCGAAGAATAACCACATGGATGCCAGGGACCATAGAATCAAGGAAATGATGGTACAGATAACATGTATAGTGGCCCCGGTTGCTTCAGCAGTCAATAATTCGGAATTGCCGTGGTGAAGAGGTAATACGGATTTGAAGAACTGTCCGAGAAGAAGGATGGAGTATCCTGCTTGACCCGTAGGACCAAGAGGCAGAAACACCGATGTTATTCCCGCACCCGCTGGAAGGCCGTGGACGATGAGGCGGAGCAGGTACACCGTTAACATCATCAACGCAATGGAAAGACCGATGGAGACCATGAATATAGAGAACGTAGCGGTGATAACCGCGTGGTTTAGTGAATACTTGTACAACGAGGGTGCTATAACACCACCACCTGATGACGCGACAATCAATGTGACTACGGGTAACAGCCATACGGATGTCATGGACTCTAGCGAGTGCTTCTGGGCAGTTATCCTGCGGAATGGGTCAACACAATGATCGGAGGCAGTAGGTCGTGGCTCACATAAAGTGCATGACGCCAAAACAGCATAGGAAAGAGCTAATCACATCCAGCCACCAGAAGGCCCACAGGACGTACAAGAATGGTTTACCGCCAAAACCGTAGTCTTCATGGATGAGACTGACAGCGATGTTCAGTATCGTGATAGCGCCCATCGGGAAAGTGCCGGTGAAGAGACTCTGAACAGGATGCCGGATCATGATTCCCCAGATGTCGGGGAACGTGATATAACGGGCGATGGAGATGGCGCAGAAGGTGATGAAAAGGCATAAATTGAGGAAAAAGAATATAAGCGTCATTATTCTCAATCCCTGGGAACCAGTGCCGTAGGGGAAAGCATGGAACAAGGTGCTGATAGCACCTGTGCCCATGATGACGGCAAACCATGCTGGAGCAAAGTGCCTGTGAAAAAGTTGAGAGTGAGCGATTTGTGCGACGCTACATTAGGCAAGCAAACGAACCTAACAACATCCTTGAAGGTCTTATTAGGATGGTATATATCAGACGTCATCGAGACTTATTTAGCGGAGGCTGCGTCCGAAGGGGGAGCACAGAAACTGAGAACAAGGTAGGCGAGGAAAGTGAATCATGGATGTCAATCCAAATTGCTCTATTTGAGGGGAACAGACATGAGACACCATGGGTCCATGAGCAAACAATTGTGCAGTGCTGAGCAATTTTCCAATTCCGAATATGTCGGCGGACGAAAACATTCCCACGGCCCGTCTTCCCAGAAGCATCAAAAGGGCCCTTGGGCCTGTTGGCCCTCCTCCCCATCGTCCTCCTTGTTGTCTCCAACGCCATGGGTTTTCTGACGTACTTCCACTACTCGTCAAAGTCCCAGACTATCGTCATCGTCGATGACCCAAGGTCGTCGCAGGACGTCCGAGTCGATTTGCCCATCAACGAGAATTCCGAATACCAGACAGATAACCCGCAGTCCGTATCGGCCCATGTGACGACGAGCGAGGAGCTGACAGCTGGGATTACGCCTTTTCCGATGGAACAGACGGCACCTCCTCGGACCAAGAAACGTCGACAGTTATCATTCCATCCGTTTGCGCGACGCCGTCGTAACCATTCCGACCACAAGCGTTCATTATCGGCTACAGAGGAACACGAGAAGAAGGTTGATGCGTCGTCGGCAGCGCTATCCAAGCACTTCCTTTTGTCGTCCAAGGCGAGGTCAGACAAGCGGGCCAAGCACTCGGCGGAGGTTGTACGCGCTCTCATCGTTGGGCAGGGCGGAAAGTCAGCAAAGGGCTCTCCGGCAAAACCTCTAGTAAGTCAGGTCAAGTCTGAGCTCATGAAGCCCAAGACCGCCAATAAGGTCATCGCGCATCTGCGTGACCTTTCAGTTGAGGACCTTGCCGCCCAGGTTTCGCCTCCACCACGTCGGAAGAAAGGTCCTATACGTGCTGTATGCCTTGCCAACACTGATGAGCAGGAGGACGAACTTCATTTTGCTCGCATCAATTCCGACACCGGGGCTTCAGAGGAACAGACGTTTGGCGCGCTTAGTGTGGCCGCAGCACCAGCCGACAAGTTATCCCAAATGTTTGACGACATGCACATTGTCGATCTTATCCAATCTCCCGACCTTGGCCTGGGTCAACCCGGTGACGGGGAGGGTCTCTTGGCTGGAGCACTTCCCACAGCTGAAACAGTTCTCAATGGTATACAGCAGATAACTCCACAATTGATGGCTCTTGGATACGCAACGGGCAAAGCAGTACTTCCTGACCATACAGGTGTGTGGCACAAAGTGCTGACAAGTCTCTGGCTCACCCTTTTCCCCAAGGCGTGTATCCTCCCACCGACAGGATGTCCGTCCTGACTTGTACGTGATCATTTTTCTGTTACATCGGTTATCTTTCTCACTCATTTCAGACTGGTGGGGTCTTGAGGTCGCACTTCCTCCTCCAACGCTAGCTTATTTGGGTGTAAGTCCTTCCTCCTGCTCCCATTCAGTACTCAAACATTCACGACAATCCAGAACGTTCGCTCAATATCCAATGCCATTGTCAATTTCATGTCTGCCCTGGCGTTGGTTAACAATGGTGCTCGAGAGATTCTGCCTTTCGTTCGGTACATTTCTCAATTTGTCGACTTTGAATTCAACGCCATCAAAGAGCAGGATAAGGGTCGCGGAGTCGTCTGTGCTGCTACTTGGTGTGTTTCTAGGTCTAGCCATTGTCTTTTTATTTTACTAATATGGCGTATAGGATTATGCCTGCGGCCATGGTAAGTTTTCTGCCCGGAGTTTGCTATACACCCTCACACAATCGAATAGGTACCACGACCATGGGATTTTAACCCGCCACCCGTCGGCTCCAAGTCTTCGGTAGATGCATCACCGCAGGAGGATTCAGAATCGGAGCAAGGCGAGTCAGAAATAAGTCCGGTCCCGCCAGCACTTTCTAGCCCTTTGAGTCAAGAGCCTTTTGCGAGTCCCGTTCCCTTGCCTGTTGTCACCGTCACGACTGCGGATACACCCGAGAAACCCACGACGGCAGTGATACCCCCGAAAGTCATGGTCACTACGTCGTCTCCTCCGGAATCCATCGTTCCTCGCACACCACCTGCTGCTTTGATTCTCCCAATGGTATAGTATACATCTGTAGCTCTTTTTCCTTCTTTGATGACTGCACATGAGTAATGATCACGATAACAGTACGACTATGAATGACAATGAACGAGCTGATACCATCGCATAGTGTTTGTTCATACCTAGGTTCACATTTTACTTTCTGTATACAAGGATTCGGACATTCATCATCACTTATAGTAACATAATTTTATTACCAACTTGATATGACTTGCAATTTACGGAATAAGCATAATGTTTACAACATTGAATACAAAATCCATTAAATGGTACAAAGATAGCTTGACATATACAGTAGTGAACTACATTACTGGGTTGTGACAATCTGGTCGGGTTCTGACATCATCATAATAAGAAGAGATGGAGCAGCACAAAAAATCGAGCGTACCGATGGACTCGATGATATCGCCTTGAAGGGACTGAAATTGCTGCAGTTGGTCGTCCGTGATCTTTGCGGCGAATCCCTGGGGAAGAGCCTCAGATCGGGATCATCTACAGCAAGCAGAGGATACGTACAGGTATGATTCCATACATCTGGGTTACTTCTCCTCCTACAAGCGCTTGGGTGAGCGCTGAGAGCGGGGTGATTGATAGTAGGACATACCCGCATTGTTCACCTGTGCAGCGTACTCTTTAATCTGTTCTTCAGAGACATTGTCCTTGAACATGACGATGTATTCTGCAGCAACAGATCTGTTTGGTGAATACGCAGACTCAATACGAAGATACTTACTAGATGCCATATCGAGGGAATTGATAGAAAAAAGTCTGGGATGGGGAAGAAAGCGACGAATGATGCTGGTATATAACTGAGGAGCAGTACAGCCACTTACATTCTGGGCGGCGTATCGCGGCAGCCATGACTCAGCGGATCCGCTGTAAGCGGTCTATAAATCGGAGACGTGACATTCTGAACAGGGATGTTGAAACTTGTCCGGTTTTCCTCATCAACATTCAGAATGCCTGCAGTGACGCGTTCCTCAACGCGTTCTCTACCCAGTAGTGCCCTCCCAGAGACCATACAGACTACAAGGAAACGTCAAGCGTCTACTACATCTACCAAGGACAAAGCCAAGAAAGTCAAGACAGTACAGGAAGCTGTAGAACAGATATCACCTGGCGTGCCTCCAAGCTCTGGCGAAGCGCCGCTTTTAATACCAGCACGACTCTCGTTTTCTTTTGAGGATGCGAAACAGCACCTCATCAGTACAGATCCCCGATTTGAAGACATTTTTGGCAAGCTGAAATGCACACCTTTCGAGGTCCTGGAACAAGTACACCCATTTAGGTACTCTTTTTCTTTACACAAAGGGAAATCTCAATAACATGCCTTGGCAGATCTCTCGCGACCTCCATAATGTATTTATGTTGTTCAGCCATTTGATAAGTCCGCGCCCTGATACTTCATAGCGCGCAACAGATATCCTGGAAAGCAGCCCGTTCAATCAACCACAAGTTTAAACGGCTATATGACCCATCTCTCCCTGAGAATGTCACAGATTACACGTTTGTCCAGTTGATGATAAGGTATCTCCCATAATTGAGGTATTTCTCAACAGTGACAACTCTGCAACATCCTTTTTCCCAAGCCCTGAGCAGGTGGCTGCTACAGATCCTTCCTTGCTCCGTTCCGCGGGTCTTAGTGGACGCAAGGGGGAGTATGGTCTGTCTTCCCGTTTCAACGCGGTCAACCCGAGGTAACCTACACTGCTTTCGTCTAGTTCAAGATCTTGCCAGTAGATTTGCGGATGGGCGTCTGTCAACAGAAAAGCTCATACAAGCCGCCGACGAAGACCTATTCGAGTTGCTAATTGCAGTTAAAGGCGTTGGGAAAGTATGTCCGATTCCCTCTTTTTCTCTACAACATTACTGAGTGGTGCTTCTTCCAACATAGTGGACTGGTAAAGCTCAATGTTCTGTTGATATTCAAGCTCGGGTTCATGACTTACTTTTTCCCAGTTGATATGTTTGCAATTTTCTCTCTCCGACGACCCAACATATTGCCTGTTGGTGAGAACGGCGCTATCACTGACCGTTTTAGTGATCAGTTAACCTACGATGTATAGGTGACCTAGGAGTCCAGCGTGGAGTGATACGATGGTTCCTGTCTTTGCATTCACCCACATATAATTATACCTTATCTGATAAGAAAAACGAGAGTAGGCCATCCAAACCGAAGAAGAAAAGGAAGACTCAGTCCGAAGAGGAAGAGGAAGAGGACAAAACTACCTTTGTGGCGGACATAGACAGACCGTCGACTCCTGACGTTTCGTCAGCGCCTCCTGGAGGTTTACCATCTACACCCAAGACCGATATTGGAGCACCTGCTCTGCCTCCCGCATTTACTCCATCAATCAATAGAACTCTTCACAAAGTGCAAGATACCTTGTATGTGCCGGAGCCTCTACCTGAGGGTCTCACTGTAGCTGTACTGAAAGCTCGACTTGATGGGAAGAAAAAGATCAAGTGCGTCACATCATTGTTTAACGTGAACGCGAATTTCTGAACGATGGTCAAGAGGTGCCCTACTTACTCCTGCAGAAATGGAAGGCCTTACAGCTTCTTGGGAGCCGTACAGAAGTCTCGGTACGCCTGCATCCCAATCGAGTTCCCTTTGCTCATGACTCCAAAAGCGGTGTATTACATGTGGGCGCTCGCCGACGGCGATGATTCATGACCGGTATCAAATGTCAATCTATATAAGAATATTCAATATTAAGCTATTCCCTCTCATGTATACTCGTTTTCAGGCCACAGCTGTGCTACTTCCTCCCGAACATTTGCACAGTGTTTCAAAAACTGATTGGTAGATATTTCTTCATTCGTCGTGTACTTTGCCCGTAAAACCTCTTCGATGACCTGCCTTGCATATTTGCGAGACATGCGGATCTCCCATTTTTCGTCATTTCTGACATTATAAAGTATGAGGCGAGGAAATGGGTTATCTTGATGCTCCATAGCCCACAAATATCCGTAGACAATCGTCTGAATAACATGTTCATAGGAAAGCGCTGCTACGAATTTGACTTCCCAAATTGTTACGTCTTGACCTTTATTCCTCGAGTGAATCATATCTGCCCTGCCGATGAGCTGGGTATCCTGGGTGCCAATGCTCAGCCGCTGTGATACCGGTACCTCCATGGTGATGTTTTCAGCAAGCTCAGAACGGCTATACCCTGAGAACTGCTCGGAAAGACGCTTAGTGGATGCTGCAAGGTAGGGAATCATCCAGTCGAATTTTCGGCCGTTATCTGTCATCTGATTCCAGCGAGATTTGAAACCCGAAAGGTGCGCGTCGTAATATGTGGCTTGCCTCACTAGCCAGATGGCACGAAAGATGTCATTTTGTAAGATTTCCTTATCATTAAGACGTTCCATTGGCGCCGTCAATGCCGCCACCTTTCCTGTCAGCCAATATTCGAAGTCCAGAGTAACGGTGAGGCCGTTGAGGTCGCTTACAGGCTCCCAATGGCCCTTCGCGTGGTCGGTGCACACCTTATCAGGCGCGTTGATGCAATAGGGGGGAGGAAGAGGAGGCTGGACCTTACGGATGTCAATTTGGCGAACAATGTTATCAAGAAGGTCCTGCCGAAGATGTCTGGCTGCATTCGTGGCATTGACCATCCACGGTAAAAGTAACCCTGGTTGACCCAGTGCCGGTTTCTCTTGGGCAAGAGGTGGTACATCCTCGAGATTGATCACTTCTGCATAACTTTCAACTGCCGCCCAGTCGACGAATGGCATCGCCGAGTAATTGTGGGACTGGAGGACCACAAGCTGCTTTCTGGCGCGAGTGAGGGCAACAAAGGTTGCATTCGGACACCGGTCGTTGGGCAGGTCACGAGCTATCAGATGGAAATAAGAGGCGTCAACTCCCAGCACGATGACAAGATCGCGCTCGCTCCCTTTGAATTGGTGATATGTGGATGGAAGGATCTTTCCACGTGTGACATCGTCGTCGAGTCCTATCTGGTCGTCAGATATCGCGTGTGCAGCAGGAATTTTGTACTTTTCCCACAGCTCTCGGATAATTCGTTGGACGAACATGTTAGTGCGGATGGATGGTGCTAGGATGGCGGTGTTTTCGTGTCCGTATTTTTGGATGAGTGGGTAAATATGTTCCATGATTTCGGTCATGCGAAGATGAAGATTAGCGTGTATGTACAGTGGTTTGGGGCCTTTATGGGAACCTTTAATGTAAGCATCTCCGCCAAGAAACGCGTTGTTGATAAAATTGGCCGTTTCACAAGAAAGGCGAAAACTCTTGTTGAGTTCAGCGGTCCTCCAATCATACGGAGACACGGCAAAAAGAATGTCTGACGACAGTTCTAGGTAGCGCTGGTCGGCTCCACGGAAATCGTAAATGGCCTGCCGTGGATCACCTAAAACGAGAAGCTGAGGTGCTCGATTACTTACTTGCGTTAAGAGGGTGATGAATGCGCAAGTAAGCCAATACAGATCTTCCGTGAGATCCTGCAGTTCATCCAAAACGACAATCTCATATCGTGGAACGTCACTCCACACTGGGGTAATTGCTGATCGGCGCACATCGGCCAGAAGGATATCATTGTGGATGAGAGTTCCAAACACGCGCGATGCCAGCCCATGAAAAGTGAAGACATCGACGAGGGGGTATTTCTGCAAGCGTTTTTGAGTGTCCAGTTGCAGCCGCTTTGAATACGTGACAATAACTATCGGAGTACTGGAATTGGCCTGCACCACCGCCTCTGCGGTCGCTGTTTTTCCTGCCCCTGGGCGGGCAGAGACCATGACATTGTGCGTCTTGAGATGGTTGACAACGGCAGTCTGTCCGGCAGAGGGTCTGAATTTTCGCTCTTGATTACAGGGAGAGAGAGAAAATAAGCGAGTACTGGCAGGTAAAAGTGTCGCGATCGAGTTTCGAAACTGAAGAGACCGATATGCGAAGAAATTTATCCGCCTACAGAACATGAAGGCCTCTGCCGAGCATGCTTAAATTCTGGTCAAAAAAAATTGGTTCCGGATCAAGTCCGGATTGGTCATCGGTATCCGGCCCGAGATTAAGTATCGACCTTCGGGTTGATTCAAGGTTGATTTCGACAAGTTCGCTGCTAGATCCGAAGTCATGAACTTGACACGCTTTCAAATATACTTTCAATGCACAGTGTATGGGTATGAATCACCCTACATTGGCACTATAGACTCGGAGCGGGATACTGCAATCAACACTGTCGTCCGTCGTCTGATAGGAATTGAAGGTGCCTCCTGTTCTTGAAAAGAGTATCTTAATTCCAAGCGGTAAAGGCTGAGGTGCCTGCGCAGGAATTGAATGAATACATATCGAAAGAGCCACATACTCCAGTTCCCTTTCCAGCCATAGGTCTCCTGCAAGATTCTGTATTATTATAGGACTCTTGTATACGTATTAGGACAAGTGGAATTCGACTCACTAACACTCACGACGGCACTGCGCTTATCACGATACTCTTCCTTGAAGAAATTTCTCGTCAAGGAAGTGCAGACCATTTGGCAAGTGACTACGACATCAAGAGTTTGGGCACTGGCATTCCTTCCGGCGATCGTTCACACCAGCAGAGTCAGACAATGGGCTAGAGCATCTGCAAACGACTGTAGCTGCAGGCAAGGGTTGAGAGCATTTCTAAAGACATGTTGCAAACAGTTCTGTTCACTGTGTCTGTATTAGGCTCCTAGCATTGTATCACTATAATAGTGTACTAGAGGTTCCACAACAGCTCCTTGGAACTATTCTCCCTGATTCTTTGATTCCTTGACTTATACAACAAGTGCAGCCCGATGCAACCTGCTGATACACAAATCAAAAGCGCGGCATTTGTCCAATGCCCCGTTGGATAGCCCTTTGAGGCTTCTTCACCCTTGTAGATCCAAACCCCGACTATCTGCCCGGGAGCGCCGAACGAGATATTTAACGATACTGCAAGCCCTGTTGTAGCCGTAGAGCGCATGTTGCAGGACAGCCATCCTAATAAAGGCGGTATACACGAGAAAGCGCCAACACATGCGATAATAAGTGTGACATATCGACTCTGCAGGTAAGCTTAGATTTGAAGTTTGGTAACAAGATTGAGTAGTTACTTTGTACGCATCGTCTGGAAGTGTAGCAGAAGCAATAAATCCTATCGTTCCAATTGCGGCAAAGACTGCCGAAAAGAGACCCCGGCTAGATGTGAAATATCATCCCTTAGAATATGCCATAAGACAATGGGTCAAAACCCCACCGATTCAGCCGGTCTGCAGCATATCCAATCAAGATTGAGAACACCCAAGATACGGCGTAGGGTGGTACGGTCATCAATTGGGCACGTAATGAGGTGTAACCTAATCCAGATACAATGGTGGGAGCGAATAGTGACATGCTAGAGAATGGGGCTGAAATCCCAAAATATATCTTTCCTGCCCTCAGTATCGCAGTTTTCTTAGTGAGAACATCAGACTGACCACAAAATGGATCCATAGGCGCCACTCTGTCAATGTTGATTTGACATCCCGCCAAGATAGACCTCTATCAGAAGTTTTCGAGCTGTCCTTGAGACGAACTGCTGAAAGTGCTTTTTCCTCTGGAGATAGCCAAGACACCGTTTCTGGATAATCAGGAAGGAAAAACCAGGTTGGGACAGCTAGACCAGCGGATGGAATCCCCTCCAATATGAATAGCCATCTCCAAGCAGAGAGGCCATTAACTCCTTCCATATCCGCAATTGCATAAGCAATTGCCCCGCCGAAGGCTCCTGCCAGAGTAGCAGAAGCCAGAATGAGGGCGACACGGAGAGATCGTTCTTCTGGTTTGTACCAAAACGTTACATAATAGACCAAACCTGGGAACAAGCCTGTGTAGCAAGACGTCAACTGAGGGGGACCGAAGACGATGCCAGAAATCCTACCGGCTTCAACAGCACCAAGCAAGAATCGAACAGTAGTAAGAGTCGCGTAATTAGTGATCCCTGCCAAACCAATAGTGATAGCACCCCAGATAAACATCAAGGTTGCAATCCATCTCTGAAGGTTAATTAGTTGCGCAAGTGAAAGGAAACGTTTCAATTCTCACACTAGGTCGTAACCGCTTCAGTAATATATTCGATGGAACTTCAAAGAAAGCATATGCTAGGAAGAATACCATAAGCGCAATCCTAAATAGCCATGAGCCAAGGGGGAAAGGCCAAAACACTTGTAACTGACGTGTATTGCTTGCCGCTAAGTCTAGTCTCCGTTAAAAGGTCGTGTCCGTCTTCCTTGTTCATAATTTTGGCATTACCTGGATATAATGAGAGTTTAGAAAGGGTCATGCTCTCGAGCACAAGCAGACATCGTACCAATATTCGATCTATCGATGTTACACAGCAAATATATGGACGCTGACAGTGGCACTATGCGCATGTCTATCTTCCAAACCAATTTTTTGTTAGCCAAGGCGCCAAGCTCGAGAGCATCCTTGTGATATAACGTGTCAACGCCTTCCAGATAATTGTGTTGTCAAATTACCTCATTAATACTCGCACTGGCAGCTTCTACGTCGTCTTTCTCGACAACTCTGAATTTCTCTTTTGAAGACACAGCTGCGGCCATGGGAGTGAAGAGAATAGGAACTGAAGCGGATAGTCCATGGTGCACCGACTGCTTATCAACATGGTCCCATGAGCTACCTTCGTGATGGAAGGAAGAAGTATAACATATTGGACGGCAATACCCCGCGTTGAAATACTCAAGCGCGATGACGTGTTACGGATTACCCTTGTCAGTGATCGCACAGCCACTAGCCCTTAACGGTCGGCGCGGTCGTCACCGTCACATTATCCTGCCCATCTCGATGTCCAACCGAGCTGGATATCAACCTTTAGTGCAGACCGTCGGCGATGAAGATGACATTGGTGAAGGCAATCAAGTGCAGACCTCACGAACAAGTGGGCGCCGTCGAGCCTCAGGGAGCATAGACCTCCACAAGTTGGACACGGCGTTCAAAAGGTGCGTGTCTAAAAGTTGTGCGGTGTTACATTGAACTGTAACTCCTGCAGATGGACAGAATCGATTGCTCAGCGAGTAAAGAGGAAGAAAACAGTCAAGGAGCACACCAAGAAGCAAATATGGCGCAGTGTCTTCGAACCTACCATCTTCGTCGGTGCTCCTGCTGTTGGAGTAGTGAGTTTGCATAGCGCATCATCTCCATGGCTCATATAGGCTACAGGTTAAAACTCTGGATCACAAGCCCCCTATGACAGCAGTCGAGTATGAGGCGTGAGTGTCTTGAAGTCCGGGAATCGTGTCTCGCTAACGATGCACTAGTTTGGTGAAGTCTGTCAAGTCCGCCATCTCAGAAGGAATTCATCCCAAGATGATCACTAAGGGGTCATCAGGCTCATATTTCGCGAGGGCCAAGATGGAAAATGGCCGAGTCCATACCGTTGCGTACGTTGTAATATCGTTTGGCCTCGTGTTCTTGACTGGTCAAATTCTTCAGCGTGTTCAAACCTAAGGACGAGGAACCATATGGACGATTGAACCCCAAGGTTTGTGCGCGCATACATGGTGCTGGCTTTCCTCCTGAACATTTGCAATAGACCACAAAATGGCTTCACCGACAGTTCAGATTTATAATACCTTTTGGTCGCGCATGTCTTATACCCAACTTGAGGTCTTTTCTCTTATAAGTCTTGCAACGTGTTTCTCACATATGTACAGCTATATTTCTGAGGCAGCGGCATCACTGCTAGACGAACGTCTGGACCTTCACATCGTACCTCCCACCAAACTTGTCTCATTATCCAGCTCCGTGCGTGACATTTTAACATATCGTATGCCCTATTCACGCTCTATTTGCAGTCATTTTTCTATGACTGGCTAGACCGAAATGCAGCAAAAAAGGGAAAACAGCTACCGGACAAAATAGGTAGCCTTCAGTACTTCCTCCACGGTTACCAGGACGCATCAGAATTTTTGAGAAAGTACCCTTGGCCAGGACGTGCAATTGCAGATACCTTTGATGATTCTACGCATCGACAAGGTAGCGTATCCAAGCGTCTACTCAGTGCGGTCAAGGTAATTTGTGGAAAAACCGGCGATCCTGAAGACATCTATGAAGACTACGAAGAGGAACGCCTGTTCGATGCGACAGAGGCTGACCACCAGGTCCCATTTTATTGGACACCTTCGCTGCAACAAAGTTTCCGAGAAGAGTTAGAAAAGTCAGTACTTTTGCCAGCTCTATACTTGCATAAGTTTCTCAAGGCTTTTCTATGTAAGACTCGTGATTTTGGGTAAGATTTTGTGCAGATATTTGTGCTTCAATTCTGAAGATGTCCCAGATTATCTTATGCTCAATACCGATCGTGGTGCTGACAATTACATGATCAAATACTGCGATGTCGATCACGAGAAGTCATTGGTCGATGTCGCCCCCTCGCGCTCCGCTACGCTGGATATGCCGCTAATGAGCGAACTCAGGCGCTCCCCGAAGGTGCCACAAATGGAGATGCCGCGGTCTTATCCCTCTGTCTCTATGGGAGCAGCCTCTTCCACAACAATGCCCGGAGTTGATTACACTCGCTATCCTCATATTCATATCGCGGCAATCGATAACTCTCTATCTTTTCCTCATGAACATCCCCAGGGCTGGCGCAGTTATGCTTACGGTTGGCTCTACTTACCTGTCAGTGTCATAGGAAAACCATTCAGCGACGAGACACGGAATCGTTTCTTACCTCTGCTAACATCCAAGTCGTGGTGGGAAGAGACGACCTTCGAACTAGAGAAGCTTTTTGCTGTTGATCCCGATTTTCACCCTAAAATGTTTGCTGTACGTCGATTTCATAGGACTGTTTGCTACCCAGGTTGTATTGGCTTTCGGGCGTCGCGGTGGAAGACGTCCAGAGCAGCCATACTCTTGGGTAGGCAGTGACATTGCTAGGTTTGTTGACATCCCTTTTTCTTACCAGAGACAATTAGCTGTCATAAAGGGTGAGTTAATTTGATGGTTGAACATCTCACAACTCAGTTTTTGCTTAGGCCAAGCGTGGAACATCGTCCAGTCTCTGAAACATTCCGTGCGTGCTCAGCTTTTATCATAAGGTCTCAAGTTGATATTCATCACCGTGCTTTAGGATGAAGGTGAACAAACCTAGTAGATGCTGACACTATTATTAACCAGTTCTAGGCCCCTTGGAGCTGACAAGACGTACTAAAGCCTTAGTCTGGGATGATGAGCTTGAACTCACTGAAGCAGATTTGGACGACATTACTAGCTCTGTCGCTGCATCACCGAAACTATCTATAAACAGCGTCCCTCTCCCGAGACGTGCCCGTAGTCAAAGCTCAGATGATTTTCCTCCTCCCGTTCAACGAACGATTTCGGACGCCTCCGGCATTCCTCGACCTGTACCTTTTGTCGCAAAGTTCCAGAGAGTACATCCCGGAACAACCGGTGTTACTGTTTTAGAACACTTGGAGCGGTTAGACGCGGTTGAAGCTAGTCTGCAACGGCTAAACGCCGAAGAGGATACTGAAGAGGTGGATGTCGGGGAATTCTCGACGAAACCTATACGTATTCCCACGCGTGGTCAAACACCTGGACCATCGGCTTCGTCATCTCAGTCTGTTCCAGGGGGCGCACCTACATCACCGTTCTCTGCTCCTGGAAGTCCATTAGCGACCGTGCATGAGGTTCCATCTATGGCGAGTTCCGTGACGGAAGAAGACCTTGTAGCAATGTCCATGTCGACTCCTCAAGTAGAGCATAGCAGATGGGCAAGCCAAGTTGGACGACGCATTGATTGGTTGCAACCTTCTGAGCCCACGGCTAAGAGAACCGTCGTCGTCGAAGTGAGTATGGACTATGTTTGTTTGACTGACTAGCTCAAATTGTCTTACAGCGTCTTGAACCCATAACCAAGAAACCATTATGTTCTTGTTGGTAAATTTAGATTGCCATGTATTAGTTCCCCTGGTGGATAACACTGATTGTAGTAATGTACACAGATTTTAGGTTAGAATAGCTGCATCAATCTCCTTCGGTCAGTAGCCATTGGGCAAAGTCGTCCAGTCGTTTCTTCTCTGCTTCAGCGCTTTCGCCCTCAAGCTCATTGCTCATTCCATTACGTTGGAATCTTTGCTTGCCATTATACAAAGAGGCCTCCACCCGCCTTCCGTCAAAAAATCTTCCATTCATTTTCTAAAGCATCAATCAGCTAAGTATAGGAAGATGCATTTCATCTCCCTACGATAACGCAAGCCTGGGCACTAAGCGGGTCGCGGAATTTGACTGTGATGACACCGTCCTTCTCTCTCTGTGAAAGGGGTGAGGAAGCCATACGGGTGGCATTATAACAAGAAGCTTGCATCATAGAGAACAACATTCGTCACCTCGCCCAGTGACGAGCATTCCTCTCGGACTTCCTCCTTTAAGTCAAGAAGGAGAGAGACGTCATCTTCCAAGTCTTTCAAGGTGAACATGTGTTTCAAAACGACCACTCGGCTATTCTTGTTAGTTGCACGAGAAGAGTCTTCAGGCGTAATTGCAGGCCCGAATCCGTCCTCATCGACCCACTCTTGTAGTTTTCTGCAAAATATGAGTGCTGATCGGCGGCTGGAGGCAAAATAAATAATGCATACTTTTGCATTTTCCCAATACGCTGGGAGGCCTTCTTTCTATCAACCGTCTTCCGCGGTTTTGCCTCGATGTGAGAGCCGCCGCCAGCATTTTTGTGTGAAAAATCAGCCTTAGACAGCCGCATTACACTAGACGAGTCGCCCAGCCGTAGTTCAGACTCGTCAAGGATACTCAAAGCGAGTGAAACAGAGTCTTCCTTGAAGTATACCACCAAAGCATCGCCACTGAAAGACCCATCCTCCCGTGCGTACATCTTCACCTTGGGTTCCCCATCATCGTCTTCCTCCAAGACGCCACACTTGGAGAAACACTGAACAAGTTCATCGAACTCTGTGTCGGGAGGAAGTCCGCTAACATATACTGCCGTATTCTTGGATGCGCGCTCAGCCGGAAGCTTGTCTTTCTTGTCATGTTTTCCCCGCTTGATCGAAATCTCTGCATTCGATGTTGCAGAGGTATAGTCAGGTTCCTTCCGCTTCTTATTTTCGCGCGCAAGGACCGGTGCAGCGGGCGTCTGTGGCAGGGAACACAGCTCGGGGTTGGGTCAGGTCAAAACCGAAAAATGACGCGACTGGCCTCTTCATCAACGCCAGAGACGGAATAGGCGGCTTGTTGCTGTTTCACCAAGTCTTCGTCGAGCTGCAAGGTGTCAATGGCAAGCACGCTGGACGCAGTTGAGGGCTGACCATGGGTACCCAGGAGCCTTTGGCAGCATCGTATTCCAATTCTGTTCCGTCATCCTGTTCGAAATGCCATTTGTTGCTTTCTTTCGAAAAGTATATACTGTAGGAGAGCGTTGAGTATTACGATTGCCTGTGGATACGTAAATTATACCGTGGGTCGTCTGCGAAGGTGGCGGCTTGGACTGCTTGGGATGAGCCAGCTGCTGCACTGGGTGGTGGTACGGATGACATGTTTATTTACAGTTGCTTAGCCGGGGCTTTCGACGACTCAATGTCTTTCTTCCGTAATTATTGTATTATCTGCCCATTAGCTACGATAGAAGCCATCTACTTGTACAACGCCATTGGGAAATAGGTATACGGTGGATGGGGGGCATCGGGTGACCGCACGGGCCTCCAGCGTTTGTGAGGAATAGGTAGGCTAGGAGGCAAATTAGTTTCTGAGAAGACCTTGTTCGTCGCTGTAATCGTCGCAATAGCAGCAGAAAGTTCCATGGCAGGCTTCGGGGCTGCTACGGCCTGCTCGCCCTCAGTGGGAGCTGCAACACTATGTGTACCGTCAACCGTCATTACTTTCAGTGGAATGGGGTGCGACATACGCTTGGGGAGTAGAATGCTCGATGAGCAGCGTGGAAAGTTCCGTCTGTGTCATGACCGACAGCTGGGGGTACGCACGTCGAACATCCCGCTTCCAGTATGGGTTCTCAGCAATGTCAGAGGCTACACGACTCTATCAGCTGCAACTTCCTATTCATACAAAGAGGATACGCGCCTCTGGTAGCTGGGCTCGAGTACTTTTCTGGCCTGGACGCTGGTGGTGGGTATCGGTTGAGCTCGGACAAGGGTAGACCAGTAGATATTTCGGGATTTATGACCACCGCATCGCCTGTTTCTTTGTCAGCAAGAAATGCAGAGAGAACTGGTTCTCGACTTGCGAAATTTCTTCCAAAAGCCCTTTGGACTGAGATGGTAAAGCGTCGATTCAGCCGCCTTTTTGGTGGCCATTTCTGAGGTTGACGGTGACAACTCGTCACGCTGTAACGACCATTCGGCCCGCTTGGTCTTCGACGGTTCCAATTTCGAATTTTCATTCTTTCACGATGCGTTCCTCTACCTTCGCATTTGCTCAATTACTGCCCTCGTTTTTAGGTATTCGACCGCGGCCAATTACTCTTCTGGTACTACGATAAAGTCATTTTGAATTCAAACTCAAGCTCTCTCGGATACTCTAGACTAGAGGAATGGTCCACCGGAACGCAGGTGCGACGTCTGTCGCTGTCCATCTCTGTCTGTCTCTTCTTCCGCGGTCATGGACACCATGTACGGCGCGCAGGACTATAGCCTTCTTCAATATAAAGGACTCGATCGGAACTTTTCATTGAAATCGCGCAATTGTTGCCTCAGGAGGCTGACACGTCGCAAATTTTGCAAAACTTGGCACCATACCCCACAAACCCGTAACAATATAAATACTCGTTCAACATCCTTTTACCCCCACATTCTATCATGAGCCTTACATACGCCCACCCACCTCATCCATCGGAGGCGCAGCAGCGCTCGCCTCCACTGACCTTGGCACTGCATGGAGCCGAAGAATCTGCAAAGGACCCTCATACATTCCCGACATTTGATGATAAAAGCCTCACGTCGCCCAAGGCACCTGTGCTCTATCTACCTCCCCTTCTCTCCTCTTTACCTGAGCGACTAGAATTACCTCCTCCGGAACCCGACTCAGACACAACCCCTCTTGTCACAGAAACACGTCTGCCAGACATTGATCCCGCTTCTCTTTCTCTTCACAAAGCTCTACATCATTTCCGACCCATAGTCTCCGATTACGCGGCAACCCCTTATGGAGATGCTTTTAACTGGTCTTCATTGCGCCTCCCGAAAGGCGAGGAACGAGAGTGGTATTGCGTCGTGTTCAGGAGTAAAAGAAAAGCCGGCAGCGACGGTGGTTGTACGTGTCATACAATTTTCTAGCTTATTTGTTTACTTACTAATTCACAGCTCTCTACGATGCTGACAAAAAAGCTCATGATGAGGCCATCCGGAACGGTGGCGTACGTTATCTTTTTTTCTCCTATAAAGCATCGTCTTATTCAAAATTTAGCTCATCCTTTATTGGTATGGGATACCCAACCAGGAAACGGGGATGAACCTTGCGACCTGCATTTGGCAAAGTCGGAAACATGCTATTGCAGCAAACTCACGTCCTCATCATATACAAGCTATGAAAATTGCCACTGAGTCTTACGAAATATACCATTTAGAACGATATATCCTGCGAAAGGTGGCTGGAGAAGGTGGTGTGACGATACACCCGTATGAGTCGGGGGAAGTTGGGTGGTGATTCGTGTATTTTTTCGCATCTTGTTCTTGCTTTCGTTGTTGTTTGCGTTTAATATGCTGACGTTGTTATTGACTCAATAAATGCTCTATCTAAATTAACATTGAGTATTCTGCAAGGTCAATGTACCAAACGTAGACTTACATAAGAAATTTCAGTGTTTGGCTTCGTTCTCAATTCGAAATATTCCAGCTTTCTTAGACTAACGATCGAGGGCTACTTCTGCTATTTCCATCGTTCTACCATGTCTGATGTACCAACATTGAGCGTAACGTTGCTTGGTGCTGGCCAAGAAGTCGGACGCTCGTGCTGTGTTTTGCAATATCGTGGCAGGACTATTGTTTGTGATGCAGGCGTCCACCCTGCGTACAGTGGAATTGCTTCACTGCCATTCATTGATGAGCTCGACTGGAGCACAGTCGACGCCCTTCTGATAACACAGTCAGTGTATTTTGTCTGACTTGAGAGCGGTCCTTATCACGTTATTTACCGACAGTTTTCACCTCGACCACGCTGCAGCGCTTACCTATATTACAGAAAAGGTCTGTCTCATTGTTTGATGGCAGCCGTCGGGTGTCTTCATTTTCCAGTAGACCAACTTCAGAGATGGCAAGGGGAAAGTATACATGACCCATCCAACAAAGGCCCTCCACAAGTTCATGATGCAGGATTTCGTACGCATGGGGTGCGTTTGTTCCTTGTGGTCATCTGAGCACACTTCTTACCCTTTCCACTAGCTCGTCCTCTTCGGATGCTCTTTTCTCTCCTTTAGATATGTCCATGTCGTTCGCCTCTATCATTCCAATTTCCGCCCACCAGGTCATAACACCTTGCCCGGGCGTCACCTTCACACCTTATCACGCCGGCCATGTCCTGGGCGCTTGCATGTTCCTCATTGACATCGCTGGCCTTCGCATCTTGTATACAGGTGATTACTCTCGAGAAGAAGACCGCCACTTAGTAAAGGCTGAAGTTCCTCCCATACACCCGGACGTCTTGATTGTCGAAAGCACCTATGGAGTTCAAAGTCTGGACAGCAGGCCAGAAAAGGAGCTTCGTTTCACAAACCTTGTGCATTCTATCATTCGACGAGGTGGACATGTTTTACTCCCTACCTTCGCCTTGGGCCGGGCCCAGGAACTTCTACTCATCCTCGACGAATACTGGAAGAAACACCCTGATTTGCACAATGTACCTATATACTATGCTTCTGGTCTGGCTCGAAAGTCGATGGCTGTTTACCAAACTTACATTCATACAATGAACTCTCACATCCGATCTAGGTTTGCCAAGCGCGATAACCCTTTCGTATTCAAGTACGTTTTCCACTGTCTTTCAGCTTCTCTGTTTCCGACTTTTCTCTAGACATATATCCAACCTCCCACAACCTCGCGGATGGGAGAAAAAGATTGCAGACGGTCCTCCTTGCGTGGTCCTTGCTAGTCCTGGGTTCATGACATCCGGTCCAAGTCGAGAACTTTTCGAACTCTGGGCTCCAGACTCACGGAACGGGTTGATCATAACGGGATACTCTGTCGAGGGAACTCTTGCTAGGGTGAGTGAATCTGGAAATGGTCGTTTATCCAAGATTTCGTTGCGTGTGTATATTACAAGAATGGAATTTATTTCTGTTGAATCTCTTTCTGAGCTTGAGCATCACACTCATCGACGGCTCTCCCCCATTTATAGGACATTATGACGGAACCCGATGAGTTCGAATCCATCAAAGGCGGCATGATCCCCCGAAAGATATCGGTGGATTACATATCCTTTAGTGCTCATGTCGATTACTCTCAAAACTCGGAGTTCATAGAACTAGTTAAAGCACAACATGTGGTCAGTAAAGTTTTCAGCACTCCTTCGTTGATGTCTCGGTGTAAATCTTTTGCAGGTTCTGGTTCATGGTGAACAGACGGCTATGGGCCGTTTACGGGCTGCAATGACTTCGCGGTATAAAGAGCGAGAAGAAGATGTCAAAATACACACACCTCGTAATCTGGAAACGTTAAACCTTTCCTTCCGAGGTGAACGTGTAGCAAAGGTATGAGATACATATGAATGTTTTATATCATCTCTTTGACGCCTCACATGCAGGCCATCGGAACATTGGCAGATGCAGCGCCACAAACAAACGACGTCTTGTCAGGTCTTTTGGTCGCAAAAGATTACTCATACACCCTCTTGGACCCACGCGATTTACGGGATTTCACTGGGCTTTCCACGTGTACTATCACGCAAAGACAGAAAGTTGCTCTAGGGGTGGGTTGGGGTCTGGTAAGATGGCATCTTGAGGGCATGTACGGACACGTAGAAGAAGGGCTGGACAAAGACGGCGTTCCCACCATGCGCGTAAGTCCCTTGTTTCCCTCTCCGGCGTCTTTCTAATTTATGACTATAGGTCATGGGTGCTGTCGATGTAAAACAAACTCAAGAGCATGAGCTGACTCTTGAATGGGATTCTAGTGCAAGTAACGATATGCTTGCCGATTCGACGCTTGCTCTTATAACAGGAATTGATAAGAGTCCCGCTTCTGTCAAACGTAAGCGAGAATCGTGACCCTAACCATAATTTTTAAACTCTATGACACTATTTCAGTGACATCGCATGGGCATACCCACTCTCATCCAGACCCTCACGAGCACCCACATGCAGATCCCAGCCCAGATGATGACACCGCATCTATGAAACGCATTCAACGTCTCATCATGTTTTTGGAAGCCCACTTTGGAGAAGTGGAGTTGCATATGCCAGAAGACCTTGATGAAGAACAAGAACAGAACGGCCCTGGTAACGAACCATCACTACTCGTTCAACTCGACGAGGCAGATGCACAAATAAGTTTAGTCTCCATGGTGCGTCTTATTCCTGGCTCCGGTACTCTGGGTCAACGATGGGAAAATAACTGTCGATTTGTCAGACGGTCACTAGTTCAAATGAATCGCTGCGAAAACGAGTCGAAGCTGTCCTTGATATGGCAGTTACAACAGTCAGTTCTTTGACGGAATCGTTTTCTTCAACTGTTTCTTCAGTGCACCATGAGGACAGTGATAAAAATGCCAAGAAGGGACCTTCTTTTGATGAACCCCAGGATGCGAATACTGAGGCCGAGAATGTGGTGGCGTCCGATGTACCCAGTGCGGAGAAGCCTGTTTCCAAGTCTGGCATCCAAAACGAAGAGAGTAATAAATCAGATTTAGAGGTACATGGTTGACTCCGCCAAGGATGGAGTAACATGGTAATGCGTAGCTAGGTATATATTTATATATAAGTACTTAGCAGATATCGTTGTGAGGACATGGTGTTAAAGAGGTCCCGTCGAATTTAGCGAAGATACCAAAAGCGACCAAGGATAACGATCGATAAAGTACAACTTGTTCAAAGGGGACATGTGACAAAGTACAAGAATCATCCATTGTTGAGTATCGTAAGAGAGCGGATGCGTCAAACCCTGCTGACGCTAGAGAGGGATGCACTGAGGAAAACGGCTGAATCAAATATCGAAGAGGAGGAAGGATATTGGATTTGACGAACCTCCATGTTTGAGAGGATTGGGTAGCAGCGGGTCGCCACTTCATGGCATATAATATCCTATTCCTCTCTCTTCGCATGACTTCCGCTATCAACCACATAAGGGCCGCCGGAACTGGGCAAGAAACACAAGGAACGATTAAAAACCATGTCTCTTTACCCAGTCCGTCAGTTTTAATGTCTTCTTTCCCCTTGATGATGGTCATGGTCAAGAGACAGACACTGCATGATGTCCACAATAAAGCAAAGACAAAGGCGGAAACGGTGCTGTATCTTGAGAAGAGTCGTGATGAGCCGCGAAACTCAAATTGTGTTGCTAGAAGTATGACTAAATAGTAAGGAAATGTGGGGCCGTATGAAGCCGGGATTATCCAAAGAATGGGATGAGCGCCTGCGGTTATGAGAGCGACCAGGACGAAGATCAGAGTGAGCGTCGATACGCCTAGTGTCGTGGAAATGAGAGGCAGTAGTCGATACAGCGGTGGGTTCATGTTACTGCCAGAATGACGAGGCAACTGGCAAGAAGGTCGTGATGGATAGATCCACCCACATACTTTTGTAGGAACTATTCAAAAGTACACGGCTATGTGACTGGGATCGAAGCATCTCTGCATCATGTCACTGTAACTGATGAGTTGCCACACGAGTTGAGAAGAACAGGGAGAAGTAGGGAGCCTATATGATAAGCGCCGAACACAGTGCCACGAGTATCCTTAATTCGAAGTGAGCCCATCACCGCAGCCTCCGATTTACAACTATATGGTGGCGGCGGGGACCGAGAATCTGAAACTGTTATTGACTGAGTGAGTTATGGGAACCTCGGATCCAGGACATCGTCGGTGCTGTGGTATCAGAGGGCAGTGCAACAAGCACAGTGATCAGACCACCATCTTGCCGGACCCAGTGTCCTGTAGAAAGTCTTTCCATCAAAACGGTGGAACAGAAGGCGCTGTAGATGATACTCTGCGTTGTTCCGAAAATACATACTGATCCAAGCACGAAAGGTGAAACCGAGGAAAAATCCGGAAATCACCTTGTTCTTCTGAATAAATCGCCGGACAAAAGTCCTTGATAGCCGTACAGTTGGCATGTCTTCTTAATGAGCAAACGCCGAGCTTCGTGCTACAAAAGCTGGTTTAAGATCAACTTACGGATATTACAGCAAGCTTCTCAATATGTACTACACTGCATCAATGACCTCCAAATTTTGCAAGTCGTCGTCTTCGCATTTCTTCGATGCTGACAGCTTCCTGGGGAGGTGCTTCAGCTGGCTCGGAATGTCCAACAGCCGAATCTCCATCATCAGTCTCAGTAGATTCGACATCCTGCATATCTGTCGAACTCGACGGTGTGGGCTGATATGAATTGACTGTTGTTGGCACCGTCACTGGTGCCGGTGGGAGTGGAGATGGGGCTAGCAACGCTTCAGGCGGAACCCAATCGTCAGGCACTTGAGCCAGAGATTCCTTCAAGGCTGCCTGCAACTCTGCATCATCATCGTCATACACCCTATCTCCACTTGCTCTGTTAAACAATGCCGGCCGACCAAAGTTCGGAAGAATTACTGAAGATGTATGATCCTCAATGTCATCTTCAACTTCCTCATCCTCTGATCGTCCATGGCCCTCTGCCCTAGCCATTGCTTCACTCTCAGCAATGGCACGCCTCAATTCGTCGTCATCATTTTCGTCTTGGCGTCCTGTGTGCCCTTCGCCCCATAATTCTTGTTGAGCATACTGCTGTTCAGCTGTCATTCGTCGAAGTAGCTGTTGACTACGTGCCATACTAGCAGCTACAGGGTCCAAGGAAGTGTCTGTGGGCGTTTGACCACCGGAACTATGGTCCATAAGTGACCAAGGTCCTGTAGGGAGTGGTATATCAGATCTCGCCAGAGGGGGGGGATTGAGGTCCACAATGGGATGATCAGACAATGATCCGTCCATTAATGATGCTTGCAAGGCGGCTTGAAGTTCATAATCCTCATCCTCCAATCCTTCAAAATCGTGACTCGTCGCAGCAGTGGGATGGGAAGCTCTGGTTGTGGAGGAACTCGACAGTGACCGACGAGAAACATCAGACTCGGAGACGATGGCTGCAACATTATCCGCATCTACGCGAGGAAGGCCTAGCGGGGCAGAAGGGTTTGTCTGTATCACCACAAAGACCGAGTAGCCTAGATGTATTCTTGCACTTGAGGTGAATGCGACTGTGACAGATTGAGAACTGACCGTCAGCTTCTGCTTGCTGTAGTACCATTCCCAGGAAAGTTTTACTAATCCACCGGGGCTCAGGAAGAAGAGAATTCAGATCGAACCAGTGTCCAATCCCGGGGTCCTCAGCTAGGACGGGTGAAGCTGGGCCAAAACGACGGAGAGTGTACCAATGTTGCTGGTAATTTAGAATGAAGGCCAGTTGAGTGCTATATACATTGTGTAAGCTGGGCATTGCAAAGGGAAAGTGGCGTACTATGGTATATCTTGATAAGGTCTCATGGCCTCTCCTCGCCATCCAACAAGGCTAAACAGAGGTGAATATATGGCTGAAAGTCCCAAGAGTCGACCCTTACTCAAGGCCCCATACTTTGAGCGCGGTATCCAGGACTTGTACTGAGAAGAAACCTATAAATATCTGATGAGGTAGTCCTAGTATAAGGAGAGTCAAACCTACCCGTATCGTCCATATTGGTGCTAGCACCTCCTGGGTTATCATCATCATAGCTGGCTTCTGTTGCGTCTAATCCACGAGCAATCTCTGCGAGATCGGGAGCAGTGAACTAGCATCCATCATGAACAAGAGCGGAAAGTGAAAACTGATACTCACGTAGCTGCCTTCTAAAAGACGTTGATATACTTGGGGGTCAGATGAAGTCCAACAGACAGATCAGAGACGCACGTAATAGGGAATTGAGAGCGTGCTGAGCACAGAGAAGAGATCCGTCTTCCTGTTTCTCGTGATATATGTGTGATATCATATCCTCAACGGACATCTTCGTAACGGACAGAGATCAGAGTAAATGGCAAGATGTATAATGCCAAGAGCAGTACGCGTCGCATTACGCGTCACTTGGTCTTATCTTATCTTATCTTATCGCCCTCCACTAGAAATGGTGATAGATTGACATCTACATTTCTTCTATCTTTATACCCGGTACAGGACGCTTGTAGCATACTAGAATATGCTGTTTCAGATTATCTCCTCGAGTAAAAGCCTTCCTGCATCCACCATGCGGACAACGGAAAGCTGGACGTAAATGTGAGGGATACAAATCATAAGACAAGATCAAGATCTTACGCCGTTCGCACAGATGAACGCCCTTGACATGTCTCTTAAGATGTTCCCCCCGAACGAAGCACTTTCCACAACCTTCAAATGTGCAGATGTAACGACGACTTGAGCCCGCAAGCTGAGGTTTTGATGCTTTGACGCCAAAGGGAATAGATGGCATACTTTCGGACGAAGCCAAGGTTTCATCATCAAAAGATGCGCTTGGAACATTGCGTCCGCGAGTCTGTAAAGGGATCTCTCCAGGATAGATATTGAAATCGGAAGTGACAATAGCGCTGCTATTGCGCGTCATCAGCCTAGACAGAGATTTCTCTTCAAGTTCCGTCTTGATAGGCACTTGTTCATTGCGTAGAGATGGTCGATGTGTAGTTTTGTCGTGGTAATTAGACGTAGCCGAAGACATAGATGAGACTCGATTCAGCCTGAGAGCAGGACTTGGTAAAGGATTTTCTGTGAATGTCAGATATTCCCGCGGGTCTCCATTCGTTGACTTGAGTCGAGGTTCAAGACGACTCCGTTTGTTCAATTGTTCTTCGGGACTGTCGGGGTATTTCCAACGTACGAGGCCCCTCGGTGGCGCAATAGCATGAGCAGAAGATGAAGAAGCAGACTTGGAGCTGGAGGATAGAGGATAAAAGACCTGAGGGGCAGCTGTGACAGTCGCTCGCCGTTTACGTTTATCCTGACTATTGGATATCGGCCCAGGGGAATCGGTTGCGCGTTTCGACACAGTCTTGGACTTGGGTTCGGAGTTGGCAGAAAGTCCAGAAGAGACGGTGGCTCGCCGTTTGCCTCTCTTTGGCAGTCGCTTCTGAGCGGGAGGAGAGTCTGAAGGAGAATGAGGTTCGTAGGAAGACCTGCCTTCACTGCTGGGCGAAGGCTCGGAATCCATTGGATCCTCGTCGTAACCATAGTGCCCGCTGTCAGACAGAGAAGCACGGCGTCGATGTCTATCAGTGTGTGAATAGATAGATTTGTCCGAGTAAAAACGTAAAGTCTCGTCGATGAAGGTATTCTGGCGAGGGAGATGAATAACCTCGCTCTCTTCTTCAGAGTCGCAGAAAGACGAGGGAGTCGAGGCTGTCGTGTCTGTACCAGTCGAGCCAAAGTCATCTGGGTAAGAGAATTCCCAAATCATGAGCAAGTTGATACCTGGTGATGATAGTTGAAGACGGAGAGACCGTGTGACGTCACGCGATGAATAGCTGCTAAAAATACAGTATTGTCCACAAATTGTCCATCCAATGTGCTAGATTCCAAGTAAATCGTCAGCTCAAACTTCTTTTTCTATTCCCATCTCCTTCTGCTGATGCTTCATTTTCCCTTTCAGCTTGTGCTCCAGCTTATCTATCCTGTTCTCCACAGAACTTCCAATCCAAGCAATATTTCTAACTCCTTTCCATTGCATCAGCCCGCGATGCTTCCTGTGTAATTCTCCTTTCCTTCTTCTATATTCCTTGAATTGATTCTTGATACCATCAATGGCGCCTTCTGACGACACTGACGTGCTCGACACCGACGATACCGAGGAGTCAGACTCGTATAAGACATCTTGTCGCATATCGTCACGCGACTCTTCCGCGCAATCCAGAACATCCATCACCTCCGCCAGGGAGGTATCCTTATCGGCCAGGTGCTGGTGGTAGCCGCTCAAGCCAGGCCATAGCTTCACCTTTACATCAATGCTTCCTGTGGGCTCTCCAATATCGGTCGAAGCGTTGAAGCGTGCCCGCGTAAGCGCATCATTCACGTTCCTCCAAACAGTAAGTGTCATGCAAAGCTCCTCTCCGTCGGGGATGTCTTTCAGCCAAAGCGTTGAGAACGCTGGGATAATATCAGGACCCAATACACGTTTTTGAAACTGGACTAGAAGGCAGGATGCGTAACGATTCTTGACCGCCAAACATACAGAGCGGCTCTCAATCTTCGGTTTCCAGCCGCCATCAGGGTGGGGATACAGTTTTCGACGTCCATATAGGGTCTCAGTGATCAGCTTGCATGAACCAAGATCGACGGGGAAATTAGCAGAGGTTTGGACGCTAGGTTGAATCTCCAGCGTGCATATGTCCCATCCTAGGAGTTCGCGGGGAAGTTTGACTTGTACACTACGGAATGACAAGGAAAGCCGTAGTCGCCCATATCCGATTCCTCCAATAAGAGGGAAAGAGTCTGTTACTTGCGATCTATGCTTGAAAAGCCTATGCAACGGCAGAACGACGACTCCCAATAGAGGATCTGTTTCATGAATCCGAGCATCGCGAGCAGCGATGATGACTGTGGTATCAGACCAGTTTTTAATAAATCGCTCGGTGCTCGCATTGAACTGTAGAGTCGTGTAACAATAGTCGGAAGAAACTAGACACACTCACATATGGTTTCTTGGTCTTCATCTTTGTCCGCGTTCTGTATACTTGTTGATGGTTGACAATGACAGTGCAATATGGACTAGGAAGATCGCCATCTTCGTTTTCCGGGGCGCCAGCTTCCCTCACTTCCGTAACCCCTAATTCAGTGATCTGCTCGACGCTCACAAACAATATACCACTGAGCCACACATCAGATGGCTTTGTGTTTGCTATAATTTCGTCTTCTTTCTCTTTCAAATTAATTTGTTTTGGGTCCTTCTCTACACTCTGAGGGTCTCTCCTCAGCTTCGCTGCTGGCGCACTTTCATTTTCTTGATTAGTCGTTCCGCTGATCGCCGCCACATCCTTGGAATGGTGCTCCAGGTCTGTCTTAGAGAAGTATCCAACGGACCAGTACAATTTTCCTGGCCATTTCGAACCATCAGAAGCGACCAGATCATCTTGGCGCGACTTCGACCGATTCGAAGTTGCGATAATGTCGTGCAATGGAATCTCGACTGTCCCGAGGATATCATCTGCCGAAAATCTATCTGTAGTAGAGTAAATAATTGGGGCTCATTGGCTTATTGTAAAGAACTAGAGACTGACCGGAATCCCAGAGCTGCAGCCTGAGCCTCTCCCTAGCATTAATTTCGGCAGGGGTTACCAGCAGCACCATAGTTTCTTCCCATACAGGCTTAGCCTCGTTTTCAATGATTCTGAATGTAATAATATGGGTAAAATTCATACAGTAGACTAACCACGAACCTAGTGGAGCAGAAAGGCTTGCCCCACTTGCTCCAGCCAACTGACACGTATGGATCTCCCTGTTTCTGCTTTTTGGATAGCCAGAACTTGCCTTCGTCCCCGTTTCTGAAGCCTTCGGCGCTCTTCAGGGTGACCACGACGACGCCAATGGCGTCAGTGTCCGTCTTCTCTTTTCCGGTCAGCAACGTTTTGAGATCCAGATTCAAGCTCCTAGGCGCAACGTATTGTCCGACAGCCATATCAATAGCACTTTGTAACCAGTTTGATAACCCGGGAATGTCCATGATGTTTAGAAAGTTTTTCGCTAGCGGAGTACAATGTATTTCGACCTTTGGCTGTCCCAGCAGCGTCAGTGTCATGAGTGATAGGAAAGGTGGGTTTGGCATCATCTCCATTCTCAAACGCATTTTGGCAACAAGGCCAGTAAGCTCAACCCAGACGGGCAAAACTACGCCTCCGGATAGATAAAACTCCATAAGAAGGTGGGCATTACGCGAACGGCCGGAAGACCCAGTATTCTGGCCAACTGATCGTGCTTTGTACGCGACAGCAAGCTCGAGATTGACAAAATCCCCATGTTCTGATTTCGTACCAGTTGTTTCGTCAGCACTCAAAGAGCGAACGGCGAGTATACGAAGGGGCTCGGAGCCTTGCCCGATGTCGGCGACACGAACACCGTGGACGAGCTTGGGAAGCGTCGCTTGAAGGGCGTCCTCAAGCATATCGGATACAGAGGTAAAAAGCGCGGGGTTAATGATTGGCCATAACGTGGCTAGGAAGGAGTTGAGCCATGCTGCAGTCTCGGGGCCGCTGAAAGGCTCAGGCTGGACCAAACGTCAATGTATACCTTCCAACAGAGATAGACAGCATACCCTCGAATCGCTGTCGTCGTCAAGCAACGGGTACTCATCTTGCTCGCTATAGTGGAGAACGACACCACCAGCGACGAGGCCCATGACACAACATGCAGCACCTCCCAAGACCAAGTTCAGTACCTCTGAGGAATTGACAAAGGTTCGAAACATCCACGACAGTGCCAGTGACGCCGCTCCTCCTGCGCCCGCAGCAACAGCACTGGTAATGAAGGCGCGAGACTTGCGTCTGCCCTGAGCAGCTGAATACTGCCATCGCCGATGCTTCAGCTCGTTCCTCACCACGACATCCATCTGAATTGCGGGTGAATCGCTAGAGGGATACAATACTTGTTGGAGCTCCAAGGACGTGTTGTCATGGATCAGGAGTGGTAGGTGGGTAACAGGATCTGTAACCTCTCTTTCCACTTTTTCACTGCTTGTATCGTCGTGGTTCGAGTTGCTCATGGTGGATTTGGATTTGGAGAAGCGGGAGAGGTCCACGCGCTAACCGCCCCAGCCACGTCCCGCTGTCACAGCCTCTTTCTGTCCATTGACGTACCAATCAATACAATTGTCAATGCTTTGGCAACCCCATAAAACCTTATTATTGAAATTTTTGAATGGGTCAAAGTCGACAAGCCGTCCTTTCTTAAAGATTCACGAGAAGCAGAAGTGCAAGAGGGACAGGTTTCGGATTTTGCCGGCAGAACCAACGCGTAGTACAGTAATATATGCCGTGACTAACTGGAGAATATACCAATCGAACTCCGAGTTTTACCTGAACTATCCACCAAAAGATTATCCTTCATGCCGTTTTCAATGAATGTTTGTTCAAACTTTGCATTAAACACGTACCGCACAGCTAGAACCAAGGCCTGAAAATATCAGTGTTCAATTAGTTGAAAAATTAGCGATGGAAATTATCGTGCTTACCAGCATTACCGATCCAACCTGGTTCCCAGTAAAAGATGCCTATACCGTGGCTACCAGAAAGTCCATTTATAATGTTTTCAAGGTCGGACATCTGTTGAGCCATCGATGAGAATAATGTGTCAGTGAGAATTTCACGCGACGAACCCAAGTTTCTTGCCCTTGCACAGATACAGCAATATTTTCAGTCAAGGAAACCCCAGAACATTGGACTGGCCAGTCAGTTTCGACAATCATCACGTCCTGTACGAATCAAAAAAAGTGTTTATCATAACCACCCAACTTGGACGCACCTTTCCGTATGTAGAGACAACCTTCTTGAGACTAGATTGCAGCGCAGAAAGAGTAGCACCCGAATTATAGAAAGGATACATCGAGAAAGCCATGACATCAATGTCGTCGAGTTCCAGATCACCCTGGAAGTCGAGGACATTTTCGTAGAAGGATAATACGCTGGCCTGGTCCCAACCATTGGCAAGGTGAATGACTATTTTTGTCGATGGCGAAGCTTGACGGACGGCACTGGCGGCAGAATGCAGAAGCTCGGATAGAGGCTCATAACCGTTCTTTGAAACCTGTCCTGTTGGCCACAAAATGCCGCCATTGATTTCGTTACCGATCTCAACAGTATTGTCTGTCATTTATAGAAGAGAGCATAAAATAAACCGCATACCTGAATGAAATTAATGGGGGTTCCTTGATTCTTAAATGCCGTTACTAAATCCAAAGTGTATCTTTTGAATAGTGAGCGAGATGAATACAGGAATAAGTACTTGGAGAGAGAGATCAACATACTGCCATATCTCGGTATTCAGAGAATTCAAATCTGAGGACCATGCAGATGGAATAGCTTGTTTTGAGGGATCCGCCCCTTGAGAACCAACCGCCATAAGCATGAGTTGTTGACCTGAGAGCAAGACGTACACGTATCACTGTAATGAAGGTCAATCATCAAAGCCATTCCCGCATCTACCGCTCTGCGTGCTAAGGCGAGACCGTAGTTCAGACTGTACTCGGAATCGCTTGTACTAGTCCAGATTCGGATCCTTGCGATGTTAGCTCCATGATCGGCGAGAATATCTTCGAAAGCTTTCTTGCTCCCGCCGTCTGAATAGGAAATACCAGACTTCTCCAAATTGACCAGAGAGGAGAAGTCGGCGCCATGATAAGTGAGCGAGTGGACTCGCAAAAGGGGTACGAGAGCGAGAAGAATCCCCGAAAATATCAGCGAAACCATCTGGTGTAGTAAGAATTTACCGCAAGTGCTCTGGTGTTATATATCATATGAGTTCGTGTGATCGGGATAATAAAACGACACGGAAACCAGATGATCCGAATGTGGTGGCCAGAAATCGCCGTATGAGGCTGGGTTATCACAAGGCACTGGACTCGTGAGCAGGCGTAAGTTCGGCGCTCTTGAAGGACTACACTGGCCGTGCGGTAAAAGGCATACACTCAGTGGTAAGATTCTTTTTGTCATGCGAGAAGAATTTACGGCTTCTGACTTGACTTCACCTGCCCTCTTCTAGTTGTCGGAGAAATGATATCTAGGCGGTCGGATGGGTTGCTTATTCAACGGATGATTCCTGGATAAACACGACTGCAGATCAGATTTCCTACGAGTAATGTCCTGTGACGTTTGGGTCCCAGATGGCAGAATTCCAGTGCCTAAAGACAGATGGCTCACTGGACTCGAAGAGCGTACAATGGAGAGACTCGGGCCGGTCAGACGGCGTCAGGCGACACGGTGCCATGAAAGGGCTTCGGCGTTGAATTTCAAGCTTGTTGTCGTCCAATTTCATTGAACTATGCGCTGGTATGTGTGCAGTCAATGATTGAAGTCGTGTTCAACAATCATAAGCTCTACATCGAGACATACTTCAGGCTTCTGAGTCCCAAAGGAAGTCGAGCCAGAATTACATTGTATCAAGCCAATGTCTGCAAGTCTAATGCACCGCAGTTGACATGCCTCTGGTAAGTGGGCAGCGCCAATACCGTGAAAACCTTGCAGGCTGCTCGGCAGTGAGTTGAAGAATGAGGCAAGAGCGGGAACAAACGCGATGACGCGCATGAGGCGTGGGAATCCCTTCGTTTACTTCTTTCTCCTTTTGTACCCGCGTCTTCCACTGGTGACATTTGCAAGTATTCAGTCTTCGCTGCGCTAATACTCGCTGTCAATGTGCTATTCGACGCTGGGCCCACTGCTGCAGAGCGGTGGTGGATTCAGATCCTCTCACCATCCGAATTCTAGTCTCATTTTGATGTGGTAGGGCTACGACTATCAACTCGTATTGAATACCCTTTGACAAAATCTTCCCGAGTGGCAGGATATCGGCAGTGATAAAGTATAACGTATAAAATGTCCTGTCCTGAGCTCCAACTTGAATAAATTCCCATAATTCACAGCGTACAATTCAACAATACATTCCGAGTCTCACAGTGGTTTGCGAAGATATTGGCGTCGGTGTTTCGGAAACACATTGCAGGTTGGACAAGCTGCATTTTCTGGAGGTATACCAACCTTGAGCAAACTTTGATATGTTTTATGTTGCAAAGCACTCGCACACACCCAGAACAAGTACGTTGCCACTTCGAAGGGAACATTGAAGAGTACATTACTAAGACTTCCTTAGTGCTTTGTAAAACCAAAAAGGTCACTCTGCCCTCGGATTTTACTGGAAAACTCTTTGTACAACATATGGTGATCCCACTCGGGTCATTGCATTTCCCGCCCATACTTCCTTAACGACGACTGTGTAGGATCATTATTAATGTGACGCACCACACGAAATCCACGGCGCTTGGTCATCGTCTGTCAGAGGAGCCTGTAATCGGCGACAGACGATGACCGCGCGCTACAATGATCCTGACACCGTAGAAAACTCACTAGGCTTGCATCGTTGCCTATGAAGACGATACACTTGCAACGTTTGTCTTCACTATGGGCTACTCAGGATGTACTGCGTTGACGGGTTATCCGTCCCAGAGATTATTGGCTTCGGCGCTCTCGTGGAGTCTGATCACAATACAGTCTTGGGCCAGTCGTGGAGCTGTTCATCCTGGATTTTTCGTCCGGCTGTAGTGCCACAGATTTCCTAGACATCCTCACAGTCTAGTATCTATCCAAATCAAAAGGAGTACTTTGTCATTTCTTCAAAGATCTACGTGCGCGCCCATTCTGAATGGACCTAATACAACTGGAATCTGCGCCTTTTGTGTTAAAGCGGCGAGTATATGTGCTAGAAATAGATGTCCCCCAAACCCGACGAAGCTGTTGCACTTCAGTCATGCAACATAGAATGTGGTTCCACCTATCGTACAAATCTCCGTGCATTTTCAATAACGGAAAGGCAACTGTCACAGGGTCGCTTTCTGAACGCGGGCATGTGGAGAAATAATCGAATGAGGCACGGCCATGCTAAGACTGCATGGGAAACGGCTCGTGAAAATCTCCGACTGACCTTACGGGTAGTTTTCTCTCGTTTTTTACGTGAAGGGAACCTTGCAGATGCCTAAACCCAAGTTTATGAGAGTCCATGGATCCAGGCTCTGGGATTGCACAGAGTTAAAAAAAACCTCCTTACTTCTGAGGGGACCGAGGCTATTCAAAGGCAGATTATGAATAGAAAATTATGACCGATCCGTGGCCCTGCAATCGTTCGCGCTGCCGCTATTGGGTCATCAATAGCGGCTTCTCGCAAAATGACCAAAGTCCTTGAAACGCCGACGGGTCCTGTTGCCAAGAAAGCTGGATATAATTATCTTCAATATAGAAATACTGTAACTTGTCTAAAGGTTATCTCTTATATTGGCATCATATAATCCCGCGTGCTTCAGAAGTATTAATAATGTTCGCTTGCTATTGTCCCGCTTCCAGTTGTACAAAGGTTAATTCCACATCCTACATAGAAAATCCATCGGTCACATAAATAGGGAACCGACCGTCAAGATCACAATAAAAGCAGTTGTCCACAGCTGCAATATCCACGAGCCACTGGCAGCGCTGGTAACTTCAGCTCCTGTTAGATTAGACGGGTTTGAACTGCCCCACATCGTAATATTGCGGAAGTATGTGTGGGTAGTATTCGGTGTCGCCCAGCTATCATCAGAACCTAATGAAACATAATCAGTTCGTTTCGTATCTTTTATAACTTGTACGTTATGCAGAGCCAACCTCCAAAAAATGTTCTGATCAACGACCCGTCACAAATTGGTGAAACGGCAGATACCAAAAACAGTGCTCACGAGAAATACATTCCACCAGCATTAACGGATGAACTACTTCGAAATTGGAGATCTGTTTGTGAGATTACTTCGACATTGTTGTAACTGTTCATTAGCATCGGCAGCTGTTTGGGTTGTTTTGTAATTGAAACCGTACTATAATTTCAGGTTTCCGTTAGCCACATCTGCCGGGCTGTTCAGTTGCACGAGAAGGGTAACTTGGCTCCATCTACCACGGAACAGGGCAACAAAATGTTAGCTACTTCACACCAGTATCACGGCGGCGAGCCTACACTCCGGCAACGAAACTGAAGGCTCCGCGGGATATGCTAGTGCCAAAATCGTCATTGCAGGTAATACTGCGCTCGCTACACAGATTATTCGGTGTGGGGATATACGCGTATGCTAGGTCCAAAGGCGTTGGATCGTTAACTGGGAGTTCTAGCGTGACATCGCGTACCTTCAGCAGCACCATCCTGTCGCCACATCAGTCTAACGCTGAAGCAATCGCTACCAGTAGGTTGGTTACCACCACTGCAACCAGTAGCATTCGGTCCACCTCGTAGTCCAGGTAACTTGCCGCCCTTCACCCAGTCGAAGTCTTTGTCAAATGCTATGTCGTAGGACAACATAAGAGACTGAAATACATCGCCGTTGGACGTGTTCCAAAGATTGTAGAATTGAGTGCCTCCGGTGTCATGCGAAAAACTACCTTCGGGATACGTGACCTCTAGAACTGGGTCGGAAGAGTTGGTGGTGAATGGATCATCCACGAAAGCGACGTCGCCGGGACCGTTCTCGAGGCGCCCTCTGCTCAATGACCATTGGGAAACAATGAACGAGTCCGTTCCACTGCTGCCTTGCGTGGCAGTTGGGAATGGGAATATCGTGCTCGTCGTGAGAGAATATTGAGAAGCCAGTTCTTGCGGAGAAAGTTGTATGGCCACCATTGGGCATACGAGAAATGCTAAATAAACGAAGGCGAGAAGGAAAAATGAAAGAGTGGTTCCCATAATGCAGTAAAGAAAGAAAAGAATACGGCGACTCGTCGTAATGAACCAAGGTCCGAATGCAGCTGTCAGGGCTGGCTGTGCAGCTCTATTCTCGTCCGCGACCACGACCACGTCTGCTCGTATGTTTGCCTCATAATACGGTTACTCAAATGTTCGGTCAATATCGCAATCAAAAGGATAATGGTGATTCTGAAGGCGAGGCGCGACAGCCTCTGCTGAACCGGTCGCAAGATGACCTGGCCCACGACAATGTAGTTTTTGCCATCGACGACAATGACTCAGACGATGGTACCGCTGAATCTCAGTCTAGTCTACCGCACAAAGGAAAAGCTGAGCATGTCGTACGCTTTCAGGAGGATGTGCAGGTCATAGGCCCTCCGTTAAGGTCGACCATGGCGAGCAGAGAGGCAGGTGTGTGCGTGTCAAATTTTCACGTTATTGGCGAATGAAACGGAACATTTTGTACAGAATACGACCTTGATTCCGACGACCTTGAAGACGAGGTTACGGTACGAACGCCTCCCGGACATATGGACCGTCGCATGCCACTGCTCGTCGGATTATTGGACTCTTCCGCCCAAAGAAACCTAGACACTGCTATTCCTCTACACACTTCTACTGGACCAACGGACCAAGATTCGGCCCTGGAATTAGATGATATAGCTGCGAAAGCCAATGCTGGTGGAGGAATGGTGGATTCAATAGCCAACATGGCAAATTCGATATTAGGAGCAGGTAATTACTTTTCTTTCCATTCCTGGTCTACATCTGATTTGTACTCCAGGCATCATCGGTTAGTGTGCTATCCTGTGTCAAGCAGGTTGCTCCATTTTTGATTGTCTCGTCTAGGTCTTCCCTATGCAGTCAGCCAAGCTGGATTTTTCACGGGAATTGTCCTACTGGTGGTTTTATGCGCAGTCACAGACTGGACTATTCGTCTTATCGTTGTCAACGCAAAACTCAGTGGTAGTCATTCTTACATTGACATCATGAACCACTGCTTTGGATCGAGCGGACGAGCGGCCGTTTCCTTCTTCCAGTTTGCATTCGCCTTCGGAGGTGCGTTGATATCAGCATCTTCGTATCCCAATGCTGAGATTCTATGAAGGCATGTGCGCCTTTGGAATAATTATTGGCGATACCATACCTCATGTCATCCGCTCAATATTCCCCAACCTACATTCGATACCCGTGCTTTCATTATTTGCAAACCGTCAATTTGTCATTGCTCTCTGTACTATTTGTGTATCCTATCCATTGTCGCTATATCGTGACATCGATAAACTTTCGCGAGCATCTGGTCTTGCCCTCATTGGGATGCTCATAATTGTCGGTTCGGTGCTAGTCGAGGGCCCTCAGGTCACTCCCGATTTGAAGGGTGATCAGTCGAAACGATTCACAGTCATTAGTTCTGGGGTTTTTCAGGCAATTGGGGTTATCAGCTTTGCATTTGGTATGTATTATTCTGTCTATTTTTTTTCTGTCACTCACTTGTTGCTCTAGTTTGCCATCACAATTCATTGCTCATTTACGGCAGTCTGCGAACCCCAACGCTAGACCGATTTGCCCAAGTAACCCACATATCTACCCTAATTTCGCTGGTATCATGTTGCACGTTAGCAATTTCAGCATATATTGTGTTCACAGACAAGACACAAGGCAACATTCTCAATAATTTTTCTCCGGTGATTGGGTCCCTTCGATTAAGTATTTATTTCATACTGACGTGAGAACAGAGCGATACACTCATTAATGTTGCTCGCTTCTGCTTCGGATTGAATATGTTCACGACACTGCCTTTGGAACTTTTTGTCTGCCGAGAGGTCTGGGTCCTGAATTCATCCAAGGTTCCTCCACTGACAATTCGCAGGTCGTGGAGCAGTATTTTTTCCCACACGAGCCATTCAATCAACAGCGACATATATTCTTCACCACAAGCATCTTATTTGGGTCGATGTTAAGTAAATACTAGTACTTGCCGCTATGACCCGTTGGTGACTCACAAATTTAAAGTTGCGCTGGTTACCTGTGATCTTGGGGTGATGCTCGAGATTACCGGCGGCGTATCGGCTACCGCGCTGGCATTCATCTTCCCTGCCGCCTGTTACCTCAAACTCATAAGCCCGGAAGTACCATTGCATAGCCGAAGAAAGTTGCCTGCTGTCTGTTGCGTGGCATTCGGAGTAACGGTGATGGGCATCTCCTTGTTTCAAGCGCTGGGGAAGACCTGGACTCCGGAAGGTGACGCTAAAATATGCATGTAAACCGCGCGACATCACAAAACGGAACGCATGGATGAAGTGCTGCGTATCTAGACCTGGACATTATACGGACAACCATTATGTAAATTATAAAATTCCATGCAGTATCATCACTACGCCTACGATTGTTGGGAGATGGCTTCTTTGAGGCCTTTGATGTCTTCGAGCACCTCGACTCTGGTGCCTTTGGCCAAGCTTTCAACTGCCGATAGCGGCGAAACGGAGCTGTACGTTTCCCAAACATGTTCCACACGTACTCGAGGCGGTTGATCGGGTGAAGGGTCAACTGGATCGAGGACAAGGAGCCACACAGCATCATAGCCACCAGCTAACGGAATTCAGACGGGGAAACAAGCGATGGCAAAATACTAACCTCCAGGGACGCCTCCGCCAATCACGCCGGCTTGCGCTATACACGCGTCTAGCAATTTAGTCTGTCCTTCCGGTTCGATTGGAACATCAGCTAACATCCCCATCTCCCGCATCTTTTCTCGAATAGACTGAAAAATGCCGTTACAGCGTCTAAACGATCTAAGAGTTAATTTCGCCAACCTCAGATATTATGTGGGCTTCGTAGAACGTGGAAATAACCGGCATTTCCTCTGGTGGGGCGTCTGGGTTTGCGAGCCACTGCAAGAAAGCATCAGTACGGATTTGTTGTAAGCCAAGGTTTTCGGAGCAAACCTGGAAGTGATTTAATGATGAAATATATTTGACGGCACTCTCGTAACTTTGCGGATCGACCGTGTACAGGTTGGAAATTTGGATCAGAGTTTGCGCGAGGGATTGGTTGAGCTGGTCTAGTGCGGCCCATAGGGCGTTGGCTGTAACGGATAATCATTGGAGGTTGTTCGTCGGACGATTAGAACATACCGACCTCGTTCGGCGTCTTGGTTTCTCCATTTAAGCACTTTGCCCACCAATGACGGTGTATCACTTCCAGCGTCGACATCGGCCAACATGATTCGGGTCAGTGGAGGGAGTTGGAATGGCTGAACGCGATAATTCCAGGCCTCATTGAAAGGCGATAGGACAGGAAGGAGCGGCTGGGACATCTGTATGTAATGAGTTCACATGTATATTCGCAACCGAAATGAAGGAGATATACCGAGTCGTCGCCCATCAAGTCAGTCAGAATCGCGGGCACGAAACGAGTATAGACGTGGCTGCCAAACACGGCGGAGGACACGTCGAATCCACTGCCGACTTTGCCCTGTGCCAGACAGTGCACGTACTGAGCGAGATTGTGGGCGAAGCGTCTGCCGTCACTGTTGGCGTCAGAGAAGGAGGAAGGCGGTATGGCACCCAGATGAAGCAGCAGGGCGGAGACAAGGGAAGTGATGAGTGCCGCTGAGGAGCCCATGCCCGTCTTGTGGACATTGGATAATGATACGCCAGTAGCGGCGAATGGCTCTATAGATTCTAGGGAAGTGAGTGTTCGTGGAAGGTCTAGCGACGCCAACTGTCCGAAAGTTAAGTGAGACAGACAATAGAGCCCAAACGGAGTAGTACCTTGGCTCTCTGAGAGTAGAAATCATTATCACCTACAATGGCGATATCAAGGCCCTGGGCCAAAGAGTCCTGCAGGGCAGGCAGGCCCTTGATTTCAGAGACAAGGGCAAGTGTCTTTTTTAGAGCAAGGTGAACAAATTTGTTCGTGCTCGACCTGTTTAAAGTTGAGAGGGAGGGAAAAGTAGGAATGAGATATGACACTGACTGATGTGCAACTTGGTCGACGTGGACTGAGGGCGACCAGGATACATTGTACGTCCAGGTGGCAGCTTGGAACTGAGGGGATCGAACACGGATGTTGTTGGGATGACCGTCCGTAATGACGGTGTAGAACCGGGACGAAGCCGAGACGACGATGCCAGAGTAGGCAGGATCGAGGACGAGATAGCCGCCTGCGATTAGGACCTTTCCAGGGGACGATACGACTGTGGAACGGGGCATGTCGAGGGGGCCTGCACTCGCGCCAGCAAGGCTTAAATTCAATTTTATATTGTTTTCGTTCGCTGATCGGTCCAAGGAACAGGAAGGCGGCCGGAAATGGAATGGTAGAGATAGGAATCAATGAATACGGGCCAATAAGAGTTTGTGTCAGGTTTGTATGGTATTTATTATAAGGAAGACCTGGGTTGATGATTGCTGCATTTGACACGCTCACGTACAAACGGCGTTACCTCTTACCTGTCGCTACTAATCAAGCCGTACCTCCGGAACAATATATTGTTATTTTATATATCAACGTCCTCCCTGCCTGAACCATTCTTTCTGCTGACCGCAGGTTGCATTCGTGCACCCAGGGCATCTCAATCCCAGCTGTACACTCGTTGCCCTGTCTGTACTCTGGCGGAGATGCTCCGCTGCAATGTCAGCTAGTGCACGGATAAAGACGGGCGAGTCATTCAGAGATTCAGCGCGGTACACCTCGATTCCGTGCTAGTGAAAGATTAGCCTGGCCCCAATCGCACGGGTCTCATTCTTACCTTCCTTCCCTCCTTCACGTACTCTAAATCGAGTTCGTACAACGTCTCGATGTGGTCGCTCGTGAACGCAATTGGCACCAGCACTACTTGCTTCTCGCCCAGACGAGCTAGTCCTTTGAGTGCTTCGTTCGTCTGCATTCCCATCCAAGCAGACGGGCCAACCTGAGACTGCCACACTAGACGGTAGGGGTTAGAGTGCCCCAGTCTGTCCATGACTGCAGAAACAGTCGCGGACACCTCCATGATATATGGGTCCCCTCGGTTCACCACCGACATTGGCAGCGAGTGTGCAGAAAACAAAAGTACCGTCTTGTCGCGTGTTGCAGCCGGGAACTTTGCCAAGGCGGCTTCAATGTTTATCGCCACTGCCTGCACAGAATCAGACCATTAATCAACACGTTTGTTTTTCAAAAGGGACGAACCTCCACAAAGCCTGGATGCGTTCCCCACCTGTCTATCACGCTCCATTCCACATCCCCAAACTCGCCCGCTTTTCCACGCCGGAAAATCTCATTCAGACTGCTCCCGGTCGTGCTGCAACTGTACTGAGGGTATTGAGTGAACGCGATAGCCCGCTTGACACCGTCTGCCTTCATCTGGCGAGCCGTTTCCTGCGTCAACGGATTGGCATACCGGAATGCGACATAACTTTTGTGTGGGGCCGTTTCCGGATGCAGCTCATCCAAAAGACAGGTCAATCCTTCTCCCTGCAGCTGTGTGTATCGCAGTATAGGCGACCCCCCACCAATGTCCGTGTACTGCTGCTCAATCTGAGGCGTCCGTCGACGAGCAATCACGGGTGCAAGGAATCGCTGAAAAGGCAGCGGAATGAGGTCGTTATCCAAAAAGAGGTTCTTTAGAAAATCATGGGTCTCGGCCACCTTGCACGCGACATTAGAAAAGTGGGGTCCCTGCAGGCAACTCGACAGCTCACCGTCGACGGCCCGCCCATGTTCAACATGACAACAGCTATTCGGTGGCATTCAGACGGGCACCTTTACAGCAGGGTGGGGACAATGACACACCTGTGGGACTGCACTTAGTCAGTACGGGTTCCACGACACAAGACGGAGCCCTTACCTTTTCCCAACTGGGGGTCCATGGTGCAGAGTTGCCAATGACCGGAACAGAGGGCGCGATATTCGCGGCAGGACCGACATTTTATCCGGTGGGTACCACCGTGATGAAGAGGTAGACAAGCAACCAGTGGGCCGACCGCGTCATGGACGATGAATACCCGTCCTCGACCGTGTGAATATTGCCTCTATAAGGGTACGGGCCGATAGCCAATCGGTTTGCTTGATTTGACTAAAAAAAAGTGCCGAAAATACATGATATTTCTAGGTAATACACCACCCTGTGTCTAGTAAAGTAAGAATTGGGATCAAGGGGAATAGGCAGGTGGCGCAGCGTCCAGGGAAGTTTCGCTAACAACAGGATTGGGGGCAAATACAATGGTACTATGTGTAGCTCTGGCAAACGTCGAGTATCGCGGAGACACACTGCGTACGACTGACGCAAATCGAGGCGGATGCTCACTGATATGTGGCGTCGCAGCATGTTCAAGCGTGCTCGTGCTCTGTGCTGCTGTATGATCCCTACGGCGAGGTCTGTAATCATCACGATGTCTCTGCCGGAGAGGCCGTGATATTTCCGGAATGGGTGGTCGAGGCTGCAGCATGTCAATTATTCCACCAGATCTTCGTCTGTTGTCAGTCGAAGATGAAGACGAGTTCTGCTCCGGTAAGTGGTCAGGGGGAACATTCACTAGAAGCGTCGGCATCTACCTCATCTGCTTTACCATGACGAAGAGCCCAGTACAATCCAAAGAACTGCTTGGCCCTGTGCCCAAAATTATGCTTGAGCCGTTGAGCATTCGTTGTCGTTATCGTGTCATCATCGTCAGTAGTCTGCACAAGAGCATTAGCAAGTGCACATCTTGTTATGAAACTTTCCAGGTTTGCTACACACCGTCAAGGAGGCATTACCGTTTGGATTGTTAAGGCTAGGCTGAGGCTTGCTCTTCCTGAACCTGAAGCCCATCCCCGTAGTGGTAGAGGGGATGGTGGCGGATTGTCTTATGCACTAGGGGCTGCACAACAGATAATGAAACACAATCGACCAATCTCCTGAAAGACGTCATCTTCGCTCGAACAAGGCTGCACAAAAGTGTTGCAATAGTCTATTGTGGATATCATACAAGCTTTTGTGCAACTTGGGATTTTTTCCACGACCGGACTTGCTCTCGGCGTCGATACCACTGAATCAATGGCATCGTCAAGCACGATACGACGATCCAGGCCACCAGAACACCGAAATTCTTTCCAACTAGGCCAGACTTGCTGAGTAATAAGAAATGGTCCAAAGAATGGTACCGTACTGACCTTCGTTTCGGGTGCTGAATACAATGGTCCGGACAGCCCGTGAAATGTTATAAAACGGGGCTGCGTGTCCATATACGTACAATCCAGGTAAAATATCCAGAGGAAGCAAGCAGGTCGAGATGTTACCTATAATGATGGCGGTTAAAGTTGTTCAGTAATTCGGCTTGTAGGCCGAACCGAATTGGCATCCATGGAAGGGAAAGACACTGAACTGATAATCCACAGCATGAGGAATAGCTGGATAAATTTAGCGGTCAAAAGAGGCATTAAGGCTTCAAGCGCCAAGCCGCTAGAAACAAAGTTAGTCATTTTAGAGGTTGAGGCTGAAAGAAAGCGTACACAGCACTCATGCCGCAGAATGACAGCATCCAGTACACAACGAACCCAGAGCGCCCAAACCTGTTCTGCATCAGCAAGCGTAGCAGGCCCGGAAGGAATCGAATGCATTGCAACGCACTTGCGCTCGAAGGGCAGTCTGAAGGCTAGACTCAACAAAGCGTAGAAACACTAGAATACTGGCATTAGTCACCTGCTGTGGAAGCGGTAAATCGCACCTACGGAGATGACGAAATACAACAACAGTGGCGTTAGGAGACGAAGCTGAATGAGAGACCTGAATGTGAGCATTCGTTCCAGACCTGATACTTGCCTCGCAAGCGACCCGGAGTTCTGTCACGGAAGTCGGAAACAAGAAGTCGAAACAGTCAACAGGACCATACTACGATGTAAAACTGTACCGGCGTCAATATTGTTCTTCACAGCGCTGAGGACGGGGACCTACCGATAAGATTAATAGATAGATGAGGCCGACGAAAGAAACCGCCGTAGCGCTGTAACGGATTGTTTTAAGCAGGAGAACTCGCTGTTCAAACGAGATGGAAATGTACTTGCACTGGGACGTCGAAAGGCCTGACATTGTCAAGCGTGTAGTATATCGGCTGGACCAGCGTCGAAGGGGACATCGATAATAGAGCGCTTAAATTATTCTGGGCCTGGATTTTAGCAGCAATTTCGATAGCAAAGTTGTGTACTATGTTCTGGACAGATGTCTCAACCTGTGCAAGGATGGACTGGAATTCTAGTCAAATCAAGATGTACACCCTGACTTACTGATGGTCTAATAAACGTCCGGCTGTCTAGCGGTTTTAGTAAAGCCACAGGAACGAATCAATAGTCTTACTATGCATTTTCATTTCGTGCTTCCACAGCTATAATAGTTATAGCCTCCGAAGAGTTATATGAATTGTCCCCAGAAAAGAGCGTCGCATTGAGACGCGCACTAACATCTGCATTTACTAGAAACACAGTGTCAGCGGATTGCACGAGAATGTAAGCGAAAATGTCAGTGTACTTGTAACGGCAACCCAGCACTCTTCTTCGATAACGGCAGTAGCCACGTCGTCGGCGTTGGCGAAGCCTTCACTTGAATGCAATTGCCATGTTACCCTATGATTAGATTGTTTTAGAAGCTCTTCCTTCGCTGTGTTGCCCATTCGAGATTCATCGAAATCCTGGGTAGAGGTTCAGCAAAGATGAATGGAAAGAGAAGAAGTGTCCATACTACAATCCATCCTTCGAAGGGGCGAACAGGGACTTTCCACAGTGCACCCTTGGAAACGACGTAAGCATACCTGCTAGTGGACGCGATGATAAATATTTCCGACGCACCCAATATATTGAAAAATAGGCAAAGATGGCTATGATCATGAATATGGTCCTCAGAGCCATCATCTTTATGAATTTGAGTCTAGCATCGATAAGCTCAGGATTTGCAGCGAGGAGGGTCAGTGAGAACGGAGGTGCCGGAACCAGGTCTGAATCCTCGTTTACTGACACGTTGGTTGAAGCGTTCGGTCCAATAGCAACCTCTTTGTTCATGTCGACTCCACCCAAAGTTCAAAAGCATAGGAAAGAAGCACAGTGGTTCTTCTTTCTATAAAGGTCCAAGGTTTATCTTTGAGCCAGGCTTCGGGCAGAAACCCGAATTTCAGCAAGCCATCTGGCTGTATTCTGTGATCCTGGAGTATTATGTCGTCAAATCACGGTGGCCTTCATTGCATCTGCAGACGGTTAGAACTGCGACAGTGACGACCGGTACATGTTAGAGCTCTGAAGCCAGATCGTTGTAAAAGGTTGATCAGATGGCCGGGTGAAAAATAGCGGATAACCGGCGCGACGCAGCCGCAGTGGCGTAGTACTTGCTCTACTCATTCTTTGTAGTTGGTTCCGGGTACGTCCCACCTATAGCAAACAGATATGAATAACTTGTAACCTGCAGAATGAGCTCCAGGCATAACTTGTAATGGAGGTCTATCACAGCTAGGACACGGTTGTCGCGTACATATGAATTCTTCGCATCTTTCCATGCCTGCTATTCATTAATTCAACGCCTGTTCCGAAGACTAGCCTAGCTTGGCCGTCGATTCCGTCACCTACTGCCATATGCGGTACAAATTCTGTATATCCAACTGGTTTAGTGTCAGGTTCAACTACATTAGTTTTCTTCCCGATTCTGCCTTCAGTCTCGAACAGCAGTACGACGACACTTGTCATTACATAGCCCAGCTAGAGTGCCTTGAGATACTAATCAGCAACAAGCGACATCATGTTTCTTGCCTATCTGACCGCTCATGCTGTAAACATGCCATCCATTCCAACTCCTTGTATGGGAGACCGTGTGCTGTTACTACCAAAAATTTCCCACATTGTCCGAGATTTACATGAGCCTGCATGGCTTACGAGCACCAGTGTCAGACATCTGTCGGTTCTCAGGCTCTTCGACAACTTCCCCATTGCTCGTTTGACTGCTGGCATGCTCACCGCTGTACATCGCTGTGTTCCGGTGTGTAGTGCTTGCCTTCTTCGCTGGTAACTGTCTCCGGAAAGCGGAGAGCTTTTACAGTGCAAAGAATGGTGCACTGAAGTTGACAGCATGAGAAACACGTTCAATGATCGTATCTATACGCATGGGCCAGTGAAGCTGAAAGACTGACCAGAGAGTCATCCTCATATTAAGGACAATTTGAAGATAAGAACAGAACATGGACATCACCTCCGAGTCATCAAGAGAGTCAACATTGCCGACTGTTCCAGCTGGTTTGACGGTGTAGTGACCATACGTAGAGATATCTGGCTGGAGTTATTCGACCCTAAAGCAAGCTTAGATCGAGTATACCATAAAGTCTTACATCCTCATGGTCATAACTTTCATAAGATAGTACATATATGATACATTCAAGTGTCCAGTAATTCATGATCCGCTCCGCTTCTTCTTTTTCAACGAGGGTTCAGGAAGCTCTACCGCCCTTTGGCAAACAGGACAACGACCAGAGACGTCGGTTAACCAAGGATCCAGGCATGTCGGCTACTAAGGGTAAGTTTCTATCACAGACAGTGAGAATACGAGTACGTACGTGGAATACATGTCCACATGCTAAGAGCCTGAGCGGCTGCGCCCCATCTCCCGCATCCTCTAACTTCAAGTCGACGTCCGTCTCTGCAGCTTTCGTATGAGAAGGCGGTCGTCCCGGTGTTGGAGGGTCAGAAACGGTTTCCGGTGACGACTCCTTGTCTTTCTCCAAAGTATTTACTATTCGCTTTGGTTCTTCAAAGTCCATTAAGCAAATGGCACAGGCAGCACGATTGCCCTCTAAAACAACAAAAGGATATCCTTCTTGCTCCCAGTGGTCTTCCCAGGTCTCAGGAACGTTAGGCTTCGTGGCTTTTTTGCCTTCGCTTTTGGTCGAAGTGGACGATTCATTTGGAGGCATGCCAGCTGTCTTCTTTTTCATTTTGAGGAATCTAAACCGTCTTTTTGATGGGGCGATGTTATTAGAACCCGGGGGAGCTGGAGGATAGGTATATACTGCTTCGGGAACTTTGATGGGGAAGGACGAAGGTTCCGGAGGTGGTGGGATGTACATGACGAGAGGGATCCGGTCAACCACGGCCTTGGACAGCTTCCCTATTTCGGGCTTAATCATCCCGGGGTTTTGAAGGGGATGGCGCCCAAGACACATGAGGAAGATGTTCCAAAACAGCTGTGAAACTTATGTTAGAAACGAGACTGGGATGTGTGTGAACGTGCTTACGAAAAGTATCGGCGCGATTAAGAATACTATCAAGCCTAGAATAATGACCTCTACAACCATCAGGTAGGTGATGCATAGGATTCCAAAGACGAGCCACCAGATAAGCGGGGAAGAAAGCCGACAGGTATCGACAGATGTGTAGATCAGGATGTGGGCTATCAAGAACCAGCTGAAGCTAAAGAGAGTCGAAAACAGGGTAAGCCTGCAAACAAATAAGTACCAGTTTCTAAACGTGTTAGCACTGAGAGGGGTGCTTACTTTCTGTAAACGCTGGTATGAGGTAGCAACGGTGGTGGTGGTGCCTCTCCATCAGTTACGTCGTTATTTCCACCTGTACTAGATGCTTGCGTATTCGAAACTGAGGATGGTGGTCGTGTTTGGCCGATATTTCCCGCTTCACTGTCCCCTTGAATGGCCGCCCTAGCGATAATTCTTGAATACAGTTTCGGTTCGGAGCCGATCGAATATGTGCACTCACGTTAAACGCTCTCGTTGCCAACTCCAACATGATAAGATGCAGGCGACGACGACTCTACCGATCCACAGGCCTGACCAAACACCTAAAGGTCGGGTACATGCCTCCAATTGATTGACTCCTGGTATTGTCTTACTTTCAAGGCGAGATGATAGGACAAGAATAACTATGATAACAACAACCTAGGAGGATATTAGCAAGTTGGTCCTCTAAAATGAGGGTGGACACTCACCTGTGCCAAGCCCCAGCAACAATTCCATCCCAGGGATACATTAGCTCGACGTTCGCGAGATGCACCACGCCCATATCCAAAAAATGATAAAATCCTGCGGTAACGCGACTCTGGTTGTCTTGCAGGCTGATGACCGTGAGTCTGCACGTTAGCTGGGGCTGTTGCAGCGGGCCGTGCGGTTTGAGGTGATTGGACTCGGTCTTGAGACAAACTTGCAAATACTGTAGAGGCTGGTGGCACGAGCTCCGCCTGCTTTGGCAGCGATATATCACTCGACGAGCTCGATCGTTTTGATAATACCCGTAGTGTGGACGGCCCTGCACCATTATCTGAATTCCCATTCTCAACATTCCCTTCTATTCCTTCGGATGAACCATGATATTCATCCTTGACCCGCTTGAGCACCTGAGAAAAGTCCCCGTTTCGTTCTTTGGACCCTTCAGGTAGATCTCCTACTGACTTGATCCTTCGCAACGTGCCATCTGAAGACGGGGTGATCATCCTAGGGTGTAAGTTAGGGTTGGCGCTTCGGCATTAAAATCAGAGAACTTATACCTCTCTGAAGCGCCTTTGAGTCAAATAGTTGAGCGTCTCAAACAGCGATAGCAAGAAGAGGCATGGAGGGATTGGCGCCTTGCAACGTTGAACTGGCAAGTGGTCAGGACTCAGAGTTGCCCGTGCGGCCGAAAAAGGCACTTTCCGGACCGAGATGCCGATCATCACACTACACAATTCGTCCCGTTGTGGATAAGTGCTGTGCAGACGGCTAAATCTATGGTAAGTACTTGGTTTCTAATGGAGTCTGCGGTACAAGGCAATACCGTAGACGTGACGCGACACGTTTTAAGCAGCCTTTGAGATTGGAGTATGTGCTGTTTATGTATATAAACGGCGGGGTATTTACGGAAGAAGGTCAACAGCACGGATGATTTGACGCCGTCATGAAACATTTGGATTTGGTTGGTTCTCCGCTGAATCTCAAAGCTCCGGCGCCAAGAAATAGTTATTGAAATCTCGGCGAGATCAAAAACGGACCTATGACCACGTCGTTCATTTCTTCATGATCCATCTTCACGAGGTTAAAGATAAGCTATATATGTCAACATAGGCATCAGAATTTGCCGATGGAAATGTAGCCTCCAAAGTTTAACTTGTAGGAAATATCTGTCAAGTGATTGCGGGTCCCAAAAGCGACGAAGGGAAGTCTGGTAATCACTGGAATTATGTTCTACTCCACAAGCGACTGCTGCCAGATTGAGAGGACACTTGATTGCGGCGAACCGGACTGTGAACTGGATCCAGGCAAGCAGCCAGGTCTGGCCAGACAATTTATCACATATTGGCAAATCTTCAAAGTAAGGGCGACACTGTCAGGTACCTCTAGAGTTGCAAAAAGTAACCCCAGCTTAACAGCGCTCAGATTGTTGATATCATCAGTAAGCGGGGCTGTATCCAGGCGGGCGATCGCTCTGGTGTCATACGGGAACCGAATGAGACTTGCCTCCACGGGAGCTATTCATGAGACACAATGGCTCTCACTCAGACTGCTTCACACCATGTTCTAGTTTTGCAAAGCCATCTTTCACCATATTCCGTCGCGGAAAATTTTCATCAAGTAAACGTTGTTCTTGTCCTCTCCGTCCCAGGGATACAACAAAATTTAAGATTACTGGAAGAGGGGAAAGGGGCGACTTGAAGTGGTATTTTCTGATGCTATAAAGTGCAGGAAGCTCACCGAATAGGGCATTGTTGTAATTGCTTTTGTTGTTTCTTGTCAACTTAAGCACGTGCAGCGACAGGCTTGGTCCCAATTTCAATCCGGCAATTGTCGATCGCGTAAATAGGAAAACAAGGCCTTCAAGACGCGAAAACAGCGACGGCACTTTGTACATACAGCTGCCGTAGTCGCCACGGTCAGCAAGCACGCTATGCTCCCGACGCGTACCCTCACTGGCTGTCGACCAGGCCTCTTGGATCCGACCCAGCCCCAGCGACTGTTGCGATATTCCACCTCTCAAATTTCCTTCGCCTCATTCAATCCTCTTGCTGCGACATCTCAGGCAGACCTTCCAGACTTCCGCAAGCTCTCCTTACAAGAAGAATTGTACAATGCCAAACGCGTCGTGATCGAGACCAACGCCGGCGAGTCCTTCTGGCGATTCGTGCCCCGGGCCCATCTGGACGAAGGAGTGTTGGATGAAGGAACGTGGCCTCGCGAAGTGTACCTGTGTGGGCGAGTAAATGAACGGTATACCGTCTTCACTATCTGACCCTTTCCCAGAGAACTCGTTCAGTTGAGCCAGGACCAGTGGGACATATACAAGCTAGATCCTTTTTACGAATGCCGAGTCTGTCTTCCTCCTGCTTTCCCAGTCATCTCTATTGCGCCCCCAAAGCCACCACCGCCGTCCCAGCTGCCCAATGGTAAACGCCACCTTTCTCCCGCCCTTGACAACGCGCCCCCGCCCTCAAATCATCCAAGAACTACTGACGACTCTCTTCTTTCTGAAGAAGAGGATGAGGTTGAAGACATGATTGTTGACGATGAACCGCCGCCTCCCCCTCGACGAGCAAAATCTGCAGCCCCTCGGCGGGAGGATATGCTGAAGAAAAGAAACGAACGGAGAGATAAGAATTCTCAGCGAGAAGAACAGCTATCGTCTCCCACTCAGCCTCCTTTCGACTTCACCGGTTATGCTCCAACACCAACTACTCCAAGTCCAAAGACGAAGAGAAAAGGTAACACTCGCTCCTATCTTATCTTCTATCATTAACTATCCATGAACAGTCCATAACGTATTCGAGTCGTTGAATACACCTTCTGACCCAGACTACTCGGAATCTCCAGAGCAAGTACGGCGCCAAACTGCAACTTATGAGCACGTCTCATGGACAAAGCGAAATCGCACAGTCTCTCCCGCCGAAGCACGACGCCAGATGAATCGCAGTAAATCAACGCGGCAAAGACGGAAGGAAGAGAAGATACGAGCACAAATGCATCAGCATAACCAACGGTTTCAGAGTGAACTGATGCCAGATATCTACGATGAACTTGCGCGGAAACATGCATCCTTATCTCCAGGTATGCATCAGCACGCCTTGCAGTCCGATTCTAATGCTTCTGGCAGAACGCCACTTCTTTTATCGTCCACAAACTTTTCCCGAAATAATCGAAGAGGAACCCGAAATAATCGAAGTGGAACCCGAAATCATACAAGAAAATGGCGACCCCTTCGAGGAACGAGACGAGCGCGCTGCCAGGGAAGCCTCCATTGCGGCGTCGCGAGCCAAATTAGCGGATCTGGAGGCTGACAGACCAATATGGGAAGCTGCGGCCTCGGCGCGAAAACTTCGGGAACAGGTAGAGGCAGAGGCACACCGAGCCAAAGTTAAAGCTAGGCGACGGGCTGAAGAGAATCGGAAGGCAGAAGAGCTCGCAGAGAGAACCCGCAGGCGAGAGTCCGAAGCTCGTGCACGCGAGGACGCTGCAAGAAGAGACTGTGAGGCCGCCGAGCAACTCGAAAATGCGTGGGAGCAGCGTGAGGCTAGGTGGAACAGAGGGTATTGGACGATCTCCCGTGCTATTGCCCGTTACAAAGAGTACAGCGAACTTTTTGACGCGATGAAGTTTTCTGTGGATCCTCTCGAATTTAGAAAAGTCCCGTGGCCTGTGCGGAAAAGACCCAGTGAGTTGTCTACCGAGGATATTGATTGGACCGAAGTGGAGGCCTTCTTTGCGGAAGCGAAGACAATCATGCGGCTAGCAGAATATAGAGAATTTGTTGAGAAGAGCCATCGACGATTTCATCCCGATAGGTGGCGGAGTAGGGGTGCACTTAATAGTGTCGCGGACGAGGTTGCGAGGTCCTGTATGGAAGTTGGTGAGTATCTGTTTAATTCTTGCATTGTCTACATTGATTTTATACTTTTAGCTGCGAATACTGTGGCGCAGGCACTAACGCCTTTGTGGAGGGAGGTGAAGCGGTGAAAGCAGAGAATATCGATCTGGACTCATTTATAGGTTAAAGATATGTTGTTGTATTATATATAGCCATTCATCTACACGTCCTAATTCAAAACTACAGGAAAGGGGGATGATCAAGATGTTAAGTTACTGAAAAAGTCGTATATAGTCAGTCGTTCGAGTCCTCAACGCTGGTTGCCGCCCAGGGCTCGAACCGCCAGCGGTGTCTACAAAGTGTACATATCTCCGATGAAAATGGTCAGGTCGAAATGACTGAAGCCATTGGTCTATCGCAAGTCTCTCAACTTTCTCATGACCTCCTGCATGTCGTGAGTATTCCATTCCCCAATCCAATCCTCGCTTCTCTCCTTTATGGTCTTCAAATCCATCTCGTCAAAGTAGACGGTACTCCTGATGAAGGGAGGTGTCTGCACGACGGGAGAAGAACAGGTGCTTATCCTCGGAAGAGCGCTGCTGGGGTGCCGTCCTTGGCCGCTTTAGTTTGCCTGGACGCCTTGGCTTCACATTGAAAGTAGCTTCGGGGATAGCGATATCCATGTCAACGTCTCTCTTACGAGATGGTGTAGAGGGTATGCTGAATGAAATGGTGGTTTGCGATGGAGCGACTGGTGACGATGGTCGAACGACCTTGGTGGGAGGCATAAAATGGAGAGCAGAGTATTGTTGAAACGGGGCATCGGGTGGTAAAAGATGTCGGGGAGCGGTTTCTGATGTAGAGCGACGGATTTCGTCTTGGGGATTTTTCGACGCAAGCGACGACATACTCGGGCTCCGTTTAGAGCGACCTGGGTTTATGGATGGCGGTGCATGGGCTAACCAGGGTTCGGGGGTTTGCCCTCGTGGAGGTGCAGCAATGGAGACTTGAAGTTCAAGTTCTGCTCGTACACCACCCATCGGCGTCTGGGTAGCTTTGTCGACGTAGATTGCATGAGCTCTGTTGTCGTCTGGACTTTGGGGTTGAGGAGATAAGGGTGATTTTCTACGCCGCGCACATCCAAGAGTACGCCGGAGAAGCGAGGCAAAGGATTTAGTTGGTGAATGACTCGTCGTTGAGAGGGACGACCGGACAGAGGCTGCATCTGAATTACGAGTGGGCGCCTTTGCTTTCTTCTCAATTTTAGCCAGTGGTTTAGGCTGCTTTGGAGAGCCGTTGTCAGCGAGAGCAAACATGGAGACAGGAGAGTGAGGCCGGCGTGGCAAAGAGCGGACTGAACCGCTAGTAGAAGCCATTATCGTCGGAGCAAGGTGGGAATACGACGCCCGAGCGTATTCGTTATTATATGACAATCAGTGGGGTCATTCACAGATAGGAACGAGAAGGAGATTCCTCAGGCACTGAAATATGGAGAATATATCTTCTGGCAGCCGTCCTGAGGAGAATAGAAGACAAGAACAATGAAGCCTTTTATCGATGCTCTGGTTGCCATGCCATGGCAAACGTACCAGCCAAAGTGACACTCCCGCTGTGAACGTTTTGAATTTCTCCGACCGTTCACGGTTATGTTGCCGAGGAACCGACTGAGAAGAACTGCCAAATGTTTGCGCATCCGGACTTCTGGGCCGATGAGGCAAGAGGAATAGTAACGGTAAGGCTTCTCTTCAGGGTTTTCATACAACTTCAGAAATGAGTTAAGGAATTGTTCAGTATGCAGCCAGATTCAAAGAGCAGGCCAAGATACCTTCTCCTTTACCAATAGCCAGCTCCCACAAGAGCAGGTTGGGTGGCTGTCGCAATTCAAACTGCCCGAGATCCCGGAATCAGCGCGAAGATTCGAAACGACAGTGGCGTCCTCGTGTTCTCGCACCTACAGCCTATCAAAATCCAATGTAAGGCGTAAGAGAGCATTGTAGGCATAGCCAGCGCCTACTAAGGGCTGGGGCACCTCCGAACCTCGCTCATCTCGCTTGTTGCTGGTGTCTGGCAGGTGACTAAGTACTCGCGCCGGTCCAGATCATGCGGCAAGCGAGATGAAATAAGGAATGAAATTGCCAGCCTAACAAAATCTGTACTCACTTTATTGGATCCAAACCTCTACACTGTTTTACCAGTTCTTGCCTGGCCTGTCGCAATCATGTTCACTTGATACCACAAAACATGCTAGCAGTGGGTGATGGATTTTACCTTGTACAAGACTGCTTGTGGCCTGCGATAACATTCAGCAATGTCTCCATCAGATTCTACATTACATCATTGTGGAATAAATAAGTATTAAGTATTACTGGCGACTCTGTACAATATGGCATAATCCAGACACTAAACGATCCTGTCAGCAGTCTTCGTCGTCTCCCACGCATCCGACTCATCCTCTCTTCGCTTACTCAGATCCTCGTCGCTGATCATAGGGTCTATAACAAAACGTGGTGAGCTGTTTCCCCCTAATCCATTTCTAGGACGTGGATCTCCCAACTCATGTTGCTCAACATGTACGAATACTTCTGGGCGCATTGTCGTACTTGTCCCTTTCTTTCGACTTGAACTGTTTACACCTGATGTAGACACTAGACCTGACTGAGAGTGAGATCCGGGACTCGAATTCGAATAGGCCCATCCTGCGCGAGAGTTCAGTGAACTCATAAGGGTGTTGGTGTATAATTTCGCGAGGGTGAAGTTAAATATCAGATGCCTGTAAAACAGAAAGGTCAGTGAAAGTCAGACAACCGCATCAGAGGATAGTACTCACAAACCCGATGAATTCACGAGGAAGAGCACCAAATCCACAATAGCAACCACGCTTGTAATCAGTCCGGTCTGGACCGTCGCCCTGATGATCCTGTCCACGAGCTCATCTGAGCCTTGGAAGCCAGTTTTATGCCGCCGCAAATACGACACCAATATTGCTGTAATGGCGATGTCGGCGACGCATGACGCCACAAGCCAGATGATAACTACCGATTGGAATTCTTGAAAGTTTGCGAACGCAGGGATAACGCGTATCTTAGCGGTGGTGGCAATGGCGCCCCCGGCGCCTGCAAGTGCCAAAGCAGCAACGAGTGTGGCAAGATACCAGTTCGAAGTAAGAACTTTAACGCGCCAGGCAAAGAACATTAGCACGGTTGCAGAGATGAGACCAGTCAATGTGGGATCGGTAGCAAATACTGTGGGAAATCAAAATCATCCTCTACTAATAAAAGACGGAAGGAGAAGGTCTTACGCCACGTTGCATCGGAGAGGGATTGAACGTCGCCTGCGAGTCATTTGAATACTTGTTTGAGGATGCGAAGATGCAAATACGAACCAAAATGTTTGATGAGCGCTGTGTAGGTGTCGACCATGAGGAACACAGAGTTTGCTATATTGGCCACGAATAGAAAGAGAACCTGAACACATAGCAAATGAGTACTACCATTCACCCGGGAGTAAAGGCACGCATACCAGGACTTTCATCCAAAGCTTATCTCGTCTGAAAGACCACGAAATCAAAAACCAAACAAAGGCATTTGGTGGGCCACGCACTTCTGATATGTCGTTAGATAGATGTATACCTGGGTCACAATTACGCCCAGCAGGAGCAAATTCAACATAAGTCCAATCAGCATGGGTCCATGCCTGTAAATCAATGGTTTTCAACATAGAGCGAGAGGGAGACGAAGAAACGTACGCGACGGTTGCTGCATTTGCCATGCTTAAGGTTGGGGGAGCTAGTAACTAGTTTGCAAGAAATCATTAGGTAGAGACGGATATAAGGAACCAAGATAGGAGTCGTTTCGTGATGCGGAGATGAAGATCGAGTCTCCTATAGTAATAGCTTATAACTTTACAAAGCGCCACCGTAATTTGGTCCGCCTGGAGCGGACAGCAGCCAGTTCGCCGTGGTGATTTTCCGCATCAAAGTAAAGCCAGAGACGGTGTAAAGGGGGCAACGCTAGGAGGCCGTGACGTCCGGTTTGTAAATCGTAGACCAATTTGATCAAGTCTTGCCAACGTATAAACGTTATGTTTACACAATTCAGCTTGCGTATGTGAGCTTTATGCCATCCCATGGCTCTAAGGACAACTGACGGGTGGCTGTGTACTAAGTTGGATTTCTTGGCCAGTGATTTGCCGGTGCGCTGCCCGCAGCTGTTATTATTGGCGCGCAATGGCCTACAATTGTGAATTTTAAGAGGATTTCCCGAATCATGGAACTCGTCTTATACTATCTGTTGGGGGTGGATGTTGGCAGGTGCAAAGGATACCGGGATGGCTCGAACGAACGAATATTCGTGGACAATACATAGGTGGTGGTGGTACGAAGCAAGAAGTGATGGTGATTAATACGAAAATAACGGCATAGCCGTCAGGCCTGTGACTACGGTGAAACCATAACCTCGACACTATCCTACATATATAAGTACTATCGAAAGGTCCTTATAGCTCTATGCGGCCTCTGATCCGAGGGTTCTGCATATTTTTTTCAGTATCACTCCCAGGTCCTTACACACGGTGCTCATTTGTTTCCCAGAGGGATTGTACATACATGCGCATGGTCGTCCGGGTGTCCTGCGGCCTGAGAGCACCGGTTTATGACTGTATGTAATAGCATGTATTCACGGCATGGACATCTTCTACTACTTAACCGCCTGTACTTCCTTCTGAACTTTCGATCGTAAACCGGAACGACTCTTTTCATTCACGGTGCAAATTCAATTTTACATCTTTACCCGAAGTCATCAGGCAAGGGAAATTGCCAGCCACGGCGTCAAAATCTGGTGGCCCTGCATCGCCTGCAGGCCTACATGACGGAAGCTCGGGAGATCTCACTACCTTGCCACGATTCGAAGATGATTGTGTTGCTTGCGACAGTCGGTAGTGCAGGAAGATAATCTTCAAGCAGGGACCAAGCTAGGCCAAGAGATTGGACACTACCGATCGGTAATCGATACGAATAGTATGTATAGACCATTCTGATGGGCAAGGCTGGAGGCTCTGGGTAGGAGATCCGACTACCTGATGAATTTCCAGCTCCGCGACTGTGGAATACCCGCAGATCCGGAGAACAGCACATATCCTTCCGGACATGGAAGAACGAGTGGAAGATGGAGATGGTTTGTTGTGGATAGTAGCAGCACTTCTTTTCTGTCACAAAACCTGTTAGATCCTTTGGATACACATACAATTCTTCGCTTGGTTTTCCCAAGGAGTTATGAGAGGAGAATCACTCTTGAGTCAGGTCTATTGCGTGTGCACCTTTGAAATTCGCAGGTAGTAGATTGCCTAAGGCCCGTTAATAGAGACACCTGGCAGGCGTTTTCGTGGCCTGCATGGCCTGTCTAATTTTCCCATGAATCATTGAATTGATTCTCGACACACAGGGTGATGTCTAGATGTAGCGCAGGTGTGCTCAAGCTCATGAATTGACCAGGATAGACTAGGTGGATGTCACGCCTTATTGCCACGACTATCCATTAGAGTAGCGTTTCATGCGGCAATCTGGTCCCTAACCAGAAAAAAATTCTGTGAAGACAATGATGTACCGGCAAAGCAGCATATTGATCCAGATTTGGGTGAACGTGCTCCAGAAGTGCCTTCAATTTGACCAATCCCATATGGTAGAAAAAATGGACACAACGTTCAGCGTCTTATCTTCTGTGTCAGCTGTCCAACTAGCACTCGATGATGAGAGTATATTGCCCTGATTTCTGCAGGATGTATTACTATCTGTGGTGGGAACCTCAGGATGGTGAGTAAACGAAAGTGATCCGATGCTCGAATACTCACGCCACAGACGCGTCGGTGCTAAATCACGTCAACATTAAGGACCAGCAGTGTTTCGCAAGTATATTCGTGGGTAACATGCTGTAAAACGGGTCTCCTGGTAGCCGCGTGACTGAATGCTTCTGGGATACTGATGGTGGCACTCTGTAAGCCGTGAGCTCGTGCAGGGCCAGGACCCAAGTAAGCGACGGCAAACCACGTGGGCATTCTAGTGATCGGACGGAAGTTCAGGTCTTACTCATCAACTTCCATCTTGGTACACTACACACGAAAATTTAATGGCATTCTCTGGTGCGCTAGTAGGTTTTACATTTGTCGGATAGCGGAAGAAGTGATGATTTCTATCTTTGCAGACATTGACAGATCTGAACGACTTTATTGGTCCCTCCCAGGCGTGCATAAAACCTGTCGAACAGACCAATTCTATATCAGGAACTGGGAAAGATACAGGCGTTGCCGCTGTTTGTATCCTGTAATAATATGATCTTACGGTTTTCTCATTTTCTTCAGACAGAAATCCGAATTGATTCCAGCGGATCCTATTATGAAGTTTCCGCTGATGGATTGTCGAGTCCTCGTAAACATAACAGTTCAGGAACAAAATTAGAGGAGGCCCAAGTCAATTTGAATGACTGCCTGGCCTGCAGGTATTTTTTCTTGCTGCTCGTGAATTCTTCGTTCATTGTCTTTACCGCTCTAGTGGGTGCATCACCTCGGCCGAGTCGGTTCTGGTCACACTACAATCTCATATCGAAGTTCTCAAAGTCCTTGAATCAAATCCTTCGTCGGAATTTTGCGACAGCCGGAGAACACCAGTGATTTCCATTGCCCCTCAATCCCTCGCATCACTTGCTGCATCACTATCAGATTCTTCCTCCACACAGTCGCGAATATCGCCACGTCAGGTCCTGCGAAGACTCCGCAGCTTTTGTAAAGATATTTTAGGCTTTGCCTACGTGTTCGATACAACATTTTCCAGGCATCTGGCCTTGACGGAGCATGTGAAAGAGTTCGTGGAGCGACAAGAGAAACATCGTATCAAGGACTCTGACTCCATAGGTGATGGCCAAGAAGCCGCCGATGGTCAATTACCGATGCTTGCCAGCGCATGTCCAGGTTGGATATGTTATGCAGAGAAGGCTCACTCGGAGATGCTTCCTTTCATAGCCCAGACTAAGAGCCCGCAGCAAGTCATGGGAACACTAGTGAAGAATTGGATGGGTAGGAAGTGGGGAAAATTGTGCGTACTCTGTGCTTTTCGCCACTGTCTCATTCTTATTATTTTCAGACCACATGAAATATACCATGTTTCTGTGATGCCTTGTTATGACAAGAAATTAGAAGCGTCCCGCAGTGACTTCTATAATGAAGTGTATTCAACGCGGGACGTTGATTGTGTCATTACAACCGGGGAGCTGGAGCTCATGATGCGAGAGAAAGGCTGGGATCTGTCTAACCCAATACCCGGTGAACTGGTCCCACCAGTTCCCCTAGCGTCAGATACAAATCATGTCTCGGAAGACACTCTCCCCGAGCTGATCAATCACCCAGGCTCATCTTCCGGATCCTATCTCCAGGCGATTATATCGCATGTAGTAAAGACATCGGAAACGCCTTTGGTTCTGTCCGTCAGACAAATGAGAAATTCCGACTACGAAGAATATGTATTACGGACGGAAGCTGTGGATGGTGCTGGCCAGGTCATCTTCAAAGGTGCAAAGTGCTACGGCTTCCGAAATTTGCAAAATGTGGTTAGGAAGGTAGGCAAAGAGAAAGGCGTCCGCGTGGGGACGGGTGCAGCTGGCAGGCTGGCAGGTGTAGCTGCGAGTCGCAGGATCAAAAGAGGTAACGGAAGCAACGATGTAAAGGAGCGCCCATACGATTATGTCGAGGTCATGGCGTGTCCTGGAGGGTGTGTCAACGGCGGCGGACAATTGAAGGCACCGTCAACGATAATGAAAGACACTGACGACGAGGGCTACACGCGAAATTGGAGTGATGCAGGGGTTGAGATGCAGAACCCCCGATGGGGTAACAAGGAATGGACACGGAAAGTTGAAGAGGCATACTGGGAAGAGCCCTCACTTCCGGAGGGTACAGATGAGGCTGTAGAGTGGGCGCATGTGGAAACACGATGTACAGGGCCGGTTGCCAACATGCATGACAAGCTCGTGACGAGAATTATGTCAGAAGTTAATGAAGGCCGGAACTCGTTCCGAACTCAATATCGGGCAGTCGAGAACGAAACAATTGGTTTGGCGGTTAAATGGTAACATATTGCAATATTTAAATTAGACAAGGACTAAATAGCAACGAATTGAGAATGAGCAATAGTATATGAAAGTACTGATACAAGACTAGGTTTATAGATCAACTACGAAAGCAATGTAGGAGTACAGAGAGCATGGAAACAGTCGTGCAGGGAAGAGTTGGTTGAAGGGATCTAGATTCGAAGCGAAGTACGGGCACTGCACCCAGCAAAGCCTATTTACGAGGCACTGCTCCGGGGCCTCTATACCAGTAATGACACTGAACGCAGTACTCAGAGGTGGTTTTGGTAATAACCTCTTTGCGGTCGGGGCCATAATACTAGCATCACGTAAGAAACACGTCAATGGAATGTATTCAACACGTACACGGCTGCAATTCGTGTACGAGCAATCATGGTTGGGGTCAGTGGGATGTCGATCTGACTTAATACATCGACTGCTGCCACAATCTATCTTCCGGATTACTTTGTTCTACGATGGCCATTGATGAGCGCAGCGTTGGGTAGCTTTCAAAATCGAATACCATGATATAATGGCCGCAACCGTGCTTGGTGCCTTCGCTGGAAAGAGAACGGTCAGCTGACAATGACAGGCAACGTTCACGATGCAGAACGTACGTTTCCAGGTTGCACATTAGGGTGAACGACGATGAGAACAGCTACAAGACAAGGGGTGGGGCGATGCGATGGTCCTCCTCATTGACGGGATTTTATACGAGACATGTGAGCTCCGGCCAGGACGTCGGAGATCAAATATATTGAAATTTCATACTTGCCGACCTGTCACACGTTTGGGATTTATATGATTATTAATATTTATTTTTCTATTATTTGCTTTGGCGTGACACTCCTTTTTTGGCAGCTCCTTCCATGAATCCTACCACTCGCTCTAGGACAGGCCTCTTCCTCTCCTACCGCGACTCTCGCGCATCTTCGACCCGTTTCTCTCGCTCTAGAATCAACTTTGACGACACTGACGATGAACAACAGCAACTCATCAACCACTCCTCTGTCGACATGGATCTGCCTCCGAAATGGTTTCTTCCTCTGTTCGCCATTGCCTCCGGATACTAATCTGCTTCTCAGGGTGGACATCTCCGAACAAGTACAGTTAATTCTTGCCGATACTCAGGCGAAAAGTTAGTCCCTACTTGGTTCAGTTACAGGTCCATTCTCAAGATCGTGCTGTGTTGCCAACAGTTACTGCTGTCGAAAAGTTACACGCCAAACATGTACTACCCGGATTTACGGACCGGTCTCACGAAGAGCAAGAAATCGAAGCTGCCACGACGGATATAACCAAGGTCAGCATTTCCGTCAGTTCTGGTTGTTATATCTTTCCAACCGATTACCTCGTAAGAATTTTAGACAATGCCAGTCGCTAATCCAACGCATTGGCGCCGTCTCCGTATCCCATACCTTCCCCCCATCACAAATCGAGGCCCAGGCCCTACAATATGAAGTCCAGGCAGCTAAGAATGTCCAGCGTGGCCTTGCTGCAAAGGTACAAGAATTGAGCGCCACCTTCCGAAAGAAACAGCGTGTTTATATGGAAAGTTAGTCCTCGCCGCGTTTTTCACCTCTCGCCATCAATCCGTCGCTTCCCCGTGTTCCGATTTTATCTTCGTGTCCATCGCAGCCTGCATGATTGATTCAATCACGCGACCCTGTGGAGTTGACTTTTCAGCGCTTTCTTGTACTGATCTTTTTCTTTGCAGAACTGCAAGGTCATGCGATCAAAAACCAGGATCTCCTGATCGCGTCAGGAACGATTTCACTAAGAGGTTCTGAAGGTCTGAGTGCTGTCGATGACGATGTCGAAGCTGCCGTAAGTTTCTATCTCTTCATTGCGAGTTCATTCTCATCGTTTCACTTTGCTCTCGTGTACGTTCTCTGTCCTCCGATATCATTCATTTCCAATGTCCATTCTTCTGCTGCGTTCTCGATGATCTCCCGATCTTCCACCGCACGGATATTCATGAATGAATGAACAACCTCGTCCTGTTTCACTTCCGACCTCTCTCCGCCGTAAACATCACATGAAACTTGTTCCTTTTGCCATACACAAACTGACGTCGTGCAATCACACTGCATCCTTGTGGGACATGGATGATTTTGGTCCGGCTGGTTGATTATCCATCGCCATCGACACCTCTCTCCACATTAATCCGGCACTCTGGTCTAAAAAACCTCTTTGTGGACTTGTTTGCCTTCACAACCCTGGTTCTCGTTTGTTCCGCCCGTGATTAATACCCCAATTGTCATTATCGTTTATAGACCCACACACGATCGCAGTCTCTTTCCTTGACCCAAGCTAATCCTAGCACCGACCTCCAGACCCGTGATCGAGAGCTCACCGATATCGCAAATTCCATCGCATCTCTGGCAGAGCTGTTCAAGGACCTTTCTGTGTTGGTAATTGACCAGGGCACCATTCTGGACAGTGTAGAGTACAATATCGAGCAAACTGCTGCTCATGTGAGCGAAGCAGTCCAGGAGTTGAATACGGCGACACAGTATTTGTCTCCATGTTTGGTTCTCCGATTATCGCTCATTTCTTTTGACCAGATACCAGAAAAGTACAGGTCGACGGAAATGCATTTTTCTTCTTCTTCTCATCATTTTTGGGCTCGTCATTGTTATCATTTTCAAACCTAAGCGACGTCACTTATCATCATCACCACCTACACCTACGGAACCAATTTTTTCATTACGCGGTGTAGGTGTGCTGTCGGAGAAATCAACAGAGCGTTCACTGCCGGATAGCAGATTTTTGCGGCTGTCTAGGATACATCGGTGGACAAATACATAGGCCTGGACACGGAATAACACTTCTTTGTCACGCACAAGAGCCGGGAGACGACAGAGACGCGGGTATAGATAAGCTCTGAAGGAACTCAGTGATCCGTGTCGATATCACGCACGTTCAGGTGATCCGTTATTTGGCGACAACTTCCGGTAAGTACAGGCCGCAGGATAGGTAGAAGGGGGGCGTGACAGTCACCGATCTCCAGGGACTGAAATATGTAAAAGTTGTAGCCTATGAAACTTGCGCTTAATCAGGCTTGACGACAGTCGTCTTGGCTAGGTCGAGATCTGGCACCGGGCCTGTCAAATAAGTCTTTGCGACGTCATTCCAGTGATCGTGATCGTGTTCACCCCTACAGTAATTTTATCGTTCGGAGTTCAAAGTTCACTTAGCAAAGATTCCTTGGGATGAAAGGCGCCCGAACAGAGGCGAGCCAGCTGTGACGGACCAAGATAACTTTTGATAAATGACTGATCACTAGGATGGCCGGCGCAGTAGGCCAAATTTATAATACCTGGTGTTAGTTGGTGGCCTTTGGCGTATCATCTCCATTTTTGAAGAACTTAACGGTTCAGAGTCACCATGGTGGTCCCGAGACTCTCTACTCTAAATTTGTGGACATACAATCATCGTTAATGTACTTACGTTTCCTCGCAGGATATACAGGTCTGGATGCGACCCTGAATATCCTTCGCCTGCGGTTCTATTTTGTGCGAGCGCATGGTGAACGCACTCCCTCGTTATTGGGTACGTTGTCTTTCAGTCTACCCTGAAGGGTTTCAAAGAGCTTTTCATATCATTTGTCAAGATCCTTGCCCATCGGTGAGGTGGAGTTGGGGTTAGCAACCTGAAATTCGAAAATGCGGGATGATACGATGAGTCCGACTCGTAGTAGGTGATCCCTAGTGTGAATGGCGCAAATACGCCGCCTAGACCACAAGGCTGGCCTCGAGGATATTGACAAGGCAAGATTCCTTGTCTAGAATGAAACAGCCCTCGATAACATGTTGTTTAAAAGCATTCGGATTGGTCAAGTTGATTGGCTGCATACTGGTGGTTTCCCCAATCTCTCTTACATCAAAATATCCCTTGAATCATGAACGCAATGGTGAATTGGTGATTATTACTGGTCCACCTTCTTGATGCACTGTGCTCCACGTGCACGCCCCTCAAAGTTCTCGAGGTCACCCTTTAATAATCATTCTGCATTCATAAAAGTGATCTTCATTGCGTCTTATCCCCCAAATCGTGATCCTTCTGAGACGAAGGAGGCCTGAACCACGATCTTCTCGGCCGGATACCTGTAGGCACACCGACGGGACCAAAAAGAGACATACTCTCCTGAAAAATATCATACAACTAGTATCAAATACTAGATGGTAAGTATTTGAACAGCCGGTAATAGGCGCATACATTGTCGGTGTTCCCTCGAACACTTAACAGCTGAAATTAAATCGTTTGAAGGTCGCCCAGCACCCAATTTCCTTTCTCGCACTACACTTACCGTGACAGCGACACAAACCATCGACAAAATAGTATTAAAATATACAATAAGCACTTGCACAAATTCATAACATTTCAGGCCGTCAAGTTCAAGTTCTCATGTGTCTCCGTAGCATATTGATATGGCTTTGATCCACGTAGAATTTAGCCATTGTGAGCCGAGTGTTTCAAAGCCTGCATAGCTTGGACACTTCAAGAGTCTACTAAGTATCCTCCCTTACAATGAGCATTGAGGTAGAGCCCAACGGGGAAATAATTCAGGGGACATCAAAGTCGTCGCGCCCAAACCACTTTCATCATTCGGGAGAATCATCCTTTGAGCAGCTTAAGTGGCCAAGAAAAGGCTGCGCGCTTCAGGACCCTGTGGCATTAGGTCAGTCGATGCTGGCGGAACATGGCAGAGAAGGATTCGTGTGAGATCGTGGGGAGGAGAAAGGGCAAGGTTTCCAAATGCGGCCTTGGTTGTTAAGGAACACCTCGGCTCCTGGGTATTCCCAAAACCAAGGAAATTCCCCCCTAACGAAAGACTTGAAGTCAAGGGGCGGAATGAATCCTTTGCGCTCACCAACACGGTCAGGATACGACCCAGTCAGCTTGGGCCAGCCCGACTTTGGTATCAGGAGCGTTAGCAACGAACACGATAGCGCTCAACCAGATCCTCTCTCCGCCACCTCATCTTCCATGTACCCTCCTGCAACCCAACCCCAAGGCGGAGCCTCCCTCTCTCAATCTTCACTTCCTCTCGGCGCCGGTGCCCCAAAACGTGTACATATCGCGGACGATTCCTTCGATGTCAACATCAGATCCGAAAGCTACGATGCTGAACGCGGTGGATTTTCTGGTCCTTCCATGCCAGAGCCCGTGAAGCCTCCTGTGCATAGCCGAGGATCTAGCTGGGATATTTTGAACGGTATAAGGAAGTTTGAACATTCCTACGAGGAGTTTGACTCGAGAAATGCCAGCGAGAGCCACCTAGTCTATGCGGAGGGAGACATGCCCAACAACAAGGTGTGTAGCAGCATATACGCGCCTCATTTCTATTCTAACGGGTAGAGCATCTAGTTTTCCAAACTGTATAATTATCTGTTGAATGTATCAATCGTTTCTAGGTGGATCTTGTTCATTCTACCGATCATGACTATACTCTGGATCCCGGGTATACTTCAGCTCACTACGTTCCCAAATGCCGCGGTAAGTCCTTCTTTGCTCGGCTTTGGATAGGCTATAGTACCTATCATAGGTCTGGGGCGTCAAACTTCTCTGGTGGAGTATATGGCTTAGCGTCGTGTGGGGTGGCTGGTGGGTTGCTTTGGCTGGTTCACGTCTATTGCCACCCATCATCCGCGCAACTGTTGGCGCAGTAGCTGTGGGTGCACGAAGATACATTGATTGGGCTTCGGTGCTACATCGATATGTTGCCTTATTTGCATGGTCACTCGCCAACTGGATCACTTGGAATCCCGTTATCGACACTCGTCAGAATTCAGACGCTACCGAGAAATCCGTCAATGCCATCAACCTCATCGGCAAATTGCTATTCGGCATATATCTTTGTGCAGCGGTACTGTTAGCTGAGAAATTTGCTATCCAATGGATTGCTGGAAAATTCCATGAACGGTCTTACGCTGGTCAGTGCTATAATAGTTCGCCTTGTCGACATCTTATTCCCTATATTCTTGTAACAGAGCGTATCGCCGGCCAAAAATTTGCCGTCAGGTCTCTCGTTACTTTATACCGACACTCTTCAGACATACCCGGCCGTTCTGATACCCTGAAGGAGAGTAATTCTAAAGGCATTGCGGCTCCCAAGAAATTTTTCAAACGTGCAATGAAAGGAGTACGTACCGCCGCGACAACAACGACGTCGGCATTTGGAAATGTCGCAGTGCGTATCTGTCTCCCGCGTTACTAGTCAATAAATACTGAAACTTGTTTCGTTAGTCTGAGATTGCTGGCAGGTAGAACGATCTCCATATGAACTTTACACGGATCAGGTTGACTAACATGCCATGACAGTTCAGTGCTCCAGCCAAACTCTCCGCAGGCAATGGTCAAAACTGCTTTGGAATCAGCCAACAAATCCCGTTTGGTATGTTTAAGAAAAGATTTTTGAGTAGAGATAATATCCTCATGCATATAATTTTAGCTCGCCCGCCGGCTCTTTTACTCCTTTGTTAAACCAGGCTCCGATTGGCTCCTCGTAGAGGATATTGCGCGATTCTTCCCCAACCAAGACGAGGCTGATCAAGTGTTCGCATTATTTGATAAAGATTCAAATGGTGATGCATCTAGGGATGAGATTGAAATGGCCTGCTTGTTTGTGCTTCTTCTTACTTCGAAGCCATCGTGATCCTGACAAGTGGCAAGGGACTTCCATCGAGAACAGCTGTCCATCGAGCATTCTATGCAGGATCTGGACAGTGCCGTTGGGCGTCTAGATAACATCTTGATGTCTCTTTATGTCGTTGCCGCTGCGTTGATCATTGCGATTTGCTTGGTATACTTCAAATCTATGTCCTCATGACCACAGACTTCTTACTTCATTCTACAGGAAGCACAGTTGACGACCTTGGTTACTGGTGCTGGAACACTGATCCTCGGTCGGTCCCTTTCTCCGCGCTGTCAAACCGTTCGTAAACAATCAGTTTTTAGGGATGAGTTGGTTAATTGGGTCAAGTCTTTCTGAGGTTCTCACTAGTATCATCTTCCTCTTTGTTCGCCATCCCTTTGATGTCGGAGATCGGGTGGATTTGGCGAAAGCATCATATACTGTGAAGGAGATTCGTCTCTTGAGTACAATATTTCTGGACTCGAATGGAGTATATGTTCAGGCACCTAACAGCGTACTAAACACTATGGTATGTTCTGATGGTTTTCACTTCGTATGCTGTTCACCTGTCTCCAGTTTATACAAAACATTCGGCGTAGTCCGCAGGTAAAGTCTTTGTTCATCAATCGAAGATAGATGCTTACTGAAACGAAATCGTCGCTAGATGAGTGAGACGTTCACTTTTGACGTCAGCTATGCAACTTCATTTGAAGACTTGGAACGACTTCGAGAAAAGATGCTTGACTTTGTCAAGGGCGAAAGGCGTGATTATCAGCCGGTATTCGATGTGGCGGTCGTTGGTAAAAACTTCCCCTAAAAAGATAAGGATTTCTACTCAAGGTTATTAGACTTCCCTGAGCAAGAAAAGATGACTCTTTCGGCGGAAATTAAATACAAAAGCAACGGTCAGCAGGGTGGTTTGAAAGGTCAAAAAGCTCCTTTGACGCATACTTGATGGGACTTAACTGTTTACAACATAGCCAAACGCAGAAACAAGTGGATATGTGCATTGAAGTCGGTCCTGGCAGACCTGCACATCTATGGCCCGACCGGCAATCCGGACAAAGAACCTGAAACCACACGTTACACCAAGGTTCCTTGGGAGAAAGTTGAAGCCGACGATAGAAAAAAGGCAATGGGCATGCCGCCTGTACCTGTTGAACCTCTTGGGGGTTGGCACTTGTCGGACTCAAACATAATAGGTGGGTTATCTCCTTATGATTGTGTTGCCTTCATCGTGATAATATTTTCGATTACTAGTTGGAGGTGCTGAAAATGATGTATTCGGGGAGGCCGATGAGCTTCACATGACGAGTCCCCGTAGGGGACTCTCTGATGATTCGGAACCCCCAACCGCGTCTTCAGCTTTCCGGATGCCAACGGCGACGACCATGCCGAGTTCTGGTACAGCCAGCTCTGCCGTAAATACTAAAGGGACGGATTTCATTGAGATGAAGCCACGCGCATAAGGTCGAGCTGGATTCGACTGGACTTTTCCACAAAGGAGATATTGTTGGACACTAGTGGACACTGCTGAGTATCTTTTGACTGCGATCTATATGGAATTATTTTGATTTTTTTTTACGAAATAACGACCGTACATAGATTACCAACATAACAATTACAGTCCAGACTACACGTTCCATCCATTTGATTGTTGTTCGGGACTTGACCAACCACCGGAAGTTGGGCTAGCACCTCCCCACGCACTTGTTCCCCCGGTACGGGAAGGACTGGAATTGCCACCCCATCCACTCGAATCATTCCACCCACCACCACCACCACCACCGCCTCCCCATGCATCAGCTGCTGGAGGTGGAGCTGCAAGTTGCTGGTCTTGGCCATTGATCATGTCAACTTCTGTATCATGCTTGAGACCTAAGATAAGATTCGCCAACTTTGTTTGCAGTTCTTTCAGGCCCTGGATGACGACAAATCAACACTATGTTGTGAGGTGACAGTGGTGGTGTACAAACCTTCATTACTACCTCTTGAGGACCTAAACTTCCGTCGGTCTCCACTTCGAAGTAGAATTTTTTAGGTTTCGCGTTGAAATCAAAGGCTTCATCGTCGCGTGGTGGGTCTTCTTCGCGGGCGTTGTCGCTGACAGGCCATTCACCTCTTTCGTCCACCTCAAACCAATGTGTCGTATGGCGCAGTTTGTTATAAGGATCGTATTCAAATGAGACTGCAGAACAAGGCGACCATTTGGCATGTTCTTTGGCAATACCCTTGTGTACAGGTCAGCAGATGTTGATGCAAGGTATCAAGAAACGACCTTTTTAGCGATGCACTTCATCTTCAACGCTTGGCCCTTTCGTATTTTACAAATAAGGACGGGAGGCACTCCTGGTCTATCTAAAACGATATAATCAGATCCGCTCCCAAAACTGAAAAAGGACAATCTTACTTTTACCGACAGGATGCCCAAAGTCAGTTGACCTTTTCGTCAATTCATCACCGCCATCTGCCCCGTAAATATCGGTGGGAGCAGCTACTACATCGAGGTGGTTGCTTGTTATATCCATGGTGATAGCCTCATTGCAGGACACGTCCAACATCAGTGTGATTGAGCAATATGAACAAAATGACATGCAGGTACAGTCCTTAAATGAGACTAAGCCATAGCCAAGAAGTCACAAGTCTAGATATGCGCACCCTGTTGTACTTCATGGCCTCATCGCAGTTTGTACTCACCAAGGGCACCATTCCGAGTCTATGGGCAATGAACTCATCGGGTAAGACTGATGTATTGGTATCCACTTCGACCATATCAATGGCTTGTTTTATAATGAGCATAAATCTTTTGGAAAGAACAGCTTGAGCCTCACCAATGGTGGGAATGTCTGCCATCATGACCCTCCGGAGAGAATTGGCAAAACTAGCATTAAGGTCCAGTTAGACACGAGAGTACGCGCACAAAAAGGCAGCGCACGCAAGGTCAACATTTTCCAGAACAAAATCTGCTCTGTCTTTCTTGAGGTCGCGGATATGGACAGTAGGCTCTGGATCGTTTTGGCTCTGCATGGTGGCAAGAAGAAACAAACGCGCTCTATGCCAGGACAATGACCTCTGGATATAACAGGGACAAATACATCCCGATCAGTAACCGTGAATCCATCGCACTGTACCGCTTTGCTCTTTCATCGATCCGCTGAGTTTTCAATATCTCCGTATGTGGGCCCAAAGGTTAACGAGATGCCAAGCTTCTGACCGTAGACTCTCACGTTTTGATCACGTTGATGCTAACGCAACCATGAAATTCAGGCCAATCTTTCCAAGTTCTCTTTGGGCGGTGATCATGAATGCCTACAGATATTGATATTATCGCCTTTTGACCCACAGTTGTAGATAACCCATTTCTTCTCATATGTTCTATCGAAGGACTTCCTCCAAATAAGGTTAGTCCCTAATCCGCGGAGAGTTCGATCCGGGATGACTGACAAACACAATCCCTCACTTGATAGTCGGTGGTTGGTACCAAAGAAACGTTATCTTCATTCGGCGAAATAACTCGCGATCCAGACATTATGCTTGCGGATGAAAGCATCCTTCAGATTCACCGATTCCACGGAAGGACCTTCTGCCGCCCCGCATGGAAGCGTGATTTTGGGAGACCCTAGGCCTAAGGCACGGAGTTGACCGTTGATCTTCAGGATTTAGATTGTCATCATTGGAATAGAATCTAGTGAAGGAATCATTTGCCTTGGATCGTGGGTGATTTCTAACCTGATTGACATAAGGAAGAACTTGGTGTGAAAAAATCATCACCCGGTAGTTCGGTCATAACATCACATTCCAGGTACTTACTAGTCTTAATCCCTTTTAGCACCGCCTGTAGGAGCTAACCCTTTTCCGTTTTCAGACCAACAAGGCCGGATACTGTACGGGTTAACTCCCAGTCAAGTATAAACCTTTCGAGACGGTGTCAATGCGAGCGGGTGCTGCCAACGGCTTGCATCTGAATGACGGGGCGAATCTCCCCCTTGGCAAACAGGCTCGCTTCGGTTCCTGGCAATGTCCAACATCAAATGGTTTATGTGCTCCAAATGTCCAAAACGTACCTATAAATTTCCCAAATGCGCCTATTTCTCAATGATTTGTCAAGAAAACATCAAAAACTGTGGATCGACCCATAATCCGTTTAAAGCGCTTCGGCGTAACATCAAAACCGCGGGAACATCGCAGTCCTCGGAGATCTATTCTCCACCAATATCACTTGGGTTGGCATGCTTAGGATGTTCCATGAATGTCAGGTTGAGGTCCTGGTCTTGTTATAAAAGTTACACCACCTCCCGGACCTCTCCGCTATCCTCCCGAAATCAACTTCGAGCAGTACTATGTCTTGGCCTAAACGTTCCCTTGCAGAAGGTGAGTACTCAATTCGACGTGGAGTATGTGGCTGATGTTCTCCCAGCTGAAGCAATTCTGTGTGGACCGGGAAGTCCCCACGAGACCGAGACTCGTTTGATCGACGGCAGGCTACAACGCGTATACAAGCACCTAGCACCATCACTGCGAGACTTCTGGTTATCCTCAGTCGAAAAATTTTACGAAGACACCTATGTTGTATTTGAAGGGGAGCGGCTCACTTACGGGCAGGTCCAGGAATACGCCCTGAAGGCTGCTGGTGTGTACTATAGCGCATATGGGGTCCGAAAAGGTTGCTAGTCCCACAGTCATTAGCATAAAGACATCCTGAAGATTTTTTTTACAGGCGATCGGATCTGTATTTGTTCTCGAAATTGTTCAGAGTTTACAATTAATTGGTGGGCTTGCCGTGCGTTGTCTGGCACTACTATGATTGGTCGCTACTTACACTCACACTCAGACCTTCTTGGTGCGGTCCCAGTTTTGGTAAACGCGTGAGGATATTACCCCACTTTCATCACACATGTTCACTTATCTACCTTGTAGGTGGCTTCCGCTGGAGCCCCTGAAATACTGCATTATCCATACGCAGTGCAGACTTCTTCTTCTCGACATGGAGAGGGCTGCTGTACTGGAGCCTGTCCTTACAGCTATGTGTTCTGAGATCGGCGTTACAGGCGTTCTCGTCTTGGACGCATCATGCGATGCAAGACTTCGAAAAGGAATGGAACGTTACCACGACGCCGTTAACAATTTTGTCGGACATCGGAGAAACGTTTTGGACGAAACATACCCAGCCATTAATCCCGAAGATAACGCTGCCATCATGTTCACTTCAGGTAGCATCATGTCGCTTCTTGTGTTCCATTTCTGACTCCATTCTCCACAGGTACGACAGGACTTCCCAAGGGTGTGTTAAGCACCCAACGACAGTTTCTAACAAATTCGCTCAATGTAGGCGTCCAATCCGCCTATCTGACAGTTGTTTATCTCGGACTTGCAGACGGTGGTTGGAAATCGACGAGCAGCCTTACGACGAGGGGAGAACCTCATTTCGACAGCTTCCGGCCCGCAAAAGGGTGCGTTGATCGCAGTCCCATTGTTCCATGTCACAGGAACAACCAGTTATACAGTTAGCATTTCGTCGTTCTCGCCCCTGCGTTTGGTGTTAATTTTTTCCAGATGATGGCGACAATGCTAGGGATGAAGATTGTGCTGATGCGAAAGTGGATAGTCGAAGATGGTGAGTGGAGCCATTGAGGTGCCTATGCGATTCATTTACAGATCTTTATTAGCTGCTAAGTAAACATTCCACTTGATGTTACTTACGTTTCTCTCACGCGACATAGCTTAATCCGTCTCGAGAATGTGTGTGTCGCGGGAGGGTAAATGACGTTGTGCGTTCTTGGTCGCCGGCTACTGACCGTGTTGATGCAGTGTTCCGGCAATGGTATCAGACCTCCTTGATAGCTCTCTCGCGGGATACAGACTAGAGGGACTTTTCTTCGGCGGTTCTCCTGCCCCGGAAATTTTGACAGAACGGGCGAGACAGGTCTTCCCTGGCGCCCAATTGTACGTGACAGTCCCAATGCACGAGAACACCTACTAACAGATATAAATAGGAGCCAAGGATATGGTCTAACAGAAACCAATTCAATATCAGTTGGTGTACGTTGTTGAAATCATCATCGCCGGCATTTAATTTATGTAATTGTTGGTGGACAGAATGCTGGTGAGGACTACGTGACGCGACCGAGCAGCACGTAAGTCTTGGTCAGTTGAACATTTTGAATTGTACTAACGTTTTACGGTTACTTTCAGAGGTCGAGCGTGTCCGGTCAATGATATTATGATCATCAATGAAGCTGGAGCGCGTGTACCTCCCGGTGAAGTCGGCGAAATTTGGCTGTGAGTAACAATCATTCCTGCATGAAGTCTTTTGACCTGAATAATTCCTCAATTCAGTCGAGGTCCGAATGTTATGAAAGAGTATTGGCATGATCCCGGTGTGTCCCTTCATGATTGTCTGGACCCCGTTTCTGAGGTTCATGCAGAGGCGACCAGCAAAATATTGACGCCGGACGGATGGCTTAAATCTGGCGACATTGGGTCAATGGATAAAGAAGGCTTCCTGTATGTCAAAGATCGCAGTAAGTGTGATGAACGACCAAACAAGATACGTTCTGACGCACCTTTAGTCAAAGACATTATCATACGGGGTGGAGAGACCATTGTACTGCAAATTTCTTTTTTCCTTTGCGTTCCGCCTAAATTCATTGGTCTTTCCGTAGTCCTCAGTATCTATCGAAAATGCGCTTTATACCGATCCTCGGATTCTAGAAGTGGCGGCAGTAGGGGTACCTGACAAGCGCTTGGGGGAGCTGGTTGCTGTCGTGGTTTCCATCAAGGCCCCATATCGGGGACAAGTGAGCGAAGCATCACTGATGTTAGTGGCCCAGAAAAAGTGAGATTGCGTTTCCTCAGATTTGTCGTGTATCATGACACTTACTACGTTTTAAATCAGCTTACCAAGATATGCAATTCCTGTTATGATCATCCTTCGTGACGAACCTTTTAGTGAGTCGTACACATTTCGTTCATGAGGGTTTAGTGGAATCCTGACACTCAATAGAACTTACCCCATCTGGTAAAATTGTGAAAGGCGAACTGCGAAAACTCGCTCGCTCGCACTGGGAAAAACGTTGCGCCAATGCTCAACCAACAGCAAACCTATAAGCCTCGAACTTCGTCATCAGGGAGATATCTATTGGATTGTTATATTTAAGCAGTAATACCATTAGGAGTGAAACCTTACGCGAATGCGACATTTATGATAGCTATCGCTGTCAAGCGCAACTCGCAAAGGACGAGGAATACACGACGTGGTGACTGAATGAGTTGATAAGATACCCTGCATGTCGGGGAAACAGTCTCATAGAACTTGACGGGAGATGCGTCATGGAATAGTTGTGTCGAAGGGTGCCGAAATTTGTTGGTTTCGTCATATCTAGAAAAATGTGAAACTACCACCTCACCGAGCGATGTAGCGAAACCGTTTCTGCCGTTCATCACATTTTACGATGTTCAAAGCCTGTGTAGTACTTTATGATGAATATATGGCCTCAGGCCCAGGAAAAATTATTCAAAAATAAGAGCAATAGTTTTGCCCCAACGGAACCATATCATCAAGTACTTAACACTATGACTTGGCTTCCCCTTCTTTGACCTTTGACCTTTGACCTATAGTAAGTACTATGATACTTTTTCAAAGGCTAGTCATTCTTTCTGAGCTTCTGCACGTGTATGCGGAGTGCAGTATGTCTCGAGTGACGGCGTGCACTTGTGCTACATGCCAAAATTGTCGGGGAAGACATTGGATGTTGTCGCCCTCTAGTGCCTTCGTGAGAAGAAGCAAGCGCGCAATAGACGCCTTGGTGTAACGCGAGGACAGGCGATCACCGCAGTTACTCTGTCTTGTCCGAGCCTCCAGATCCCTTTCGACCGTTGAAGGTTTTCTGGTGAACAAAGGGTGAGCGTCAATACACCAAAACGAATCCGCATCATGAAGGAATGGTGTCACCCGGACAGTTTGTTAGTTCAAAGACGGGTCACTGGAATCGATCAGAGCAATCGCTGTGGCGATATCTTCGAATGTTTCCTTTCGTTCTTTGAACATATACCCTTTTAACTGAACTTCCGCTGCCATGAAATCGGGATTAACAAAGTTAGATACAAACGCACATCTTAACGTAGGCGTACCGTCTTGTGTCACTTTGAAGAATTTCGGATTGGAACACCTCGCAATATTCTAGGTTAGATATCTTTCCTTCGCCTGAGCAAAGTAAAATGTTCAAATGACCCTGTGGACATATGGAAGGGGATATAGATATCTCAGTCCTGAAACCATCGGTTTAACAAATGACAAACAACAAATAAAAAACTCTGACCTCTATAAGCTAGTCCTATGACAAGTTCTTTCTGACTTTGCACCACACCCAGGGTAATACCAACTTCGGGGAACAGCACTCGAACGTATTTACATCCAGTATACACCCGCTGTGAATAATGGTGTTCAGGATGACAACATAGTAAATGACAAAGACAACTCGTCCTTTGCGAGCCAAGCAGTCCTAGACTCAGATACTTAATGCGAAGTGGCACTTAATTGTCTGTATCCTCGTTGTGGTACACGACAGTCCATCGTCTGGCTGATTGAAAAATACCATTGGGAATCGAGTCGTTCACGACTAGTGACTTGAGCCCTGATATAGCAGTGCGTCATCCAGGATAGACCCTCCATGCACATTCCCAGGCTGGTCGATGTGACTCAGACGAACATGAAGGGGCGTATATTGATTTGGCTGCTCCAGGAGAGATCAGGCAAGGCACGTGGATAGTTATCGGACATGTGGTCCAAAATAGGAAGGTCAAATTTTTTTGCTTCAAACATCCATTAGTCGAACTACATATCCCTTATGTCTCACCATCATGGACAACGAAGACTACATCTACGATATCGACAATGCCACTCATAACTCTACTCTCTACCTTGACCAGTTTCGTCGCCATCTTTCTCAGCTACGAGCGAATACAGACGACAGTGAACTCGACTACATTCCACCGACGGGATATTGGACCCCTTCCGAGAAGGATATTTTCTTCCATGCCCTGTCCGTATATTCTTCCCTAAGACCAGATCTGATTGCTGCACGCCTTGTACACAAATCCGTTGTCGATGTATGTGCATATATCGATCTTCTTGCCTCAGCATCTGCCAAGGACCAAAATCCTGTGTCACGACGCGATCTTGATATTTCCATGGAAGTTTCAGATGACTGGATTCGATTAGAAGAGGTAGAGGGAGCACATTTGAGTATGCATGAAGGGTCATGGGATGCTGCGGTGCAACGCAGGGCGAATCAAGAACTCATCGATAAAGAGGAGACACGGTTATTCGGTGACAATACAGACCAGCGCCACTCTTTACGCGACGAGTTCGACTCGTGGAAGAGCACACTCGAGGCTTCTTGGGCTAAAATGGACGCCTTGAAAGGCATAACCCCAAAACAGTTGGCCGTTCTAGACAAGATTCTTTCCCTTGACGATGATATCCAAGATTTCGACATGATTCAACCTGCAGGGGATACAGTTTCTCTAGAACAGTCTGAATCCGTTCAATTAGTACTTCCCACGCTGCCCGAGATGCCTGCAGCTGTGTTCACCAGTCAAACAAGCAATCTTGCTCATGTCCCCATTCTAAATACAGAATCTACGGTCACGATAGACGACCAATTACCTACAATTGCGACGTCGCCATCGGTTCCACCACTGCACCCTCCGCTGACAGCAGCGTCTCCCTCACCTCCTGATCCCGAAGGGACTCCAGATCTCTCTCTGCTTTCACCGAAATCTCGACGGAGACTTCAGAAACGTCTGTACATGAGGCGCAGGCGGGCCGAAGTGAATGGTGGTATATTGGTCCATAATATTGGGAAACTTCCTCCTGGCCGAAAGCAAAAACCAATGCCCCCGAAGAAGCCAAAGGAAAAACGAGCGCGGGGGAAGAAGAACAAAGAACATGTTCAATCAAAGGAAGAAAATTGCGTTGACGAAGAAGCTCGAGAGGGACTGGACGAACAAGGTCATGCGACGACCACCGAAGACAAAGATGTTCCATGCGGTTCCAGCACTCAAACACCGGGCAACACGAAATGTGCAGTAGAAGTCGATGTTAGAGTCCCGGAGGCAGGATTTCGTCATCACCGTGCGTCAGGGAAAACAGAACCGGAAAAGTTCAAGCAGTTGCTTGAGGAGCGTGGTGTGGATGCTAAGTTTCTGCGCCAGATTGATCTGGGCCTACTCAACGTCTCTCCCTTAGGCAGGCTGATGTTGTATGTTTCTGGACATTGAAGCTAATGACGTGTGCTGATACTTTATTAGAGGGATGTACAAGTCTGCATATAAACCAAAGGATCACCACACGGTAAAACCAGCTATATCAGCTGATACACTTCGCCTATTACATGCGATCGTCGTAGAATTTACGACCAATGTCATACATCGTTCTATTGTTTACCGAGAACAAGATAATCGCCTCAAAGCCAATAAGAAAGTGTGGAAGGACGGACGGGTTGGTTGTCTCATGTCTTATCATGTGTATCTATGTGGTTAACGCGGCCCATCACCTTTGCTAGGATGTTTCGCCTCAGCACATACAACATACATTACATACGATGGGGATGTCATATCTAATGAACCCGGAGGAGTCTTATGAAGGCGACGTGATTGCGGGTGACTCGGGGGAAGAGGGAAACGAGTTGACTACTGATTCAGAGTCGTCATTGAATGAAGCTGCCGAGAAGTCTGGAGAGGAAGATGACAAGGAAGAAGATATGGATGGCGATTCAGAAGGAGCGGCCGAATGGGACGAACAAGTGGACTGCGTGGCTTTACCGTTGTATTGTGAGATGAATCCCGCACTTGTTCGTTTATCGTCAGACCTGGAATCATCTTCGGACGATATACTTATCTCCTGTGACACAGATGAAGAGCCGTTAATGGAAGAGCTGGATGAGGAGGCAGATCTGGATGAGCACGACACATTGTTAGAACAAAAGTATCAGCAGGACCTTTGGGATATGGGCTTTTGGCAACTGGAATAATGGCCAGGGAAAAAAAGTCAATCTTGTTGGTATCCTATCTTAGAAGCTAGTCAATAGTAGCATTATTACTTACAGTGAGACAGGACTGACTATAGAACGGTTGCACATGTAAGTACGGCGCCTGACAACGGTCCACTAACCAAAAGGACTCATAACTTAGCCTTTTCCGTCTCATCTTTGACCCTAACAATTGCTTTCCCCCACGTTTTCCTGTTCTCCAGCGCAGCAAGGCCGTTCGTTATGGTTTCTAGTGTATAAACTTCGGTGTAATTGACGGGGTGGACGCGACCAGAAGCAAGTAAACTTGACAAGCATCATGAAAGGAAGGTGACCAGTAGGTGCAAGTTTACTCACTCTAGAACGGCCTTCCAGACGGTAGGAATGTGGCCCGGTTCTTGTGCTATCAATGATATAAGCAAGAATTTGGTAGGTATGTAACAGTGTGAACGACAGCTACGCACTTGTGTAGGCACCCCAATGTGTTCCCACAATCGATACGTTCTTGAGAAGGATAAGGTTCATAGGAATCTTTGATGATACACTATTAAACAAAGTACAATATATCAGAAACAGATAGCAAACCTTTTCGATGGTGCCGGCGGCGAAACCGATGACCAATGCTCTCCCTTTCCAGGCTATGCATTTTAAAGCGTCTATAAAGGAACTACAGATACCAGAAGACGTAATTCAGAGAAATGGGCCCAACCTTTGATAAGTCCCACCGGATCGTAGATGACATCTGCGCCATGCCCGTTCGTTATCTTGAGGACTTCCTTAGGCCAGTTTGGATTCGTGTAGTTGACAGTATAATCGGCTCCGCCGTATCGCTTTGCAATGTCCAGCTTTTCCTGAGAGCCAGCTGCAGCAATGACTTTGGCGCCGAGGACTAAACAGGCATCAACAAGGTTTCTGTCCGAGGCGATAGAGGCATCACACCTTTCGCAAGCTGTACGGCAACGATTCCTACACCCCCTGCCGCAGCAGTGACGAGAACCCATTCACCTGAAACATACAGAACAGGTCCGAGTAAACGCCGGATACAGGCTTACCTGCTTTCAACTGGGCTCTGCCTACTAATGCTTCGTAGCTAGTAGGCCATGTAACATAGAGACCTGGAAGCTTGGTCGAATGTACTTGGGAAAGGGTTGAGAAGTAGTACCTGCACCCTGCTCATAGGACAGTGCATCCGGCAAAGGTAAAATGTCCTTCCAAGATACAGGCGCCTAAGAACCATGACTTGGTTGCTCTAACCGCGGATGCATCTGAAGAACACACCTTGTCTGCAAAAGCGCCTTGTGTCGCGCCAAAAACACGATCACCAGCTTTGTACGGACATCCCCTTGGGATGGGCGAGTTCTTCGCGATCCTGCCAGCAAACTCGGCACCAGCTACAAACGGCAGCGGGGGTTTACGCTGGTACTTTCCTTGCATCTGCAAGATCTGGGAACGTATTGAGCTTTATTCGTAAGAGAGCGAATGTCCAACTCTTACGTCGAAAAAATTGAGGCCAGCGCTGTACACATCGACGAGTACTTCGTTCTCCTTGAGTGTTGGCTCCGGTACGTCAACAGAGAGCAGTATCTTTGACGGATGAGCAAGTTCGCTAACGAGTACGCCTCGCATAGTAGGGAAACAAGATGGAGGTGGTCTATCATTCCTTCTGACCGCTTATTATCATGCGTGTTGCAAAGCGGGGTATGTCATGATACTCGGTACTCGTAATAACCGACCCCCGGAACCTGAGAAAGCGTAATGGAAAGCCTAACATTGAACAATGCAAGTGTGTATATACAATGAGATGATGAGCTACAGGATGGTGAGTATGATATCTGCTTTTATTTCTCTTCTCAGTCGTGAACATTATACAAATCCGAACCCTTCTCCTCCTTCGCTGATCGCCAGCAGCACTTGTTGTCTCAGCATCTCATACGATGAGTATTGTGGAAGATCAATCTGATTAAAGCCTATTGTCGCATTAAATAGAGTTCTGGGTGAGAATAGGTCAAATGGCAGACTTACATGTGTGCGCCTGAGGTAGACGGTCTGATTCTCCGTAAGCGCGATGAATTGAGAATTTTTGAACTCCCTGAACCCCTTGGAGGTCGTTAAACCCGTTCAATGGTACTCTTGATGTCCCTGTTGCGAAGCTGAGGACCTTTGCACGCTCGTCCCGGTTGAACGACTTGAGGGCTCGCCACCACCAAACAATGTTGGGATCTGAGCTCGTGTATCCATTGTACTCCGTCGCAGCTCTCCATTCATCAACATCGATATCAGGAGTGCCCGAAATCAAAAGCTCTAATTCCTGTTCGTTGAACTACAGATACCGATCAGAATCGACGCTAACTGAAATTAAATCACAACGTACTATAGTGACCAGATCCTTTGGGATGATTTCGTAGAAGCCAGCTAGCAAATTCTCAATCTGTTCTTTGATGGAAGAATACAGCCGGTATTGAGCAGAGAGTTGAACAAATTCCCGTTTGTTCTCTTGAGTCACCGGCACCGTTTCGCCACCGTCCTTCAGAGCAACGATGCGGTTGATGCCAAACTATCACGAAAAGTGAGGACGAATGCGCACGATGGATAAAATGTACGTACCTCATCGGCTTCGACGCTGAATGTCAGCTCAAGAAGCGTGGGATCGTTCTCCAGAATCCAGCAGAGAGAATTGTAATACTCTGGATCTACCCACTCAACGTCTTTGTAGTCAACTGGTTTCCCAAGAAGCTGCCTATATAGACTCCTTGCAAAGTACGCATCGAGCAATCGGCCGTCATATATGGCTTTCCCAATGACCCGTCCAACAAACTTGAAGAAGGATAGATGCTCTGGGTTAACCCAAGAGTTCTTGTTGGGTTGATAAGTAAGCTTGTCGGCAGCACAAGGCTGGAAGAGTGCGTTATTCGGATCGAACATTTGACGAGCGAGAATTTGGAACCATTCGCGCGTAAGTCCTCCAGCGTCTACACCCTCCTCATCATAGAATCGGATGCTCAGTTTTCCGTATTTGATCTGGTCTCCAGTCTTCCTTTGCAAATGCTGGAAGCTGTCCTCAAACACTCGTGCACGGCGAACATTAAGCTGTAGGGTGCTATGATGATCTCTGGTGTGAGGACGGCGGTGCAGTTGCTGTGAGAAGTAGTTGCGCTTGTTGTCGAAATCAAGGACGCGAGGGTTGTGGACAAGAAGGGAGAATGAGCCGCTCATCAAGGAAGGGTTATTGCGAACCATGACATTGAGAACTTTGCGATGTGCGTCAGTAAAGGTAACAAAGAGGTCCTCCATGGCTTCCGATGGAGTGGTGGGACTCTTTGGCGACCGGAGTGCCCGAGCGACACCGGATGATGACGCTTTAGGTCCAACATACTTACAGACAACCATCAAAGCCTCGATAAGAGGCAGAAGAACGGTTGCAACATGCTCCATATCTGTCTTTTCTTCAATGACGGCTAAACAGTCTCCTAATCGCTTCCAGAGAGGTGCGAAGCGGAAGGATTCATAGATGCTCTGGACTTTCTCGGTGTCGTTGTCACCTTCACTAGCAGTAGACGGCCTGGGCGAATACATGTAATCGATGGTCTTGAGAACGCGAAGGAGCTTAGCTTGAGTTGAAGAGGGTGCTGAAAACTTAGATGCCACAGAGCTGATCATGACGTCGCCTTGAGAACTTGACAAGGCATTGATAAGTTCATCGAGGTCGGCGAGAAGACTTTGTCCGAATTCTTGAGCTTTCGATTTCAGTTCTTGAGCAATAACATCGCGGGCATCAGGTATATTGGACAGATGCTGAATGAGGGCTAAACTCTGCTGGAATGTTCGAGCAGAGCATTCACCAACGGTGAGAATGTTGACAATGAGGCGAAGGACGCCATGAGGTATCTGTGGTGGGTTTGCAAGTAAAATCTTCTCTTCAACCGCCTCGATTGAAAGACTCTTGTCCTTGCTTGCACCTTGTTTATAAATTCAGTAAAACTAGTTTTTCAGAGAAAATTTACGTACCTGTCGACGCTGACGGTTCTGGAATGACATCACTAGTTCCAGGAGCAGAATGGGCTGGATTAACGGCAGCAATGCCTTCGGCAGCCTCGGAGGGTTGAGATGGTGAGGGCTGAGCTGGGGCTTCAACAGGCAAGGGACCTGATTCGGGAAGCTTCTTGTTGTCCTTGATGCTAGTGAGAGGTCGCGTCACTGTAGCAAGAAGGCCCACCACAGATTCCACGATGGACGGAGTGCGAAGCAAAGACTGCCTGTCAAGTAAGCCGAGGAGGAGTACAATGGGGTAGTGACTCTGTGGCATCTGTTTCTCCTTTCCCTTCCCTTTTTTCGAGGCCGCTCTCCGAAGTCCTGCGGGAACTTCGTGTTCAGTAAGGAAGAATAGCGAGGCCATTTGGTTAGCAGTTACGATGTACACCAAAGCATCAAGACAACGCTGCGCAATGAGATCGGGAATCGCCTCATTGGGAACATTGGGGAGAGTGAGAGCTGTTACGAAATCGGATCCCGATTTTTGCTTTCCGAGGGCTTTCGGTGGTTTTGAATTCCGGAACGACATCTGCGCAAAGCTCTTATCAACGGCACTGAGATCTCCCGTCCCATCTTGAAGGATATTCAAGAGAAGATTGAAAAGCTCTGTTCGAGTTTTGGCATTTTCGCAAAGGTTAACAAGTACTTTGAAGAGAAGACTCTTTCTGAGGACCTGAGGGAAAAACAGCAATCGAACGAGTATCGCGATGCCTTGCCGATCAAGTAACTGGATGGCATCATGCTGCGGTGAGAACTTTCGAGTGGCGGAGGAACCCGACGTGGGTCGAAGGGAAGAGTTATTTCCTATATGGAACCTTCGAGGTTGATGATCACGATATACACCAGCTTCTGCAATCATATGCGACGGCAACGATTGAATGAATCCATCATCTTGGTCCAATAAAATAGCTTGACGGAGTGTAGGATCCAGGCTGGCGATAAAGCTAGCAGGATCGATATCCACTGGTCCTCGACCGACCGCCTGCGGTTCAGCATCTTCGGCGCGTCGGCGCGACCTCTCGACCGCCTCCTGCTGAATGATCTCTGCGCGCAGTTCCGGGGGTAATGCGTCGAGGAACTCTGCACTTATTTGGGAATCCGGAGGTCTCTCAATTCTAGCAGCGCGCTGGTCACGAACATGCTGATTCAATACCTCTTCTCGCATATCGTCTGGTAGAGCTTCCAAAAATGTAGGATCGATGCCCGTATCAGTGATGTCCACAACATTCCCGTTGATCAAAACAGTCACACGAGTAGGTGCCTCCGTTTGTCTGCCTGAAGAGTCTCCTGTACTTGCGTCTGCTTCAGGATGAGGAGCAGAAGAGGGCTCATTTTCCACTGCTGGTGCAGGGGTCTGGGTGGTCCCGTCAATCATTTCGGTGTCTGTGTCGATGGAAGGGTTCGCATCATCCATCGGGTGATCGGCTTGGCCAACAGCCAGTGAAACAGCAATACTCTGCAGAATGTCAGTTGGAATCGTGTTAGATTGTGAAGGCATCGGCTGTTTCTCTGCCTCCTCGTTTTCGGCTTGCTCCATCCTTTCTTTTGCCTCCTTGTCTGCATTGGCTTGTGCTTCTCGTTCACGAGCTAGTTCCTCCTCCCGGATCTTAGCCTGCTTGGCAGCTTCGATTGCAGCAGGAAGAAGAGCCACGGCAATGTGATTCGCGAGCTTTCCTACTCGTTCAGCGACAAATTCACCATGGAGAATTTTGACTTCCTCTGTCCACCGTTGTAGTGTTAGCAGAGGGTCTAGATCCCGAGCGTTTCCTTGATTCGGTCGGGAGCCTCGCTCCACTCGTACGGACGCAGAAATGACCGGCCCCGCTCGGCGTTGAAGATAACCTCTGTCCAAGTTCATGAGGGTTCCGGATGGAACATCTAACCGTATGGTTTCGGGACCGCCTCCCCCGCGGCCGCGAGTCATGATATGATGGAAAAGCTGTACAGCGCCGCCACCCACAAGCTGCTCGATGGTTTGAAGCAGTTCGTTGTTGCCATCTGCGATGATTCGAGGTTGCTGTCGTGAAAGACGAGACTGTGAAGTCGTAGACCGGTTCCCGATCGAAGCGTCCAGGAGAAGAGGATGGGTGGTCGCCTCAGGCGGAGGTGCTGCACCATTACGGGCGCGCCCAAATACTTGAACATTGTCATCAGCTGTATCCATCACGTCAGAACGGAATGCGGCGGTACATATAACCAACACAAACCTGAGCTTCGATGTCGCCGCGGCACGAACATGCCTGCACCATCATTGATATTTTCGGAGAAGCCAAAGATGTCGCCTACGAAGTCGTGACCTTCAAGTTCCATTTCTTGACCAAAGCTGGTGGGTAGGTGAGGAAGAAGTGCTAACTGAGTAAGAACATGTTAACCCACTCCTCATCATCTGAAACCATCTCGGGCTCGTCCTCGTCATCTTCGTGGATGATTTGGATGGGTCCTAAATAGAAAGATTATATCGATGGAAATTAAAAATGAACGAATTCAGGTACCAGCAACTTCATCTTCGTCATCACCATCGTCACCACCGTTATCAGGATTCACGCCATGTATATCCTGGAAGACAACAATGAGAATACTGAATGACAATTCACCATGAAAACTAGCTTACCTGCCATATCATTTCTTCATCTCCCTCTGCCCCTTCGATATCGTCCCTTCGGTCGTCGTCGTCTTCGTCGTCCTCATCGTTGTCGTCTTCATCGTCATTGTGTACCAGGTCCTCCTCGTCCTCTTCTTCGTCTGGTTCCCAACCGTCACCACGAGGAACCTGCTCCTCGAGATCATCATCGTCACCCTCATCTGCGGTGTTTGATGTGTCTTCACTTCCCGTCTCGTCAGCAAAATCCATTTCCTCATCGTCGTCCTCGTCCTCGTCGTCATCTTCATGCATATCATCCTCACCATTGAAATGTACATCTTCCATTTCCTAAGTTGATTTGTGAGTATGATCGTTGTCGATTTCAAATACCACGTACGCCACCATAGATGCCTAGAGCAGAATTTCTGTACAGATCTGGAGTCTCCTCTCGTCTCTCTTCAGGACCATCAGAGTCATCAGAGTCCACGGATACAACACTTTCCGCCTTCGACTCTTCGATGGTATCTCTACCCTTATTTGTTGTTCTACTCATTTTGATAGCAATTTTTGTCCTACAAAGGTGCTAGTGAGATTTAGAAAATCGCTTGTAACAGATAAAACATACAGATGCTCCAAAGGACGTAAGATGGATATGACAAGACCACGGACATTAGGATAGTTGAGATCAACCTCCGAAAGCGCATTCGTAAGGGTTGAGACGAAGTTCTTCTCAAGCATGACCTTAGCCATATGCGTTGGTCCTTCGTCATGCTGTTTCCTCGAGGTAGAATTGTTGAAACGGACGGTCAACAAGCGATGACAAAGGTCGGCAAGCGCTAGCAGTCTACCATACCTAGCCTCCAAGTTGTCGGAAGCTGGGAGATCCTTGATTGATTTTCCGATCGCATCGAGGACAGTCTTCCTAACCGAGACAAGCGACGAGGTGACATCTTTTGGTTCTTGTGTGGATGAGCTATCAACGCACAATGCCACGAGAACAGACATGGCCCAATTGCAAACTTGCATTCGTTGACGACAGTCTGCATCTGGTTGTGGATTAATAGTCTCGTATGCGATGAGGTCTGAGAGGAAGAAAACGAGCGTCGCCGTCCGCGACTTGTTGGTAGCCTCCTTTCCATGGGACCGCGACTTTTTAGGGGAATAAGACAAGAAGGCGGACTTGCAGGCGTCATAAGAAAAGAGCAACTCAGTCAGACATTGCATAAGGAAACACAAGTATTGCGTTTTGTCCTTGGCGTCCGAACTTGAGAGCTCCGTACCGTCGACCGCCTTATGTTCGGTTTCTTCCTTCTCTGCAGCTGTTCGGCTTGCAGCCATGAGTTCCCCAATGAGGAAATGGACTGTCGCAGTAGCAGAGTCAGAAGGTTTCGCGGCCTGCCCATCCACTTGCATGTCAGCATCGACATTAGCCATAGCTTTATCGTCGGATACTTCACCCTTCAAAGATAGGTGTGGATTGGCGGAGTAGGGTGATGCCAATTGGCATAAAGACGTGGTCGCTTCAATGAAAAGTTCGGAGTTTCTAAGTGCCATGGCGCTGCAGTTGCGGACATACATGGAAGGTTCTGAGAGTCGCCCACGAAGTTGAGTGAAATATCGTTTGATAGACTGGTGCATGATTTTGCTGACGATTGAAATGTCTTCAACGAGGTGACGAAGAATCGTCGCAATGTAAGAGGAACTCCCGTTAACAGCAGAAGCCCGTAACCTCCGGAAAAGCATGTCCAGTCCGTCGCGGCTTACAAAGTGCGAAGCCACCGTATGGTCGCGAGTCAACAGGACGAGAAGACGCAAAGTAGAAAGCAATTCATCGCTCGGGAGATCAGGAATGGCAAGGAGGCGTAAACAGAAATCGAACACAATGTTTCGTGCTTCTGTCAGAGGGGGACCTGTGGAAATAGCTTCCGGTAGAACTGGCTCGCCCTCTTTGGGAACTGTTATACTCCGAGGCTCATCAGCCAGAGTGAACAGTGCCTCGGTGACAAGAAGATGGGCTGCTAGCCAACGAGGAATGGATGGGTGATCTGGATTGATACTGACGGGATTAGAGAGTAACAGAGCCAAAAGACTCTCCATCAATGTCGCTCGAAGTTCAGGGCTTAAGGACGATGGTGTCTCACAAAGCACGAGGGCCAGCAATCTGCATCGGTTCGCGAGAGGTTGCTCTTGCACATCATACGCATATGGGGAGAATGATTTGATATCATCGACAAGGTCCTGGACAGCCTTCCGTTGATGTACACTTGACGGCCTTATGAAGGCTACATGCAGGTCAAAAATGAGTGATAGATGCTCATCAACGAGCAACAAGGCTTGGCGACTGATACCAGCCTTTAGAGGCTCTCTGGCTTCATTCAACTCCTTTTGCCACACTTCATTTGTTTTTCCCGAGGATACTTCAGGAAGTGGGGCGGAAGCAACCTCTGACGACTCAGGTGCTGCGATGCTATCATCGGCCTGGGCATGCGGTTCAGGAGCCTCGGATGAAGCAGGTTGTGTAGATGGCTCCGGATCGGGCGGGAAAGGAAACGGATGAGCTAGAAGTAACTCTGTGGCAGCATTGACGTTGTTATGCGTACGGGTCAATGCACGTTCGGCCGCGGATCGGGGAAAACCCATATCAGTCAGTTGACGAATACGATTCTCGTCGAGTCCTGAGGAACGGGTGATTCCAGTGGGAAGAGGGCCCAATTCAGAGTCTCCTTTCGTCTCCTCGCTGTCACCATTGATGAGCTCCAGGACTGACTGAACTACAAATCTGCTGACGAAGAGAGGCGCCTGAATGAGCCAAGGCGCTTCCCATATACCACGTAAAAATGGCAAACAGCTTGTCCGTAGCCGGACGAGGAAATTGTGGGGCTCAAAATATTCCGGTTCACCTTCTCTGACGTCGCGGCTCACAAGGAGAGCAGTTTGTCCGGAATCAAAGAGAGGTTTCGAAGAAATGAGGGGATGCACCAGATGTAATGCGACTTTCAGTCCACCATAGGCATGAGACAATTCGCCTGCCTCTGCTTCTGATCGTGCCTCCTCCGCGATCGACGAAATGGACTCGATAGCCGAGGTTAAGGATCGGCATACTTCGAAGACAGCTTCAAGACCCCCCACACGATAAAAAGCAAGGACCTGAACGGTGTGTAAAGTGCTTGTAGTGGTGCGTTCTACAATGATGATAAAAAACGAATCCATTCAAACAACAGATAATGCGCCTACCATCAACAAGAAGCATGGTCATAAGTCCAAGGATGATAGCGTAGTACGCAAAGGTTGAAGTTTTGTCACCTATAGCAGGTTTCAGCTTCTAAGATACCTTGACATGAAAATTGTGCCAACCAAGATTCTCGGCACTCAGATGCTTCAACAGAATGTCAGCAACAACAGCTGAAGATTCCGCCATCTGTTTCTTCTGCGCTGGGTCTGGCGTCCTTCGGGCATGGAACATCTTGACCATAGCTTGCCAAAACAAGATCAGTCAACAGCAGGGTCCGATCATTGTGAAACTGACCTTGAAAGAATGGTGCTAGAGAACTCGGCAATCCGTGAGTCAAATGCTTCAGTGCAGTTGCATTGTGCTCCCTGGGGCTGCCGGCCTTGGGAATCTCGGGTTCTTTAGTCGTACTCGAAGGTGGAACACCTGATTGTGCGTCGTCGACAGCACCATTTGTAGCAGCGGAGGGTGCTGGTCCGGCCGATTCAGGTAAGCCGACAGCAAGCTGATCGGGAGATCTCTCCAAAGGTGACAAAGACGGTGTTTGCAAAACGTCAATACCTTTGGCTGCGAGACCAACTTTCAACACAATGTTCTCCCAAATACTGGTCCTGTGAAGAGCCCCAAGATCTTTTACTACTTGGGGTGCAGTATTACTCATGAGTGTCTGAAGAAGGCCGATGGCTGCACGCCCGTGCGCATACCCAGCCGTCGCAAAAACATCTGACAAAAGCGTGATGCGTACGTGTAGTGTTACCAAGTTCCGGAAATAGTAATTGGCATTTATCTCTTCTTCACCTGCATACAAATTTCGTAAATGACATTTTGAATATCACAGATTCATAACTCACTTGATAAGTCAACAAATTGTAAAAGCTTAGATTTGTCTTCCAAAGTACCCCAGAAGTTCTGTGTTAATTCCAGCGATTCCTTGACTAGTTTCGCCAAATGAAGAAGAGTGTCGCTTGTCGCCACTTCAGTCATGGTACGCATGACTTGTACCATGGAATCTGATGCAAGGCTGTTGGCGAAATCGTACGGAAGACAAGGGAGAGCTGTCAGTCTACCCAAGCTAGCGAGACCATCAGTGGAGGAAAGAAAGTCTCGACAATGTGGTGTGTGCTGAAAAAGTCCTTCGAGGAACTACAGTAAACATCGTGAGCACGCGTCTTCAACTGTGATCTGTAGCAGAAAACTTACGCGACCCAAGACGTCGATGAAAGACACGATGTGATTATCATGAGTTTTTTGGGTGCCATCGTCGCCTGGAGATGAATGCTTTTTGTCTTCTGACGTTCTCGGGACAGGCGTAGATGCCTGGCCAGCAGTTTGGACATCCTCCATCGTAACGTCGTCGTCTGAGGATGGTGTCACACTTGACGAGGCAAGGAGTTTGTACCATTGTTTTGCATCTTCTGGGGGTACAAAGGCATTTCCTAAGTCTTCTATCTTGTTCAGCGTAGCCCGTAGAGAGTCGAAGACTGGTCCCTTGAGAATTGGATGGTGTCGAACGAGTTCATCGATTGCAGTACCTATGAGAACAGCATTTTCTTTCTCAAGGAGTACTTTCAAATGTCGATCAGAGGTGAATATAGAAAATATAGAGGGAATGATGCTCGGCCTTGCTGTTAGTTGAGCTTGACCCACTTCGTTGAGGCAAAGAGCACCGATTGCATTAGGGATAGCTTGTATGACCTGGATTCGCACTGAACATGCTATCATGGAGCTCCAGAAAATAACCGTACCTCGATGGCTGGCTCCACGCCTAGTTCAATGGCCTTATAGAAGGCCTCCGGCAATCCAGCTTCTTGGATCACAGCGAGCGAGGTTGGTTCATTATGCACGAAAGTTGCCATGATGTTGATGGCTGTAGGCCTTCAATACCTTGGTGTAATATTTGACAATGTTACGCACCTATCGGCAGAACGCTTGCACCGAAGAGTCCGCGATATTCAATTATCTTCTTGATGGACTTCAGGATGGATGTGTCAATTAACCCCCGGAGACCTTCTGAAGTTCCCGAAGATTGCATCATACGATGCATTGATCGTAGAATGTGTTTGAGAACTGCAGCGCGAGCAACAGGTATTTCACCTAGAATAGACGAAATCAGAAAGTAAAACGGTATACTAGAATAATCGCACTATGGTGTCCGTATATTTCGCGAGATTTCTGATAGTCCCCGTGCTCCTTGACATTGAATGATATCTCAAACTGTGTGATGAAACAGTCAGAAAAGAACTTTACAGAAAAGATCAGCAAACCTCGATCCTTTCTACCAGCGCATCAACACCACGCGATGTGCAGAAAAGATTGAAAGCATTGGTGAAACTATATAGAACGTTATCAACCAATTGCATCGTCTTTGACAAAACAGACAGCCGATCCGGAAGCCTATTTTCCATTATCTGGATGAGCAGAGGAATAAGACCAGCTCCTACGACCATATTGCCTCCAGACGCGTGAGAAGCAATAAAGGTTACGAAGGATAGTAAGGCCTCCGCGAATGAGTTCGGGATATACGATTCAGGACTGGAAATGTCAGCCACCGTCTTGCGCAGCAGAGCCATCAGGATACCATGGTTAACCCCAGCATTCACTGACGTCAAAACTTCTTGAATCTTCGACCTGTACCTCGCAAGTGCGTCGAGTGCAGATATAGCGGCTGTCTGAACAGTGATGGGAATGTCCTTGTCTACTTGTAGTAACTCAGCGACATGAGTGATCAAGTCGGGTTCGTACAGGAAGATGGAGGAGGTCGCTTGAGCCTCAGGATGTGTATGACCAAAGATAGCTATGGCCAGAAGTCGGATGATCACCAGTTTCTCTCTGTCGTCTTCCTTCCCTTTCCTCAAAACCACAGCAGCACGAATCCGGCAGAGTAGCTCAAATTTTTCGGAATCAGGTACCGAGTACTTCTCGATCGTATCAGCCAGGATCTCCATCTCCGGCTTGGATTGTAACGTTGACTCGTCAATATGAATGCTGATGGCGCCAGGAGACGCAGTCTTCGCTTGTGAGCTGGACGCTTCGTGAATGTCTGTATCCATGCCCCTGCCTTTATCGCTGCTAGGACCGGCATCCGTCCTATAATATGTGAAGTGTACTTCTCTAGCCTCGACGGGAAGGGCTTCTACGTCTGAAGTATCCTTGCCGACTGAGAGATCGACCAGGCCTACTCCATACTCCCTGAGATGAGGCCAGCGCTTGGCAAGTGACTGAAGTCTTGGCGTCGAGATATTAAGTGCTTGTGAAACAGATGGTTGAGCTGAATACTGCTGCGACGGTCGCAACACTAGCTTGAGAGTGAGGATGAGGATTTCAAGATCAGAGGTGAAAAGGAGACTGTTAAGGCGCTGAGAGATATAGTCAGATGATTTGTAATAGTAACAGGAACCAATTCGACGGACATCATAAGAATTGAACATCTTTCGGTTCGTCGAATTCTCCAACAGCAGGCGCTCGAACCTCAGTATCTCTGCTAGCAGACTGCGGCTCTCTGGCGTGAAAGAAGATATCTGAAGCTTGTCGATATTGTAATCGCGAATCAACTCCTCCAAAATGGCGTCGAACTTGTTCAAGACCTTGATCCAAGCGTTCAAGTCCGAACGCTGCCACTTCCAGACAACAATATCTCCTAATGTCCTGGGAAGTTCATCATTTGGCGTGTTTTGAAGTTTGGCGATAAGTTCTGCTACAGGCGGCGGCTACGAGAAGATGCGCATCAGTTAGCAACGTATCATGGAGCAACTTTTTTTACTTTACCGGCGGCACCGCCCTCTTCGATTTGTGAAGAATCTTCATTTTCTCGAAGAGGTCACAAGAAGCGTGGGATCCACGGAGCCACAATTGATTTGGGTGGGGTGGCTAAGGTGGATGGTGATGAAAGGAAGTTGAGACTCAGAGCGATCTCGAAGAGGATGAGCAGCTCAGACGGTGTTTGCACGCGTCAGCTGCTTAATCCGGTGTATTTGTAATGTGTCACGACATGTCACGTATTTCAAGGCTTGGTGGTAGTAGTGCAATGGCATGAAGAGCAATCCGAACGTCATTTTCAGCATTCACGACAGCAGTCGAGGCCAGTTGCCACTCAATGTGAACAAATACTTTTGCAAAATAGGCCTGCAGCATCTGTTCTGGATCTCTGACAATTAGTGTTCTATAACTTTTGTGCGAATCCCTTTAGGAGGTAACAAGGATGAAATGGAAGCTCTCTCTTGTGTTCTTGGAGTGGTTTTGTGCAGGAAGTTTTACTGAGAGGTGGACATTGGATTTGATATGACACCAACAGTTCTCTGCTAATTGGCTTTCCGGGCGTTATTCATCATCATCATCATTGCCTTCAACAAGGTGAGAATGCAAATGTCCCTCTCCTACTTCATTAAGACCAATGTACCCGTTGCAACAATAAAGATGCATAAGGAAGTTACACATTGAATAGCTTTGTCTATACGTTTTGTTGAATCATTGCTAGTCAATTGCCAGTTCAATACAAGTTTGTACCTCATGTCAGATATACAAACAAGAGAGTCAGTATTAAAAGTGAGGACGGGCTTTAAACGTTCCAAGTGTTGAAAGATTTTATTGCTTCTGAAAAGATGCTGCTCGATGTCGCCTTACTCGACTGCCGGGATACAAACGCGCAGTGTGGCTAAACACGTGATCCTGCCCTCATCTCATCGTTCTTCAGAGCCAAATGGCCAAGCGAAAGATAGCAGAGTCCAGCGAGGATGAGGCTTTCATTGACGACGCGTCTGATGCCTTCGAGCCTGAACCGAAACGTACCAAGGTCTGTCGTCGCGTCTTATCGCCTGCAAGTGGACGTCCAATGACTGACCAACGAGATAGGCAAAAACTACCCGTTATTCGAGTGGCAGGGACGCACCGTCTACCTCGAAGGCAAAAGTTAAACCTCGCAGCAAAGTACAAGCATGCCATTAAACATTGAATACGTCCTGGTTGACCATCATTCTAGAAAGCAAAAAATGTAGAAGAGTCCACTGACGAAGACGAGCCCGTTAAGGCTAAATCTCCAGCAGCAAAGGTGCACTACTTCTCTGTGATTCATCTAAGACTAATGTGCTGGCTCAATAGAAGAAAACATCCGACAACTCAAAGCCTGACGCCGAAATTGTCGCATACAAGTCATCCGATGGCAACAAATACATTGATCTTGGAAATAAAAGGCGTGCGACTGTCCGAACCTTCCGAGGAATGCCACAACTCGATATACGGGAATTTTACGGGCAAGATGGCGAAGAAAAGCCAGGCAAAAAGGGTATTTCCCTTTCACTGGAACAGGTATGTCCCTCCTCTTTAGGTTTGTGCCATCTTGCTCAGGTTTACAGTGGAACGCACTCAAGAAGGGCGTAGATACCGTTGATCAACTGTTTGCGACGGTGAAATAATAATGTTTTGAGCAGTCGGTATTTTGTCTTGTATTATTTGTCGTGTACAGTACTTAGCTCTCGCCCTGATTGTCATGAAATTCTTGCTTTCCTGATTCATGTCGCGACTGCTGCTGGATGGATGGCATATCGTCCTGGGCATTGAGACACATGCGCAAATCAAGTCTCGCCAAAAATTATTTTCAAGCGCGTCCACCTCGCTGTTGACCCATCTAGCTAACACAACCTTCAATGCTGTCGACGCTGCCTTCCCCGGTACCCTGCCCGTGCTAAACTCCAAATGCTTGCTCCTTGCATTGAGAGCGTCGCTCGCTCTCAATTGTGATATTCAGCGACGTTCATCGTTCGACAGGAAGCACTACTTTTATTCGGATTTGCCATCTGGGTACCAAATAACGCAGCACTACGCACCAATAGCGACCAATGGCTATCTTACTTTGCCAACACTAGGAAGGAAGATCAGAATAAAGCAGATACAAATGGAGCAGGTGCGATTCAAGCCTTCCTTCCCGTTACATGAGTAGTCATGGCATTCTAGGATACTGCTAAGTCGATATTCGACCCTCGAACGCAAACGTCTCTCATCGACCTTAATAGAGCTGGGACAGGTCTTCTGGAGATCGTGACTGAGCCTGACTTGCAGTCGCCAGACGAAGCCGCGGAGTATGTACGCGCACTCCAAGCTACCTTGCGCGCCGTTGGCGCCAGTGATGGGAACATGGACACGGCAAGTCTCGACCGGCTGCTACCATATTGTCTCTCACACGCTAGCACAGGGATCCATGCGGTGTGATGTCAATATTTCGATACACCGTCCCGGGGAACCCTTTGGCACTCGATGCGAGATCAAAAACCTCAATAGTGTCAAGTTCATGATAGCTGCTATCAGTCAGTTGGTTCTTGCATTTTTTAACTCTAATTATTAACCATCTTAGATTGTGAAATTGTCAGGCAAAAAGCTCTCTTAACGTCGTCATACGACGTACCCCAAGAAACACGGGGATTTGATCACCATCGTTGGGAAACGTATAGACTTCGTTCCAAAGAGGACGCCCCAGAGTATCGCTATATGCCTGATCCCAACCTTGGTCTTCTGCGCGTTTCCGAGGTAAACGATCAATGTTCTCACTGGTCCTTTCTCATTTTCTGATAGGCCCAAATACAACACGTAAAAAACACTCTTCCCGAACTTCCCGATGCCCTGCGAAAACGCCTTATTGACACCTATGAACCTTTTGGTGTCACTCAGATCGATATTGATGTCCTCATAAGTCTAGATACGGGAAGAGGTATTGCATACGACGGCGAAGACAACATCAATCTAGATGAAGCAATCCACCAGGACACTGATGTCAGTGTAGTGACCTACTTTGAAATGGTTTGTGCCGACAAAAATAGGGATCCTAAGAACGTCATCAATTGGTAAGTGGATTTATCCTTCCACTTGACTAGTAATGATGTTCAACTAACAGGATATTACACTCCTTGCATGGCCAGCTCGCAACACTGGATAAAACTTTTAGCTCAAGATACATAACGCCCCGTCAGTTCGGTGAATTGATTGATCTCGTCGCCTCGGACAGTGTAACACGACCGTCTGGCAAATTATTACTTCGGCACATGCTGACTGACCCTTCAATTACTCCGGAGACCTCTGTTCGACAATTGGCGATAAAGTCGAACCTGATGTCTATGTCTTCCTCTACAGAGAATGATCTTCAGTCAGTCTGTATGCGTGCAGTTGAAGCGTTACCTGATGAGGTTACCGCTCTTCGAGCTGGACATCACAATGTGGTTAATAAGCTCGTAGGTTGGGTTATGAAGGAGACGAGAGGAAGGGCAGACGCAAAGACAGTTCGGGAAACAGTAATCAACCTCGTAAAGTCATAAAATTAGATTATCGTGAGTGTTGGTAAAGTGCATATACTACTTTTCGCGCCTTCATGCGAGACCAGCTGCTGCTAAATGGGCACCTCTGAAACCTTTGGTCAACAAACCACGAATCCAGGCCCTCGTTATAACGGAGTGAGCTTGTATGTCCATGACAGATTCGGCAAAAACAACTTGCGCATACGATCTTTGATATCGCCTGATGGACGGCGTCATGAGCTCAGTACGACTGGGAAATTCTCAGCCACATACCACCAACACCTGAAGTAGTCGAAGAATAGACTAAAGGAAAATAGCCCTCTATCTCTGATGCTGTCTATAACACGTAGCCGGTCGTCTTGCCATACAGCATATATACAATACTTGGCCATTATTAAAAATATTCGGACCTGCAAAGTGAAACTCTAAGAAAAACTAAGGTTGTAGAAACGACGCCTACGTTTGAATGTGTCGTCATCAATGAGTGATCCAGATTCCTATAAATTTTTTGAGGTCCGATGTGTAAATATGAATGACGCAAATATCTCCTACCTTAACAAGTCGTTGACTTTTAATACCATAAGCACTCTCCTTGGAACATGTCTTAGGACGTGCAAAATCGATGCAAACATCCCTTCTCGCGTCATGATCGTATTCTGTATCAATTGTACCTCTTCCTCGGTCTGTCGAGATATACTCATCATATCGGAAGCACGTTCGAAGGTTCCACTTTCAAAAGTCCCCTCTAAACCAGCACGTCCCGTCATGGCTGCCTCAAATATGGGGTATAGGTCTGGGCCCACATTCCCCACTAACTGAGCATATTTTCGGCGATCAGCATTGGCAGACTCGCTAGCGGGTGCGAAGAGAGAGAGCCAGAACTTGCCATAGTTGACACGAAGCGGGGTGTCAAGGTCAAAGTACAAGCCGTGATCAAGTAGCACGACTTCAAAGTTATAGGGAGACCTGGATGTTTTAGGGGCCAGGCGAATCAACAAATTCCCTGAAATCAGGTTAACCCAACACATATGCTTCAAGTAGAACCTATCACACCTAGATGGGGATCCTGGGTAGTAATGTTAGCTCAGTGGCAAACGCCAAACACAGGCGTACCGCATGGAACCAGCCATTGATAAAAATCATTTGGTTAAATATCCGAGATAGCTCCAAAGCAACTTTGTTACGATCGATCTTAGCATCGGCTAAGTATTCCAAATCATCCACTGAGATTCTAGTGTCAACCCAACGTTATTTTGCCAGTGCAAGGTCACGAACCTCGAGCTCCTTGAATGTATTCCATGATGAGAACTCGTTTTTTAGCAACGATGACCTCTGGAATATAAAGAGAAGTTTTCAGAATCTTGAAGTCATTGGCGGTTTTTCTCGCGTTTGTTGCTTCGTGAACGAAATCCATTTCCTTGGGAAGATTCTCTCGCATCTCTTCCTGACAAAGAATAAGTGCATCCACCGATCTAATATACAGCGCGCTCCTTACCCCAAGCCAAGTAAACTCGAATTCAGGAAACCAAGATTTGATCCACCCTATTCAAGGGTGTCAGTAAAGCTTGTGAAGAGAGGAAGTCAATCACCTAAGGCAACCTCAACCATTGCCATGTCAATATCGCAAAACTCTGCTAGGTGAGGGTGTTGCAGCTAACGAATGGGTAAGCGAACGCTCTCAAGGTAGACACTGCTCTGCACCTTGACAGCGACGCGTTTACCGGAAGCCTTATGGTGCCCGACATGGACCTGTGCCAAACTGGCCACGCCAATGGGATTTGGGTCAAAATTGTCGAATAGTTCATCTATAGATGCTCCCATGTCTGAGAGAAATAGGCCTTCCAGATTTTCATACGGTGTAGGTTCGCATTGGTCCTGCAATGGCCTCATTGTGCTCGTCCATTCCCTCGGCAGCATAATAAGTGATGACATATGTTGTCCCAGTTTTATGAATACACCTTCCGCGATGTCAATGACAGAGAGCCAATTAGAATAAACAGTAAAACACACCTCCATTCGCTAGTAGAGCCTTCAATACCCTCTTTGCACTGCGTGAATGACACTCCGAATACGCCTGCGTCGTTTCCTCCTCTGTTTCATATGATCTTGCAAAGGTCCATTTATAGTCGATGGCTGAGAGTACAGCAGCCTCTGAACGCACTTGTGAGTATTCTCGTGGCCATGAATCGAAATGCACGGACCTCCAACTCGGGCACAGCGTACTATCGCGAGGGTTGTATGTTTGAATGGTTTAGAGTTACTATACACTAAATAACCGAGGCCAGAAAAGGCGAGAATTGTCGCAGAATAGACAAGCCAACGATGTTGTACGCGACTCTGTATGATTCTACTATGCTCAGTGGTGTGCTTGCGAAAGCGTACTGGGGTATTCCATATGTTCCTGGAGGCGGAATGAGAAGGATAAAGGGCCCTTTGACTATGGGTTAAGCATTGTCGCCGCAGGAGGAGCATTTGGCGGAGCACTAGGTTGCTTCCGGTAATGGAAAGAACGATTTCGGCCGATTCATCCGCCAATCAGAACAAGTGCTAACGATACAGTATATGCATATTACATGGAATTCAAACGTAACTCAAACATTGCTACTACCTCTTCTGCTGAACATAGATGCGATTGAGTTTGATATTCGGTTAGAAGACTGGCCCTCCTCATTTTGGTGCATAGCTTCCGCGTATCTGAAGAACGTTAATGCTGGCATCGCCTTGAAAGCAGAGAAAGAGAACACCTACAAGAGTTTATAGCGAACCAGTTCGCCTTCTATTTCTTCATTCCGTAATCTTGCTTTTACAAGCTCATTCTGTACAGATTAAGACAAGGTAGCTGACAAGACACAAAATATTACTCACCAGGAGTTCGACATGCTCAGTGCTCAGCTGCGCAAAATCTGCTTCCAGATTTTTGCTATCCTAAAATGAGTACGGCTTGAACAAGAGTGGGAAACACTGACACTTTGGTGGATAAACTTCGATTCGCAGTCCGAAGTTCGTCCATATCAACTTTGTGCTTGTTGGCTTCACGCTTATTCCCATATTGAGCTGACAACACCAAAGACCTAGCATGCACTTACCATAATGTCGTCGTATTCGTGTCCATAGGTATCCAATTGAAATGGCGTTATCCGGAAAGATACCGCGTCGTTTACGAAGTCGTCTGCATCGTATTTGACGGGGCGTGGATCTCCGCTTTCAGTAGACTGCACCTGTACAAGTCCTCGATAAGTCTATGGCATTCATTTCATCAGCTCAAACCTTGTATCTGTCAAAAAGCTTTGTATTAAGAAAGGTTAGGATCTCATCGAATTTGAGGCCCAGCAGCAAATCCTCGTTTTTGTGAAGTAGCGCAATGCTAAATCCAAATATAGCTTCGATCCCGTTTGCGAGGCAGTTGTCATATATTCGGAAAACAATGTCTAATGGAAATCTGCGATGCAAGTGAGCTAGTTTCTCAAAAGTGAAAATTCCTCAAATCATACCGATAGCTAAACATTGTCAAAAACCACTGTGAACAAAACATGCTCGACTTGACACCTTGGCGAAGGAAATGGATATGGAGAACGGGCAGAAGCTCCTCCACTAAGCGATCAAACTGAGAAAAGGGAGCCGTCATCGTGCTGTATAGTGTGCTGGAAGAAAGCGAACAGACCTGGAACTGACAGTGACAAGGCAGTATGAGTGCTAATTGTCATGGTAGAACACGCAAATCCTACCAGACGTAGTTGTAGTTTAGGCATCTCCGGAAGAAAGTGTCCGCGAAGGTCGTAAACGTACATCAGCCGGACCAGCAGGGAAAAGGCCTCTTCATCCGGCATCTGCGCAATGTATGAGGTTTTAAATCGTAGACAAAGTGCAGAAACAGACATTTAGCAAGAGTATGGCAACTACGAAGGGAAGTCCTTGGCAATACCCCACTTGCGTATCATATCTGGAAGAGGATATGAGCAAGAATGAAGCTAGTATGACCCCGTAGGAACATACAGAGAATACGCTTTGAGGACATTGAATAAGTTTTCTTGCCCAATTCCATCGCCATCAGTGAAGAAGTCATGATGAGGAAACGTTCTTGTCCGTTCAACATCAGGTATGTGCGGGTAAGCATCTGGAAATGACATACCTGCCTAAATCGCGCGTTATAGCTTTCTCATGCGGACTTGATTCCTTCAACAGCTTTAGATATGTGCTTTCCAACTCAAGGTCCTTTGATGCAGCCCTTCATCTCCTCTGTCAGCTTCAACACCTTTAAAGTGGATAGATCTACATACATAAGTTGCCACATCATGCCTCGAAGGGTTCCGGGAATTCCTTTAGCAATAGCCTGTGCGAGTCTCTCGGGTTCTTCAGATGCAAATTGTGTGTAATCTAGAGGGATGTCAGGCACTATTATTGCAAAAGGAGATGATCTCCTTCACCCGACATGACCGAGCCCCAGAAATCTGTTTCATTGCATCAGCCAAAATTGAGATAACATCAGATATAAACGTACCCCAGTCAATAACCTCAGTAGCATTATTATTTTCAGCCTCTGCTTGATCTTCCTTTTCCTTTTGTAAACGAGCGAACCCCTCCTGAAGTTTGATTTGCCCGTCGACGCTACCCCGTTTCGTGGCATCCTCCTCGAGCTTTGCTAAAAGGAACGTGAGATTATGGTTTGACCGTATTGTTGTCGTAGAAGCTGATTTCTTGTGAGAAGGCTTATCAGGAACCTCAAAGCTCGATGCTACAGTTGATGGATTGCTAGGCGGTAGAGGACTGTCCAAAGTATGTACCGACGAGCCTGCGCTGGAACTACTCCGCCTTGAAGAAAGAGCGACAGTTGAGAATCGTGAATCGTCCTCCAGCGCTACGTCGTTGAGATCGGGTTCTGCCACAGATTCGCGAGTGACTTGGCTGACAGTGAATGTCGCGGCTTGGGGCGACAAGAGCGAATCCAAGGAAGCAGCGACAGTGGTGGTAGCCTCCTCAGGCATTGTGGGTATTGTAAAGAGACTACCTGGAACTGTTCGATGTCATGAAGAGGCCAGTGCTTTCTGGGCACTTGGTGGTCGGATTTCTGTCGCTGTTCAACGCAGCAGACAACGTTACCTTACGATATACGAATTCTCGAGCTACTATAATTATCGACATTTTCGGAAATGACACACGTGATCTGCATTGCCGGAGTCGGCCGCAGTGCCTCGGAGCACTGCCACCCTCAACCGTTGCTGTTGATGCCGTAACTTTCAGTACGCAGTACCCAGTCGCTGAACAGCATCGAGAGCTGTAATCTACAGCAATTACATCCGTAGTCGATGATGTAGTGAGTAACGAGTTACCATCTCCGTCATACTAAATCATAAGTCATTAATTCGTCGTTACCATAACTTAAAAGATGTATCCATTGCTAACTGAGGGATCGTACATTTACACCCGTACAAATACAAATCATGCTGAGGATATGGAATAAGAACCGACTTGGAGGAGAACATCCTTTCGAGGTGCACTTGCCGAAATATGAAAACGGAACAAAAAGAAATCCGACGAAACAAAAATCAGCTGCTGTCGTCGGTGTCAGAAGATGATGACGACGGATGAACTTTGCGACGTGTCACAATAGCGGTAAGATTCTCGAGTTCCAAGAGGTAGTGACCCTTGAAAAAGATTATCAGAGCGCGCTGATGAAGAAGGCCATTAATATTACCTCCTTCCAGCGTTCTGAGTGACTATGGGCCCGAATGATGCGCATTCCGAGGTATGCAGAACACTTTTGACATGATATTTGTTGCATCGTATGAGCGCCAGTGTTCATCAGGTGCACTATGGGAGGAGAAAGGTCGACATGTTGGCTGTTGTAATCCACAATCAATTGACGCAACCCTCAGGGAAAGCAACACCCACATGTCAGTGAATAGTGAGGCTTTTCCATTGAAACCTCTGAAAGCACGAGCATGGGCAGGGATCTACTATGGTGTGTTGAGGAGAAGACCAAGTGCACAAGGTACCATACACACTTTGGACAAAGGAAGCAAGACGCCGATGGACGTTACAGCAGTCTTGCAACGCCTGCAAGCCAGCGGACGGGGTACAGGAGGAAGGGGTCGAGGCTGTCGAGCTGCGGGCACATTTGGCAGACGGCGAAGAGATTCTATCTGAGGCTGGTCACAGGATGGCTGTAGTTGCAAAGACATTGAAGGGGATGGGAAATGGTAAGTGTCGGGAGTGGGGGTGGGGGTGTAGTATATATATTAGTACGTATATAAGCGGTGCCAGCCTAATCCAATGATATGGGACACCATCAGTGCAGTGCGCCCGATGCAACAGCTCGCCGGTAGAGAGCCCAACCCTGAAAAGCCCTGGATCACGGTCTGATTGATGGACTACTGTAATTTAAATAGAAATCAGTGAAATGCATACCTCAGAAGGATCATAGATAAAATATGTCCATCTGGCAGATGGAGCAATATACTGACTGGCAACCGAGTGCCTTATTCGGACAGGCCCCTATCGGTACATCGTGCTCGATCTGCAACTACCATCAGCATATTATGGCAAATCTCCTTGTGTGTACAAGTGAAAACGTGCTTCTTCCTGCTTCCAACTCGACCCAACCAGCAACAATTGTTATCGACACTATCACCGGAAAAATAACCGATGTCCAACTAGGTAGAGCTGCGAGAACATCATTTCCCGACAACATTCAGTGGGTGGATGCCGGTGATAAATTCATCCTCCCAGGGCTTGTTGAGTAAGTTTCTGATCAGATCGTCTCCGACAGACATTAACATCAAATTGTTTCCTCTCCTAGTGCTCATGTACATCTCAATGAACCCGGCAGAACAGACTGGGAAGGCTTTTGGACGGGCACCAGCGCGGCTGCTTCAGGAGGGGTTACAACTGTCGTGGATATGCCACTCAACTCTATTCCTCCGACAGTTACTGTCGCCGACCTTGATGCCAAAAAGGCCGCTGCTCTGGGACAATGTTTTACTGATGTCGGCTTCTGGGGCGGAGTGATCCCCGGAAATCAGGTACAGTTTTATACCTATGAGATATCGATCCAGACTAAATTATTACCCAAGGAACATCTCAAGCCTCTGGTCGAGGCGGGAGTAAAAGGTTTCAAGTGTTTCCTTATTGAAAGCGGCGTCCAAGTGGGTGCACCGCCCCAGACTTGCCTGCGCATCTTCATCTAATCATGTATCAGGAGTTCCCCTGCGTGGCGGAATCTGATCTTCGAGCATCTATGCAGGTTCTTCAAGTGAATCACACTTTAGCCGCTCTGTCGTCTCTGCACTTACGTTCCTCCAATCGCAGGACATCCCGACAGTCTTACTATTCCATGCTGAGCTTGATGATCATTCTAAAGTTGCCAATGACGACCATTCAATGTCTTCCGTCAGCTTGTACTCAACATTTCTTGACTCCCGTCCTCAGAAGTTGGAGGTCGATGCTATCTCTTTAATCACCTCCCTTCAGAAGGAGTATCCTTCTCTGCGATGTCACGTCGTCCATCTGTCGGCCGCCTCGGCTCTCCCACTGATTCGCTCAGCAAGAAAGGCTGGTTTAAAACTTACTGTCGAGACATGTTTCCATTATCTCTGTCTGTCAGCCGACGACATACCTCACGGACACCCCGAGTTCAAATGTTGTCCTCCAATTCGCGAACATAGTAACAGAGACCTTCTTTGGGATGCCCTGATAGAAGGTGATATTGATTGTGTCGTGTCCGATCACAGCCCTTGCATTGCGGAATTAAAGAAACTCGATGAAGGAGACATCATGGGTGCATGGGGGGGTATCAGTACTCTTGGTCTTGGGCTAAGCCTACTTTGGACAGAAGGTTCCAAGCGGGGCGTTAATATTGGACAGATTATCAAGTGGACGAGCCAGCTATCAGCGGAACATGCGGGTTTAGGCCATTTTAAAGGTCAATTGACGGTAGGATATGATGGTGACTTTGTGATATGGGATTCACGCACTGAATTCGAGGTGATATATCTTTCAATCAGCCTACTTTGAATCTGGTTGACTGACAGATCTCCAGGTTACGAAAGAATCGCTCAATTTCAAGAACAAAATATCGCCGTATGAAGGTCAAAGACTCCGTGGTTTAACAGAAAAGACATATCTTCGCGGCAACCTGGTGTATGACTATCAGACGGGATTCCGAGGGGTGAAACCTACCGGAAAGCTACTTTAAGGACTGTCTTCAGGAATCGATATAGGATCTTTGTTTCCAGCGTTGACTGAGCCGCCCGTCATGGATCAAAGGCGACAGAGCATCATCTTTGGAAGATCTGTCAATGAGCCGCAGCGTTTGGATGGGTTCCCACCTCACCTCGGTTGGTACATCTAAGAATTATAAGCGGTATATTGATCTCACAAGTATGTTAGCAACTAAGAACTTCTCTACGAGTAATCATTAAGGCTATCTTTGAAAAATCGGGCTCATCGGTGGACAAGTAGCATTGATACTTGTCGACCGTCTCAAGGCGGGCTCGTCAGACCGGGAGACTTCTAATTGCGTGATCAAGTAATGACAGTCTTAATGTAGCTGTGCGTTCAACTGATAATCCAGGAGCTTTTTGGCTTGCTGTTAGGACAGGCTCTTCTCGAAGGCCGCCTCTGACATTGACGTAATACACACGGTCGGAGCACCGTTAGTCCTTTACTAAGTGAGACAAGTCGGACTTGAATTTGATATGGATCATTACTAGTGCACGTGGTGGCGGCTGTCGGCAACTCGTCCAGCGACGACCATCCTGTCGCCAGTCCGTTTCTTGGGCGATGTTCTCACTGTGGAGTCTCGCCGTGTCGTTCCTCTTTCAAGGCGCTTATTCAGGCGTTACCCCTCGGCGCTCGAACTTGGCCCATCTGTGGACTCTGATTTTGGCTCTAATCGTCTTGTCTCCGGGAGTCCATTCCTACGTTCCCGCCTCACCGACAAACTCGACCCAAGATGCCATTGCTGGCGGACTCAATATCACAGATGTTTCCAAGCTTCATTTGCAGTGGTATTCGAACGGGTCGGTCCTCTTCCCCGCGGGGCCATAATTGTGCGCTAAGTCAGTTGTAGGTCGTACTGGGAAAATGTGTCATATCAGCTGGTTGGCAATGACAGTCAGGGACTTAGCAAGGTGCATAATAGAGTATAGTGTTCCTACTGATGATTGATCAGATTTAGGGTGCCCTCATGCATTTCTCGGAGACGTCAGTGAATAACAATACCCCCGCAAGCAAGTTGCTGCCTCGTGTTTTCTAGCTTCACCTTAATATTTTCTCAGCGACGACCCCTTGGATCGCTCTGGTGTCCTGCGATTTTAACGCTACAAATGCTTCTCAGGAGATCGATATATTCACACTTGCGCGCGACAAAGGTGCAGTTTCAGCCGTAAGCATCATGGCCTGTCTCCTCAATTTACATAAACCCTGAGGCATCCTTTCATGCAGCTTCTCTACTCCCTCTACTCTACAGCTTGCGTCATCAATCCTGAGTACGCAGATCCAGAAACTTTCGACCAAGTCTTCGACATATTCTCAACTCAAAGCTTGACTTCTGCTCACCTCATTGAATATCAGTTCGGGCAAATTGGGTCCACCAACGATAGCATATCTGGTACTTACGACTCTGAAAGGCTCAACGCCTCGGCAGCAATCATGAACGCAACCATATCTTCTGGATATGTGACTTCATCCGGTTTCTTGTACGCCACATTACGGGCATATAATGCTACAGGCGGTGACAATGATACATCAACGACAAGTGGTGGTTCAGGATCAAACAGCGATCAGCAGGGAGGTTCTTCGAATACTGCTTTGGCCATGTGAGCGCTTCGACTTGAGATACAACAAACATTCTCACAAACTGATACAGGATTGTATTATACGCTATCACTGGTTGTGTGTCTGCTCTATTCTGTGTCATTATTGTCACCGGTGTAAACTCCTTTACCTGCTTTCAACACAAGTACACTCATCATGTATCAGGCAATTCGTGCTATTCGACACCCCGAGAGGTACGGCCCACGAAGGCGTGGCGGAGGCGAGATGTACCAGAGCCGCACGCAAGGTCTTACACGCGCAATCTTGGACACGTTCCCGATCGTCAAATTTGGTAGTTCGCAAGCAAGGAGTGGCCCAGGTGGAGCAGTCAAAGACCCGGAAGCCATGGATTCCAACTTTCCAAATAGTGCTGCAGTCCAGATGCAAGGTTTAAACAATGGTGCAGAGTCAGCCGTTAGTCGACCATCGCGACGACAAACTCGTGAAAACAATGCTGACGCCGCAGCCTCCACTTCTGATGACGGTCAGAGCGAAGGTCACACTCGTGGTGGCGAACCCGGCCAGACATCGGAGAGTGTCCCTGTACCTGCTGCTATCGGTCGAGAAACATGCCCTATCTGCATAGTGGACTTTGAGGAAGATGACGATGTCCGGATACTGCCTTGCGAAGGCCATCACCGGTTCCATCAGCAATGTGTAGATCCCTGGCTATTGGAACTTTCCAGTTCTTGTCCTATTTGTCGACAAGGTTCGTATTTCGCCGCGGGTGCTGTTTCATATTTATGAAACAATTTTCTTCATTCTAGATTTCCTTGCCCTTGAGTCGATGTTGTCAAGGTCAGGTGATGATCATGGAACTCAAGACCAAGAGCAGGACGTTCATCCCAATCCGTCAGACGGACATGCACACAGCACCATAGGCAGTGGCCGTTTCTCACGTTATATCCGTTCTGCGGTAAGAAGACGTCGACAAGATGAAAATGGACACACAGAGCCTTACCTGCCTACTGCTCCTCATACCACAGTTTAACCAATATGAACAATGTTTTCTATACACTCCTTTACTTCACTTGTACCATCAAAATAATTTGTATGTTTAAGTCAAGTATTATCCATGTTTCAACACGATTAGATACGGTGCTGACACTAAGTCCAAAAGTGAATCTGAGACTGGTCAATGTTCGTAAGAAGATATTAGTCAACACAGATGCCCATGGTCAAATAGTCGACCGACGTTACACGTTCCTTGAAACCGCCGACTTCGTCTTTTACAGGGTCTGGATAAGGGTGTGTTCCCCTCCTGGAAGACGAAACATGGTGTGACCATCAGACATTGATGTCGATGATACACTTTCGCCGTCGACCATGAAATCTGTAGAGAATGGTACCCTCACAGTACCTTCAGTACCAAGGGGCGCTTCGATGACTAACGTGAAGTCGGTTGACGACACATTCCACTTTACGCCAAACCAGCCCAAAGACGTTTCAAACCCACCCTCAGCTGACTGCAGACCACTTAGCACGGGGGCTACCGACCAGCTAGAACCCTGCGGGCCTGTCAGCGTCAACCCAAGTACGAAAAATGTCAGTGCAGAAGTGGGTCCGGTGGACCAGCCGTGCGCATGGCTGGTATACGCATGATCGAAGTTGTAACCCGCTGCGCTCCGGTAGCTAACATCAAGTTGTGAATCATTGGATCACATTAAAAGGGCAGTGTACATACCCCAATGAACCGTTGGCACTGTAGCCCTCCAAAAGCGTGGACTGTACTGATATATTGGTGTATAGCATGTAACCCCATTCTTGTCGAAGGAGATCAAGCGCCCGTTCACCTTGCCCAGCAGCAAAGTGTGCTTGTACCTGTCGACGAAATTTGGTCAGGTGCTCTTATTGGAGAAAGAGTAGAGGAACTAACCTCAAAACCGCCTACGAATGGGATGATGGTATCGTTCAGCTCGGGACTGACAGGTCCAATTGGTGTCCAGAACGATGTTAATCCTTTACTAATGCCTTCATTTTGACTGGAATTAGTTGTCACATTGTAAAGGACTGCCAAAGAGTTGCCGTCTTGCGGATGGAGGTTTGTGTTTTCATTATCGCGGAACATGGCAGCCGAGGAGTCCCAAAGTATTTCGTTGAAGGCGGACTTCACTGAAGACGCGTTCGCAAGGTACGCAGCGGAAAGTGACGATTCTCCTAGTTGAGACGCAAGGTCTGCGGCGGTAATCAAAGACTAGATAGCAGCTGCATGATATCATGTCAACACAAACGAAAGAGTGATACTGTACGTACCCTGTAAAGTAGTGCATTCGCTGCAGAATTATGGCCCTGTCCGCCCTCTCTTCCCCAATCATTAGAGAACGTTATAGGTACATTCATCAAACCTGTAGCATCGACTTGACTTTGCAAAAAGTCAAGAGCAAGTGTATAATTTGTCCAGATTGTCCTGATGAAATCGAGGTCCCCCGTATACAAGAAATAACTGTGAGCACCTAAAAGTGACCAGGAAATGTAGGTGTCGCTCCCATGAGCATTGATAGGTGGGCCGGAATACTGAAGAGCTCCCGTGGAAGGGTCTTGGGTAGAGAACATAACAGTAAGCGAATTCTTTGTGGCTTGAAGGTCATTTGTCGATACTAGCTGGGTATGCGTTGAAATACCCATGTCACCTACACATTAGTGAGTACACGAGAGTTCTAACAGGACGACGGCGATCATTCACCAGGCCAAACAGTTCTAAGTATATCAGTCAATTTATTGCGCTGTAAACACATTGCCATAAGATTAAGTTCTACTCACCGGTCACGTTTTGCACCGTCGACGAGGACCGGACCGGATACAGGCCCTGCACTCAGATTATTGTCCCAGCCTTTAAGAAGCCGACGAGTCAGTCAATGATGCGCAGATTACTTGATGCTTAATTTACCACTAGTGCCAGGACAGCCTCGTGCTTGATTCGGAGCGATAGTGTTCGTCTGAACGGTATAGGCTCCAGAATACCAAAGTTTAGTTAAAAAATCTGGGTCCCTGAATATCGGATCCTCAGCAAAGAAATAGCCCGAGTATGCTCTGAGATCGTTCCAATGCGGCATGAAGGTGATATTGACCAGCACATCGGAGATGGACACGGGAGCATCGGTGGTGGTGGCTATTGTCAGATACCTGAAACCACCTCTTTGTTGGGCTAACGTCTGCGTCACTTTCCCTGATGGGGTGGGGAGAGAAAGTATCTGAGCCCCATCTCCATTCATGAAGGGAGTGGCGTGACAGGCGTCATCAGATTGATGGGGACTGATGAATAGAGGTGATTCTGTGAAGGATAATGCCAAGGATGTGTTTTCGTTGGCTGCATTGACGGTGAAGGACAGTAGACCGCCAACCTACAGTTCAAAATGATTAGTAGCACATCTGAAGCAGCCAGGGAACATAGTTTCACCTCTTTTAAAAAATCCAGCGTCACGTACGACCCTTGGTCGGCCAAAGTCATAGAATTGGTGTCCTCTGTGACACTGACTTGAACGTCCCCAACACTAGAAACGACTTGGACAGGAAAGACGATCTTTGAACTCGGGGCATAATTGAATGCATCCCAGGGTCCCGCTGGTGCCGCTGCCGCAACATAGAGGGCACTGACGATCAAGAAACAAAAATCAGAAAAAGGGAGTAACATCTCGCAAGGCAATGAGTAATACCAGTTCTTGGAGTCGAAAATCAATTTGCATTTTATAGCAGTCAATCCGGTCCGTTCTGGAAGACAAGCCCAGTGTCAAGTGCCTAGCCACAGTTCAGGTGTTGCACTGAAGGAAACGCATGACTAGAGGTGGCAAAGAAAGAAGTCCGGAAGAAGTTGGTGAGAAATGGAATTCCTCGAACTTAGCGGTTCGGACCGACCATCTGGGTCTTTTGGAAAAGTCACCAAGCATTTATATGATATTTGAGTCGTTTATCAAGAAGTTTGTCGCCGTAGACCATCAAACAGATTCTCCGCATGTCATTTTTTCGACATTGCGAGTGCGAGTGCGAATGCGAATGTACAAAACATATTAAAGCACTGGTGATAGAAGGGATTGCGGAGTGAAGGGATCGTTCACGTGCCTTCTACGACGCGTCCGGGTCGCGCATATTATCCAAGTTCTTTTTGTCCCCTTTTTCCCACCTCGGCCCTTCCCTGAAGTCATGGCCTATGTTATAGCATAATTCCGACGCAGTCTGTCAAAGTAAGGCATCAGTGAGTAAAATCACATCTCTTGCTCTATTTGCCAGGGAAGTAAGCTGCACAGATATAGAAAAATGGGTATGATTTTGTGTTCGATGATGGTGTTGTGTGTCACCATCTCTTCTCCAGATTCAAAATGAACTCAGTCTCGTTACCGCTATCATCTTGGCAGACACAACAGCCTGAATGTAATTAACAGGCATAGTTCAAACCGATGGCTTTTTCGAGACTGTACAATTCGACGACCTGGCAATTCGCGCGACAGCCTCCATCGTGGCTGGTACATAACTCCAAGACCAACGCTTTGATGCTGACAGTGCAAGATCTTTGATTCGAGGTCCAAATGGTCTACGCACAAGTCTTAAAATCTATAAAGTGTCAAAGGGAGTATACTGGTTTCGTTGAATCTGTCAGGCACCAAATCATATAGGCAAGCGCGAAAAGCTTGAGGGTTTCGTTAAAGAACGGAACAGCCAAATATCTTCAACGTGTGAAATTGATTACTGACAGCCAATGGCATAGATTGAAGAACGCCGTATGCGTTGACTCCTTTGGAAAGTTGGTGTGATACATATTCCTCTGAAGGTTCTTGCGTGAGCGCCGGGATCAACTTGCAGGGCTCTGTGGGCCACACCTCTAAGAACTATTCAACGCGTCTCGGGTCATATCCCGACGGGGAATCTGCATATCTTCGAGTCATATCTTGAGACGAAGAGCAGGCGAAGTTGAATATAAGTGGAAGAATCTCTTCTCGCGAATGGGAGAATATCGGCGACGTGAATATCGCCTGCCTCTTTGTGCTTCTTCAGCTAATTCAGAGAGGTTGCGATTGCCACCAGATTGCGTCCTCTAGAGATTGATATCCGTAGACCTCCTCTTCATTCTGAGATAGACACCAACAGTGAGGAGCATTCATGGACAGGCAGTACTTTGCGAACATGAGCCATTAATTCCTGAACAGGACGCTGAACCTCGTTGAAGGGTAGTGTTAAAAACATTAGAAATAATAATAGAAACTGGAACGCGCCTGCCATGATGGGGGCGGATAGAACACACCGTGCCTACGTAAGCAGACGCCTGTTCTCTCTTCCTCCTTACTTTCAAAAATATGATTCTCCGGCGACACTGGATACCTTCCCTTGCCCTTTTCTTCCTCTATCCTGTCACCTCTGTGCTGGCCGACGATGAGTTCGACTGTCGTGTTACCGTGAGCCCGTCTGTCAAATTTGACTTGACATCTATCGGAGGCGAGCATACGGTCTCTCGAAAGCGCGATTCGCCACCAACAACAATAGTGGACTCGGTCAGGCTGGATCTGTGTAGTGAGCTGCGCCCACTGGATGGTGTAAACGAACGAGACCAAGTACACTATCCATTAGTCTTCGCATCCTATGTTCTGACCTGCGTCCCAGTGTCCCAGCCATACAATAGTATGCTTGACCAAGATAAATGAGAAAGAGAATGAGGACGACAGGATTTTCTCTGTCATTCCTATTGTGCAGACCTCGACGGCGGAAAGGTCGTATAAGGTTCTGTCGTGTACGTATCTGTTGCAATGTACCCCGTTATCCTAATAATTAGTCCCTTTCAGCACCGAAAGGATTGTCCGTGACTATGCATGGACCGCCGTATACTAGCAACTCGACAGCTCAGTTGTTTAGCCTAACATTGCTTTGCGATCCAGATGCCTCCAACTCTGAACCTACGTTCACTTCCTACGACGGGACAGAACTTAGCTTAGAATGGCGTTCCCCTGCTGGTTGTCCGTTCGGTGAAAGTGGTGGAGGCGGTGGTCCAAGTGATGGTCCTGGAGAAGAAAGTGTCGGGAGCGGCGTAGGCTGGTTTTTCTTGGTGTTAGTATCATATATATTGCTATTTTCGTTACCATTGACGCCTCCGACAGATTGCTGCTTGCCCTCTTGGCCTATTTCGGCCTTGGTGCCTACTACAATTACACCACCTACGGTGCAAGTGGGAAAGACCTGATACCGTACGTCGAGGTCTTCTAGTCCATCTATTTTAGCTAAACTGTTTTCTTTGAAAGACACCGCGATTTCTGGCAGGAAGTCCCGTATATGTTGAGCGATGTTGCCTCGCACCTATGTTCTTCTGTACGCCCTCGACGGTCATCTAGCCGTGGAGGTTACATTGCCGTATAATGGACTTGGGGGGATTGGATTATTACAGCCTGTCTTATAGTACATGCTTTGCTGTCGTGTTTCGTATTAGAATCTTATAATCCTGCGGTGTTATCTGTCCTGGTGGGTACGTACCAAATACGTACTGATTAGCGCTCTCGGTACCGACTTGATGACAACGTCACCATCAATCAGAGTGTAAAAAGTTCCACTATCATGCTGTTTAACCCGTCTTTTCCACCGCGTCCAAGATGGCCAAGAGAAAATGGTATACAGTCACCGCTGGAAGAGCCGTCGGACTGTTCAACAATTGGTCAGTGGGGCTAGCTTATGGCGATTCTGAATCTTTAATCATGACTACAGGCTAATTGTTGCACCGCTCGTCATTGGCGTCTCCGAGGCGCATTTCGTGAGCTTTAGCTCTGAAGAAGATGCCCGGGAGGCATACGAAGAAGCGAGAGACAAAGGGAATATACGAATTCTCCCCCGTGGTGCCCAATCCCGACCGTCGCGTCAGGGAGGTAGTACCTCCCACGACGAGCATCCCGAGCCGTCCCAAGGATATGCACCGCATTCTGGCACGAATGTGTCAAAGAATACAGCTTTGACCTCTCCAGAGACTGTAACGGTGGTAAGAGGTAATTCGTCCTCGAGACCGTTGTCGCCTGCTACAGCGCCTTTGCCTCCGAGCCGCTCGTCGACAAGCAGAAGCGCTTCCCCTTCCCCACTGGCGACACCTCCAACCAAGTCTACCAATACAGACAAATTCGTACGCCTCTACCTCGCTGCGTCGTCGAGTACCTCCCGCAAAGATGGTCGTGATAGAAATGACCCAAAAACCGTTCTTTCCCGTGCCAGGCGAGTCATAGTCCGAGAACCTTCCTTTCTTTGTCCGTACCCCGAAGAATCCGAAAGCTCCGATGACGACCAGCCCGGTGCAGCGTCAAGTTCCAATCTACTGAGCCCTCTCACTACCCCCAAATTACAGACTCCGAGTCCGGAACCCTACGAACGGCCGTCGAGCCCACCGTCGCAGAATCAACAGCCCGATAGACATAATCCAGAAGATATAATGTCGGCAATGGGCCTGTCTCCTTCTCAAGTCACTGGTGGGATATCGTACGATGCTGTGGCAGACCTACGATCGCCTCTGGCAAAAACCGTCCCGATTCCAAGGGATACAAGCAGGTCCGTCTCTTGTATTTTCATCAAGACGAACGTTTACTTAGAGATGCTGTTAGAGCGTTCGGTCGCCCTTCTCCAAATCAGACCGAATCGCCCTTCTCCTAATCATAGTCTTTACAGCAGTGTTCTGCCCGAACCTGATTAGTGATTCTCAATGTATGTTACTTGCTTCTTTGCATTTCATGCTTCTGTTTTACTGTAATACTTGTTCTGTGTACGTGTCGAACTGTAGAAATCTATGGCCTTTTAATGGTGACATACCCAAACACCGGTAGTTCTGTTCTGTTTTTCATATGACATCCAACAAGTTTTCTTTTCCAACAAGGAACGAGACTCGGTAGGAAGCCAAGAACTGAATGGAACACGCCTCCAAAGGAGCTTAGAAACAAACAGAAAAACACAAAGGCATACGCGGGACGGTGAAATAGCCCAAGAAACATGGAGAGTGAATGAAGACGGTGACATCGAACTAGGGTCTTTGTGGAACAACCAGTGACTACGCTGGTCATCGAATCGTAGGCTTTTGTTACTGACAGTGTTGTGAGACTGCCGTTCTCCACAGATTCATAGTCGACGTGACAGGGTATCATCCCTGTTGACGGTCCCATACAAAGTAGTTGAAAGGCGTAGGCAAACTTGAATATGTGTCTTGTTTACTGCACGAATAAATACAAGCAAGATATAGCTCATTGTGTTCTATGCGGTACTACCACTTAGTAACGTGACTTCATTCTGTCATGCACTCTCCAGACAACTCTGATCTTTCGCTCTCAGCAAGCGGCTCACAACTGCTAGCAGAACAACCTCTTTCATCCACTGGGGCTGGCAGTGGAGGCTTGTCTGCATCTGAGCTCTCGCTGTCGGACCGGACTGTCACGTTTGAAAAGAACAGAGCAACACCACTACAAGAAGAGGCAATAGAAGATGACGATGCAGAGTCGAAACGAGCATCGGACAGAACACGAGAAAATAAGCTTCAGAGCGATCTTTTCATCTTGAGGAAATTGAATACCTCGATGGCCTTGTTCAACGAAGCTCTAGACAATACGGGATCTGCCAATGAGGTGCGTAACCCAGTCTGGTCGCAATAGGACAGGGGCATTCACTGTGATTACTAGCGAATAGCTCGGCAGTTAGCACAGACAGACCACCTACTGAATAAGTATATCAAGACGCTATCTCGAACGGAGGATTTCGCTCGTCTCATATTTGACGATGAATGGCATGGCGCCGACGCCGTGAGAGTCCCCTGTTTTATCCACTCTTGCATACTTATAGCTCTACTCAGGATGATGATATTATAATGCAAGAAGTGAAGGAAGCCGGAGAAAAGGCGCGTCGGGAGGCTGAAGAACGCGCCCTAGTTGCTAGACGCGAGCGTGAGCGTTTGGATAGGGAAGCACAAGCTCGACACCAGCAAGAGGAGAAGGAGCGTCTGGAACGTGAGAGAGCAGAACGGCTCGCTGCAAGAGGCGTTCGCGGAGTCCGTGGTACCCGTGCATCGATGCGCGGTATGAGAGGCACTACCGTGGCGACGAGAACAGGTTCGTTTTCTCTTTACATAGTTTTCAATTTTTGACTCACGACAGCAGTTCCTACAGCGGCCCGTGGTCGGATCGCAGTTCAAACGACAAGGGGACGTCCCACGACTACTGCTGGTCGCGCCAGTGCTATTCCCGGTCGCGGGGTGAGGCGCAGCTGATGTATTTTGTAGGCTCTACGGCCACGGTTACATGGGTACCAGCCTTGTCAGGTAACGTGAGGCTCCTCAGTCTGCAGAGAGCTTCGGGGCGATGGGAGTTTCTATCCGGATGCTATAGTACACCAGCGCTTGATTCGCGCCTCTATGTATATCCAAGTAGGCGGAGAAAATTCAATCTATTACTGTACTAGAGCAAGCATTACATGTATATTTCATTTTGTTTTTCGACTTTCGCCTGGCAGTGTGCGGTCATCTCGGCCCGAGTAGATCGCTGGTGTGACGGCTTGTGATCTCGTCACAAAAATTTGAAGAAATTAGGTCAACTTGTCCAATTCTCTTTGATGGCCTCCCACAAAAGAAAACACCCAGAAGAGACCTCGGATGTTTCTGACGGATATGACGAAGTACAGCTCTCAGACGACGATGTCGATATCTCTGCTGCACTGACTACAAAGAAGCCAAGAGTAGAAGAAGCCAGCGACGATGAGGGTCTCAAGCAAATGATGCTTGACTCCATTTCCAGAAGGAATATGAAGAGCGGTACAGAGATCTTGAAAAAGACTAAAGGCAAGAATCTTGTAAAAGGAGAGATTGGAGGCGGTAGTTTTCAAAGCATGGGTGCGTCCTTGTGTACCCCAATTTTTAGCATGGTATTAAGCTTTTCTTGCAGGCCTCCATCCTTCTCTGCTTCGTTCCTTGAATCTTCAAGGATTTCGTGTACCAACTCCCATCCAACGGCTTTCCATCCCCGCTCTTTTGGCTGCTCCGCCGCGCGACCTCGTTGGCATGGCGCGTACTGGATCCGGAAAATCATTGGCGTATATGATTCCCCTCGTACAGCGCCTTGGTGGCCGCCATTCGACTACCTTTGGAGCTCGTGCACTCATACTTCTACCTACGCGAGAACTTGCGCTTCAAATTCTGAAAGTCGGGAAAGAATTAGCAAGAGGATGGCATTCCGGAGAAGGGGCTCATGCTGGGGACAATAAGGATACCGCTAGCTCGAAGCACGGCCAGTCTCTTCGTTGGTGCCTCATTGTAGGTGGAGAAGGGATGGATGAACAATTCGAGATGATCACTAACAATCCAGACGTGTGAGCGTAATAATCCCATTCATGAGACTGTTTTCTGATATCCATTTAGAATAATTGCGACACCCGGGCGACTGCTCCACCTCATTGTCGAAATGAACTTGGATTTAAAGTCGGTACAATATGTCGTCTTCGACGAAGCGGACCGGCTGTTTGAAATGGGTTTCGAAACCGCTCTTGGCGAAATCCTACAACGTTTGCCTGCGGCCAGGCAGACTCTCCTTTTTTCTGCTACCTTACCCAAATCCCTCGTCGAATTTGCGAAAGCCGGCTTGCAGAACCCCAAGCTCGTTCGACTCGATGCTGAAAGCAAAATCAGTACTGATCTCAAAATGGCATTCTTCTCCGTCAAGCATACAGAAAAGGACGCCTGTTTACTCGAACTTTTGCGCGATGTTATCAAAGTCCCGTTAGGAGCCGTGCGTCCAAAGAATGATGCTGACCTCTCGGAGAAAAAATCCAAAGGAAAAGGGAAGCGGCCGGAACTGTTCACGGCTCCCCACCAAACTCTCATATTCACTGCTACAAAGCATCACGTAGAGTATCTGACTGCCTTGCTGACGACTGCAGGGTACTCCGTTTCTCATATCTATGGCTCTCTTGACCAGGCTGCTCGTAGCTATCAGATGGAACAATTTCGTCGGGGCCATACTAATGTCTTGGTTGTTACCGACGTCGCGGCTCGAGGAATTGACATTCCTGTACTGGAGAACGTCGTTAACTACGACTTCCCCCAAGGCGCCAGAGTTTTCGTTCATCGAGTAGGTCGAACAGCCCGTGCAGGAAGACAAGGATGGGCATGGTCATTTGTCACAAGCACGGAATTGCCGTACCTTCTGGATTTGCATTTATTCCTTGGACGACCACTAAGATGTGATGTAACGGAAGATGGGGATCAAGTGTATACGGAGAATTTGGTTTTGGGTACCTTCCGACGAGAGAAGATCGATGAGGATATGGAATATGTCAAGTCCTTGGAGGATGCTAATCACACCCTCCCCTCATTACGGGAAGTGATGAAACGAGGTCATGCGATGTACGAGCGAAGCAAGGGAAAGGCTAGTCCTCCGAGTTACAAACGGGCGAAAGAGATGTTCAAAGATCCAAAGTGGATGCTTGCCGGTTCTGATAGCGGTGTGCACCCGGTACTTCTGAGAGGATCCGACGCAGCCCAGCTGCGTGCTCAGGAGGAGGCCCGACATGCCTTGTTGCGTACGGTGAACTCTTTCCGACCTTCGGAGACGGTATTCGAAGTGGGCGGGAAGGCCAATACGGCCAACTCCGCATTAATGAAAGAGCGGCGGAAGGCTCTACAAAAGTCAGCACAGAGGGCTCTGGCATCGACATCGACGGCTTTGGAGGACGAAGATGACGTCCCGGCGACAGGCACGAATGTTGAGATGGCGGATGAAGAGGAGATTATGGTTTGTCTTTTGCATTTGTACTGCCAAAAAAGTGAAGGTACTGACGGTCTTTAGGCCGTGTTCGATACGGCGAAGAAGTGCGGTTATCGGGATGAAGACTTCTACATGTCGCACTACCAGAAAGATGCTTCAACAGAAAAAGGGTGCGTCGTACTTCATTGTCGAACAACAGACTTCTCATTCTCTGCTCTTCTGTAGATACTCTCTTACAGACGGCGCTACATTTGCGGAACAAGCACGGGGTGCTACCTTTGATCTTGCCGGTGACGAGGGTATCGCGCAGCGCAAACGGAATCACCTCACTTGGGACAAGAAAAAGAAAAAATTCATAAAGGGAGATGGTGCTGGTGCTGACAATGTTAAAATGGTGAAGACGGAGAGTGGAACAAAATTGCCGGCCACGTATCGCAGTGGTCGTTTTGATGAGTGGAAGGCTAAGGCTCGGGTCAATCTGCCCAGGGTCGGGGAGACGGAGAACGAAGCTTCCCGGGCACCAAGAGGACCCAAGTTCAAGCACAACAAGGTTGCTACTGTATCCAAGCCCCTCGATAAGCTCAGTAAAGACTATGAACGCAAAGTCCGGCAGTTGAAGAAGAAGGCAGAAGGCGAGGTTGAGACTTCTTCGTCTCGACCACCGCCTGGAAAGAAGGGCAAGAAAGTTGGCGGACGATTTGCGACGAAGTCCGTCGGTAGAGTAAAAGGGGAGCTCAAGAATGCGGAACAAATTCGCAAGAATAGGAAACTGCTAGAAAACCGGCGGGCGAAGAATGGTCGAGGAAGTCACTCCAAAAAGCATCGTAGATAAAGGGTTCCATACACATTATAATATCTACTGAAGATGTCAGTTTGCATATTCCCATTTCGCCCCGCTGCCAGGTATCAGTTTCACTGGGTGATCCTGCAATAAGTCTACCCCCACGCTGCGTAACGCATTGACGCACCACTCAGGATATCCGTGAACACCAAAATAACCAGCGAAGAAAGATCGCAAGTAATCCGGGAATGTTCCCGACAGTATGGCATCTCTGGCTCGACCCATGACTTGGGCTTGGAAAGTGATATTATGTATTGTCACCGCTATAATCAATTAGAATAGACTTGTCAGGACAAAGCGGGGTTTTCACCGTGTGCAGCTGCAGTTTCGTGTGTGACGATATGGTGTAGGAGTGCACGTGAAGTCCCATCGGTGCATGTTGGGCAAGGACACGAGTCATCGATGGGCTTCATATCAGCCTCGTGTTTGCTCAGTTCTGGTACAGCGTGTGGGTAAGGTTTCCTGTATCGGTGTAGATGCGACTTACTGAGATTGAGAGGTCCAGAGTGCGTTAAAGCAACGCCAAATCGTGCAGTTCTTGTAGGGAAGACGCAGTCAGCCTAAAGATGTAAATCAGATGTAGTCCGCCATCCACATATACAGACAAAGTCACCATATCCACGCCCAGAGCCACACAGACGAGTAGATCTAAAAGAATAATGATATTATCTTCAATAGATGTGAAAGAAAGTTCAGGTCCCTGCCTTCGGCAAAGCCGATTCCCATCGAATAACGAGGACCTAGAGACTCCTGTGAATATGTGGACACACTAAAACAACGGAGCTTACGATCTTCCGGTAGCTTATCTGCGCACTGCTTGATACTAAATGACGTTTAGCGCGCGTGCCTCATTTGATCAAATTAGTGGTCGTACATTCTCCAAAAGATATCTGTAGGTCTAATAAGAAAAAGCGAGGCCGAGGTCAATCGAGAAAGAAACACGAACCTTTTTCTTCACCACCGCTTAGACCGCCAATAGCATATCCAGCGACGTCATTTTCCCTGTCAACCATAGCATCGAGACACTGATCTCGGAGTTGAGGATCAAGGCCTCCTTGAACAATTGCGAAAAGGTTTTGTGTTGATTTCTTCCCAGACTGTTCGTGATGTTTGATGCATCGATCTAACCACCTGACAGAGCGATTCATGGCCTCCTCCACACGCGGTCCTGTAGTCAGACTAGATACTACCATAATCAGGGGTAAGAAAAAACGCTACAGCATGTATCGCGTTACATACCAACATCATCCAGCTGCATGATAATATCTGCGCCAATGGAATGTTGAATTGATATACTTTCTTCCGGCTATGTGAGATATTAGCCTACAGCTCGAATATGTCGTGAAAGACGGACCGTCAACATTGTTGGTTCACCGGTGAAAGGGGCTTAGAAAGAGTGCTCCTTCCTCAGTGATCGTTGTAAATTTGCTCAGAGAAACCAGTTGGAATCCACCGCTATCCTGAGCAATAATCATGAACGGTTATATTTTCAACGAACGTCAAAGTCTACTACTCACCGTAAGAAGGTTACGATTCCAGCCTTGGAATTTATGGGCCCCACCGGCTTCATTCAAAACTTTCATACCGGGACGAAGGTTAAGATGATATGTGTTATTGAGTATCAGGGTGACACCAAGAGCTTCTACTTGTTGAGGGGTGAGCCCTTTGATGGCTGCTTGAGTCGCGACTGGCATGAATGTGGGTAACATAGTTACACCATCTGTAAGCAGAATTAGATATATAACGATAGGGTGGTATAGTAGCAGCACGTACGGGCCAACTTCATTCGAGAAACCCGGGCTCGCGTTGTATGACATTTGGCGATCACTTCGAACTGCATGACAGTCGCCGGACTAAATTTGTGCCAAATTTAGCACAAAATCTTTTCGCAGACACGCTGCAGCCAAACAGATGCCCTAAATTCGTGCGACCGCAAACAGCATCATCTCCGTCGTGTTCCTTCTTCGATGCGTACTGTGCTGGGTCTTGCGGCTCTCTCTTTTTCCTTGGCCAATGCTTTCTATCTGCCTGGCGCAGCGCCTCATGACTACCGCCGAGGCGACCAAGTCGACCTTTTCGTGAATGCACTTACTCCGATGCTCGCAGGAAATGACGATGCCAAGTTGGTACGTGTTCAGTCAGCATTGTAGTTCTGGTGCTCACACAGGTTTCAGAAATCCTTGATAAATTGTGCGCTACTTCATTTCCGAGCCCAGCTGCGCTCGAAAGCTCATATATGCTGAAGATGATTACTACAATCCAAAATTCCGATTCTGCGAACCGGAGGGTGGTCCCGTAAAGCAGCCGGAGTCTCTTGGGTCAATCCTTTTTGGCGACAGAATATTCAACTCTCCGTATGACGTGCGTGTCCTGTCGTTCCATCGTCTGTTTTCTCCTAAAATGCTCTCCGTGTACTTTCAGATACGAATGCTTGAGAAGAATGGAACGTGTCAAACGCTATGTCTGGTCGACGATGTAACAGCTGAAGACGCACAGTTTATTAACGACCGCATTCGAGAAGACTATGCTCTTAATTGGCTTATTGACGGTCTCCCTGCTGCGGAGATGAAGGTCGATCTGCGCAACGGGGACTTGTTCTTTGATATGGGTTTCAACTTGGGCAATGATGATGAACCATATTTCGATGTTCCAGCTCTTAACAACCACTATGAGATTGTTTTACGGCAAGTTCAGGATTATTCGAATGGAAACTTCATATTGACCGCTGTCCCAGTTATCACCAGCCTAGCCCGGATGATTACCGTGTGGTGGGGGTCCTTGTTTGGCCATCAAGGCAAGGATATTCTTCTCAGATATCTATTGTCTGACACAACGTATTGTGTAGTATTGGAGGACCACAAGAGGCTGCGCCAACATGCGAGACTGAAAACGTTTCTCCGCTTATTCTAGACGAGACGCAAACTCAAAGCATTCGATACACTTACCGAGTGACATGGAATGAATCCGATACTCCCTGGGTAAGTCAATCGTCCTTCGTCCCTTTCTACTGCGGACTCTGATGGACTACAGGCAACGCGCTGGGATAATTACCTTCACATTTTCGATCCTCGTATTCATTGGTTCAGTCTGGTGAACTCATTAGTTATCGTAATATTCCTCTGTGTCATGGTTTCGATGATCTTACTTCGGACGGTGTCTCGAGATGTGCGTCTAATTCTTGTTATAATGGAAGAAAAATTAACATGATGTGCAGATTTCCCGATATAACGCCATTGATCTTAGCGTATGCCGATACTCTCTCCCGCTACCAGTGTAATGACCATTAAACACAGGAGGATGTGCAAGAGGACTGGGGGTGGAAATTGGTTCACGGCGAAGTCTTCAGAACACCAAGGTTTCCATTGGCCCTTTCAGTCATGGTGGGTAACGGTGCACAAATCTGCGCAATGGTCAGCGTAACATTAGGTTCGTATTCTCCGTTCAATTGCCGAATGTCTTTTATTGAAATGTTAAAGTCTTTGCATTATTGGGTTTCCTCTCACCCTCAAATCGTGGTTCGCTTGCCACGGTAATGATGATTTGCTGGACATTCTTTGGCGGGTGAAGTTTCTGTTCCTTTCTTTATTCGTACATGAACTCACCTTTATTCAGAATTGGCGGTTATGTATCGAGTCGTGTGTATGCCTCGCTTGGTGGTGCAAACAAAAGGAAGAATGCTTTCATGACGGCGACAGTGTTGCCCACGTAAGAAGTAATCTATCCTTCCCCTGATTTCGCTAATGCGACCCGTAAGGGTTATTTTCGTCGTCGTTTTCCTTCTCAACTTCTTCCTTCTCGTGGCAGGGTCGTCCGGTGCTGTACCTTTTGGTAAGTTTCGTTGCTTGAATAATTTTGGTTGTTGACATATTCTTGCGTCGGCAGGAACGATGCTCACCATTGTTCTTCTATGGTTTGGAATCTCCGCTCCGTTATCAGCCGTCGGCGCATACTTCGGTTCTAAGCATGGGGTCTGCCCTCCGTTCAGTTGTCATATAATATTTTCCTTCTTATCACACTGCGTGTTTAGGCAATCCAACATCCTGTGCGGGTAAACCCGATACCGCGTCAAATCCCTCCTCAGCCCAAATATCTTCGTCCTTGGGTGCGGGTTTTGTTATACATAGTTGTCTCAGTTCACGAACCCTCTGTAGGCCTCGACGCTACTTAGTGGATTGCTTCCTTTTGGTGCGCCCACCTCCGCTTTAAGACATCAGATACTCATTCATCTGTCTCAGGCGCTGCCTTTGTCGAATTATATTTTGTCCTGTCAAGCTTGTTTGCTTCTCGGGCATACTACGCATTCGGCTTTCTAGCACTTACGGCAGGCGTTGTTGCTCTCACTACCGCGACGGTCACAATCCTGTTCACTTATTTCGTTCTTTGTGCCGAAGATTACCGGTGAGTAAAACCATTGATGTGTTCATCCGATGCTAAGTCTAATCGCGAAGATGGCACTGGCGCGCCTTTTTGACTGGAGGTGGTAGCGCATTTTGGCTACTCGCCTATGGGTTGTTCTATTGGGCCTCACGTCTGTCCCTGGATTCTCTGTCCAGCGTGATCTTATACCTAGGATATCTGCTCTTACTCGCCCTTTTGGATTTCCTTGTCACCGGTACGTCGAACTTACTCTGGCATCGCCACCATCTAACCTGGTCTCTAGGAACAATCGGATTTTTGGCGTCGTACTGGGCGATCCGCCGATTCTACAGCGCTATCCGCATTGATTAGAGCTGACACCTCTGACCAGGGTTATATATTATTTATGCCTGAATAGACCGTAAAACCACAAAAACATTTCATAACTTATCGTGCTCTCGCTTCAAATCTACTTTGAAGCCAGGACTATGATTTTATCCTTGCCTGCCCTCAGGATGAGGACACGCCCTTCAACCAGGTGCTCGGAGGTCACTGTGAAGTGTATTTCTGGGACTACCTGATCATTGAAGTACAGTCCTTTTGATTGTATTAATTGGCGCGCGGCGGCTAGTAAATCTGAATGAGCAAAGCATATGCAGACCAGAACTGAGGAATTACAATTTGAAGAGACCAAACCGTGTTTTGAAGCCAATTTCAGTACGGGGGTTGACTGAAGCTCTTCTTGGTCACACCAGATAAATCTCGGGTCTCCTTCAAACGCATTGATGAGGGTTTGCGCGTCGATAGCCTGTGCACCAACAGAAGCCTCTCTGAACAATATTTTTGACATCGTCTCGGCTTTCACAAGGGATTCTCCTGCTCGACCATGAGTTCCAGTTCTCGACCAGAAAGAGGATGGCTAACTGTTATGAACCAACTCAGTCACCTCGGCCGCCAACCGTCTTTGAGCACCCCGTTTCTCGGGCTGTAGCTATGTGAATGTAAGATTGATGCAAAAAAGGACACCCATAACATGACTACCTTGTGGGCCTCAACGACGTCGCGAATTTCCGGGAGTGAAAGTAACGTAAACAGCTTGAGGTATTTTTCGACATCAGCATCTTCGACTTTGATGAAATACTATGCTGGAGATCAGACAAATGCTTGCCGAGAGACAAAAAAGAGAATTCGACCTGATAAAAGTCAAAGACGCTGGTCAATGTTGGGTCTAGCCAGACAGCGTTGCCTGCGCTTTTTCCGAATTTTTCGCCCGATGCTGTCGTCAGAAGCGGGGTGGTGATGCCAAAGGGCTCGGGGACTGTGTCTGAGGGTGGACTAAGACGAGCGATGAGCTCGACGCCCGCAACGATGTTGCCCCATTGATCAGAGCCGCCGACTTGGATGGTGCAGCCATAGTGTTTGTGGAGGTAGTAAAAATCGTAGGCCTGGAGGAGCTGATACGTGAATTCCGTGAAGGACATGCCCTGGTGGGACTCCAGACGCGCTCGCACACTGTGAAAAATAGCTTAATTACGGGATATTCAGTGGTGCGACAAATAAGTGGTCCCACCTCTCCCTAGTCAACATGGTATTCACTCTAGCATTCACACCGACGCGCTGCAAGAACTCAAGGATGCCAAAATTCTGATACCATTCCAGGTTGCTCTTGACGTGAACCTCGTCCCTCGCAGGCCGGAACGCCCCCTGCAACCGATTTCCGGCATATTCAAAGGCGCCACGAAAGAACCGTGTTACGCCGCGTGAAAGAGCTAGCACATTTTCGTGAACCAACCTCACATCTGCCGGGGAGCGTTCTATCAAGCGGCCAGAAGGATCTCCCACTAGCCCGGTTGCGCCACCTATCTGACTTTTTTATTATGATGATGACTTTGTGGGTGTATCAGAAGACCGCACCAGAGGTATGGTATGGTGGTTCCGAAGTTCAAAGTGCAGTAAACACATCAGCGGAAACAGATGGCCAATGTGGAGTGCTGATCCTGTCGGGTCGATGCCGGAGTAGATTGTCTGGGATGCAGTTTCGAGTGCATGGCTGAGCTGTTGAGGCCTTGATCCTGGGTGAGCAGGAAGAAGCTGAAACTTGAGGAAAACTTGCCTTGTTGCCTGCGAAATGAAGCCACGGTCGGTGAGTTCGCTGTACAAGGTCGAAATGCCCCGTGCAAGTGGCGGTGGACGTTTGGCTAGCAAGCAGGAGGCATGGAGAAGCATAAGGTTTCGTTCATCACATGACTCTCCGGATTATTCGGAGGAAAAGATATTTCAAATTGTGCAAAGGACAGGACCATTAAATAAATAAGCGGCGTAGGCGACTTTAGCACACGGTATTACGACTACGGATCGTCGCCACCCCGTGCTGTTCTCTCTCCTAGGACACCTGCCGCGAAGATTGCGTTTAGATCTGTGTCGTTCGTCTGCCTGAATGGATAATGAATATCGACGCGTCTAGACACCGAACAGCGAAAAATACCCACAGGTTTCGGAACATTTGACGAATAAAATGTCAATGAAACGGAACAACACGGTGTGGAAACCATGGTTCTTCTGTGAAGCCACACGCTGTATGCGCAACCGAAAGCGATGCAGGCCTGCAGTATCGGCGTTTTAAACTGTCAACTTGGCACGGGGAAGAAGAGGGAGTCAGGTATATTGTTATTGAATGCATACAAACAGGCACAAGAACTGTCCTAGTTGCCTCGAAGAGAGAGCCAGTGGTATGGGTTGATACGAAGCGATAGATTACTGCAACCCATAATTAGCAGGGTTTACCTTCCACGAGATTAGGGTACAGTACCGAGGCCTAGAAGCGGGAGAACAGTGTTAGTGATGACGCGAAGGGATTAAATCAATGAGGGTACTTGCATGCCGCTCAACAAGAGAAGAAGGATTTAGAGAGTGAAGCTTCTTGTCAGTACACGTACCGGAGGCAGAGAAGTACAGCGGTAACCCGTCGTATGTACGTACATATTGTATTGTCGAACGGGCGTTTCGACGCAAGATTCTGAAAGCAAGTTGAATTAGATCAGTCAAATAGGCCGTACAGGATTGGATGGCGAGGTGGCCCCCTGCAAGTGTACCGAGTAATCAGTGTTTCGGCGTTGGATCTGAGGGCAGCACGGGCCGTGAATGCAGATGTCACGCTTCCTCGGATCAAGCAACTGGGGATAAGCAGAAGCAAGGGTGTAGTAGGCCGTTAAGCAGGTCTGGCCTAGATGTAGAGAGGCTGGAAAGGGCGAGCAGAAAGATAGAAGCCAGGAAGACAGGGATTACGGGCAAGGAGCAGAGCATGGATTGGCGGGAGTAGAGTTCACAGGTAGGGGCAGCGGCGCATCTGAGAGAAGGTGAAATGATTGGAATGAAAAGTAATGTACAAGATGAATATATCTGCCAGAGCACGGCACCAAGGGGAAGGATACGGGGAAAGGGCGGGGAATTCCAACTCAATTACACGGGCAGTCGGATAATCGGAATTGGCAATAGGGCCGGAAACCGGATTGAGTCGGAGATTGAAAAACTGGTAGTTGGGAACAAGGTTTCGCTTCATCCCGTGATAAGGGTCTTTAACAGCTACTGCACCGACCTCGACCGCAAGAATGGGCTGTATGTTGTTTGCATCTCTCTAGGCCTTGCTGATGCTCATTTTTTCATGATATAGCTAATAAACCTCGAGGACTTCAAGCAGCTCGCAAGCTGCGCAATGACCGCCGAGAAAATCGCTGGGTGCGCCTTTTTTTCGTCATGGGATTTCTTGGGCAGCACGCTGAGGAGTATCGGATTTCGTTCAGGCGGACAAAGCGTATAAAAAGCGCGCTCTAGGAAACATCTACAAGACGTCACCAACTGGTGGCTCATCGCACGCCAAGGGCATCGTCCTCGAGAAGGTCGGTGTTGAGGCTAAGCAACCCAACTCTGCAATCCGCAAGTGTGTCCGGGTGCAACTGATTAAGAACGGAAAGAAGGTGACAGCCTTTGTGCCGGTGCGTTTTTGCTGGGCTCTGTGGGTTGCAGGTGCTTATCGAATGCCACATCATCGCAGAATGACGGTTGCTTGAACTTTGTGGATGAGAACGACGAGGTTCTGATCTCTGGCTTCGGACGTCGTGGCAAGGCCAAGGGTGATATTCCCGGAGTACGGTTCAAGGTAGTCAAGGTCTCTGGCGTTGGACTGCTTGCTCTCTGGAAAGAGAAGAAGGTGCGTAGTCCTCGGATCCCCTGACTGCAGCCGAGAAATCTAATGGGCACCCTTGATCTGCAGGAGAAGCCGAGGTCATAAACGATGTGCTCGAACATTTTTTGTGCCAATGGTTGCTACGCCTCCGTCGTTCCATGTCCATGCTGTATCGCGTTCTGTTTATTTGTTCATGCCATGCACCAATATACTAAGTATGCCTGCCCCTATTGTCATCTCAGTATTGTACAGTGTGTAAGGTAGCAAATAGCGGCAGATGGCAGCAAATGGCCAGAAATGACACCAGAATTCAGGGGGAGCAGCGTGACAGCGTAGGAAAGGGACGAATCAGAAGGTGGCTATTGGTTATCCCGCTAAGGACCTTGCCTGTCACCTGTGTGCCACGTTCCGTGCATCGGATGTCTCGTCCTCCCCTGCCTCCTCGTCGCAGCGTACCTGCCGTCCCTAACGATGAACCAAAAGATATTGCAGCCAGAATTGCTAGCTTGCGGCTTGAGCACGTTGGCCGCGGCAAACCAGCCCGGGCGCCGCGGGAGCGCAGTGCCGACTTTCTCCGTCTCATTAGTCGTCCGCCGCCGCCGATACCGACGTTGAATGCGCCGCCCCCACCGCCTCCTCCTCGACGGCCTCCAGCCCGGCTGCCCACCCCGCCGCCAGAGCCAGTGTCCTCGTGCCTCAAATGCCACGACTTTTCCTGGATAGATGCCCATGCAGCCCAGTTCCCTCGCCAGGCCGTCAGCTCTCTCGACCAGCTTGCATACGACCTCACGTCGCCCTTTGAGTCCGAAACTGAAAAATGTCGCGCAATATTCACTTGGCTGCACCACAACGTCGCGTACGACGCTGCGTCCTTCTTTTCCGGGAACCTGCAGCCGGCGACGGCGCAGTCCACGCTGCAGTCGGGGCTGGCAGTGTGCGATGGGTACGCCGGGCTGTTCGGGCACCTCGCTGAGCGGGCCGGGGTACAGTCTTACAAGGTGACCGGCCATGGCAAGGGCTTTGGGTACGCCGCCATCGGGCCCGACGCGCCGGTCCCTGCCTACCAAGGAAATCACGCCTGGAACTGCGTGCTCATGGACGGCGAGTGGCGGCTCATCGACTGCTGCTGGGGCGCCGGTGCCCTCGAGGGGTCCACCTACAACAAGTGCTTCACCCCCATATGGTTCTCCATGTCCCCTGCAGAGTTTGGCAGGCGCCATTACCCAGAAGACCCGTCCTACCAGCTCATCTCCGACGACGACGGCGGGCCTGTCTCCTGGGAGCACTACATTCTTGAGCCAGAAGGCCCCGTCATCTTTCAGGACCTGTACAAGCTCAGCTTTGATCCATATGTCATGCAGCCAGCCGAAAGGTACATTCAGAGCGGGGCTTGGGCTACTTTTCACATCTTCAAGCTCTGTGAGCACATGTCGAGGGCTCAGGCAGATAATTATGTTTATTTTATCAGCGATCCTGGCAACACACGCACTCCGATGCAGGTCAACGAAGAGGGAGGTTGGAGCGCTACTATCTATATCCCTAGAGGGGGAGGCGAGGTGTCTCTCTTCTACGTAACCCAATGCGATGGCAGGGATGGGAAAGGGCTTAGTGTTCAAGCTTTCAATAATGCTAATGGCCGCAAAGCCATGTCATTTGGAGGTATGGCCAGATGGACCGTAGTCTAGTATACCCTTAGCTATAGATTAATTGACAGACTTGATCCCTTGGTCTCCTTTCGGCTCAAAGCATGCATTTCAATACCATATTTTAACAAAGAAAGCAAGCACTACTATCCAAATCCATGTAAATCAGCACGGCACACGTATACCCTGACCCTCCAAATATCGCTTCATATCCCCCATCAACTCTAGCTGCTCATCCACCGTCAAGCCGCTTACGATCATCTGTAGCACAGAACCCACCGTGACATGATGTTCACGGATCAAGCTGCTATAGTAGACATAGATGAACACACCCATCAAGAACCTTAACGCCACAGTTAGGTTCGTACCATTGCCCCCAACAGTTAGATACGTACTGGCAATCCATTCGGTCCGTCATTCCACCATGTCCAGGGATGCTATGCCCAAAATCCTTGATATTGAACGCCCGCTTGAATCCGGACGCGAAAAATCCTCCAAACGGCGCAACCAGCGATGCAAAGATGGACATGAACATCAGATGAAAGTGATATAGCGTGTAGGGGATGCTAGTAATCGAAATCCCAAACTGTCCAAGCAATGAGTACAAATGACATAAAAAAGATGGAGAGATACTCACACATGCAGAAAGGATGCTAGTAACGGGGGCCCAGATTTGCCATTCCTTCCATACGAAGACTGGGTTGGGGGTACATGTGACGTCACTCCAAGCACTAACACCCAAGTCGTGCACGGGACATATCATGTACTTGAATCTCATAAAGAACGAGCCCCACAAGAGAGAGAACAGAAGTGTCGTCCAAAACGCACCGATAAAGCCCTCGACAGTCTTCTTGGGTGACAACGAGATAAGAGGTGTCCGACCTAACGTTTTGCCCCAGATGTAAGCAAAGACATCATTACAGATAACCAATGATGCCGGAACAAAGAACCAGATAAGCCCTTCAAGAATGTTGTTCATAATGAAATGACTGTACGGAAATCAGTGTGGGTGGGGGAGGCGATTGAATAATGCGACCCGCCTAGAAACAACAATGAATAGAAGAGTCATATGGACCCAGCAGAACAGTCCGAACTGCTGCTTGAGGTAGCCCTTCTTGAGAGACATGACGAATCCCATAAAGCCAATAGTGTACAGCATAAAACTGATCATTCGGTGATTCGTAGCAAAAGGGAGCAGCTGCGCATCAGCGAAAACCACATGCTGTAGTTAATGCAAGTGAGCAAGAGTCAACCACAAGTCGTCTCAGAAAGAACCACCTTGAAGTAATAAATGATACTCTCCCCGTAGAGAAAGTAATTGGTTACGGCGAAAAAGTACCAGTTGAGAGTCTTGCTCCAGGGATCCTTAATGTCCTCCGAGGCAGACGCTTTGATATCTGATGCCTTTAACGAAAAGAGGGCCGTCACTTCTCGGTACACGAGGGTCTGGCAAAGCATAACAAGCAGAATCATATAACCATGGCCCATGAGCAACAGACCTACAATACCATCAGCAGCCACCCAGTGAAACGGCCAATCCACGTACCAATGAATCCAAAAATCATAATCAACGTCCACACTGTACGTGTAACGACATTCTGCCGCTTCTTGGCCTCTTCAGGGTCTGTCGCTTCCAGTTTGGGAGGCGGCTGGGGTTGCTCGGCTTTTTGGGGCGGGATCACATCATGAGGAGGCTGTGTGGAGACAACGACTGGAGGCACTTTTGCGCTACCATTCACTGGTGTGGAATTTTCTGGTCGCGAAGTAGCAGGTGGTGGTGCGACTTTGGGTTCTGGTTCTGGTTCTGGTTCGACTACGACAGGTGGAGGTGTAGGTTCTAGGGGAACGACATCTTCGACGATAGGCTGCTCTTTTGGTGCATCAGAAGTGGGAATAGAAGGTTTCTCCAATACTGGGGTAGCCTTGGCCGGTGCAGGAGACGGAGAGGTGTCTCTGCTTTTTGCCAAGGACTTTTGTTGTTTTGCCTCACGCCGAGCGAGCTTTGCCGCCTTTCTAATGGCAGTTTTTGTCATTTTAGTGGGTTCTTCGGAAGTACTAGAGAGCATGGATGGTAAACGGTGAGACCATGTACTTGGGCTGGATCGCGCACCTCGGATTTGCTGTTACTTCTGGTACCTCCGGCACAGTCTCTTCTTCACTTTCACCGAAATCAACGTCGAGGGCATCAAATGCAGTCTTGGACGCAAATATGCTCATGGTGGAAATTCGTTCTGTGTGAATAAACGAAGGGTTGGGTAGATGGAGAAGGAATCAAAACTAGAATTCCGTGCCGAACTCATAACTTGTCAGAAACACGTGTTGTCCCCATTTCACGGGTCAGTTGTCGAATATCACCCTGAATGTCCCTCATCCAGATAACAAAGGCTACAAATGTGTTTCTATATAAGACAATGCAACAGACATAAAATAATAAGAGTGGTGTGTATAATAAAACATTGAGTGTCCGCGCCCAAGCGTCCTGCCGTATTCCTGGAAATAAATCGCAGAGTGATAGAACGGAGACCACGTCAGAACTTCCAGTCATTGTCAGCCTCGAGCGCCCAAGGGACTAAGCATCATATGAGAACCATGACAAAGTATGGACAGATATATAAGCACCGACGTACATTTCGTGACAAGCGTTTTCGAGAAAAGCTTTTCGATCGGCACGTTGTGGGTTTTGCACCAAGCAGCCGTTATTCTGATCATTGTTTTCAGTGATGCGAAAAAGGTAAGGAAGACAGCCGAAAACTAACCTAGGATCTAGATAATTGATTTTACTGTGAGAAAGAGTTGTTAGAATCAATTTCATGCGCGTCGGAGTGAAACTGCAAACCTAGTGCCCAGTGCAACCTCTTTGCCCGCGTCTCGGTCAACCATCTGTAGCTTAAACGCTTTGATCCTCTGAGCAAGTTTTTCGATGGCCTCTTCTAATTTCTCCGGCGATTTATTCGTCTTCGCCTTCTTCGTACCCCGTTCCTTCGCCAGTCGCTTGTAATCGTCCTTGATAGCTTTGATCTTGCCTTCAAGCACCGACTTATCATGAAGTTCTTTACCGTCTTCAGCCAATTTCTCGTTATCTTTTTCAAACTTCTTCTCGGCCTTTTCGATATCCTTGTCTCTCATGCTTTCCTCGTGTGTGATGATCCAATCATCGTCGATGTCTGATTCATCGTCAGCGTATTTGCTATTCGACTCGTATTTGTCATCCAGAGCAAAGAGAGCATGTCGCATTTTCATACGCTCATACTTCAACGATCGATACTGGGAATAACCTTCAGACGGCGTTCGTATGAGATTCTGGAGACCGTACCTTGTATTTCATCTTTTCCATCGATTGGTCGTGTGTCTTTGGAGCGGCACGTTGATGGTTACATAAAATGGCAACCTCGCGATTGGCGTGATTATAGGCATTGAGCTTTTCCTGTAACGTCGCATTCTTGAGTTCATGCTCTTTCTCGTCCAACAGTTGCTGGAACGTGATAGATGCATTGTAAGTACGAAATACTTTCGCCGTAAGACCCTTCATCTCGCTGGTAAGATGCTTATTCAATGAAGAAGTCTGAGTGAGGATACATTAGTCAACGCCAGATACCAGATACACAATATTCTTACGTTGACGCGATCGAACAAAGCGTCTTCATCTTCCTTGTTCTCCTTGAATATTCTGATGTTCTTGAAAACCTGAGGATCGACAGGGACTTGGTTGTAATAACGGATCGAATCCTTGCCGAGGAAATCGAAGATGATGATGTTCGGCGATTCCAATGTAAGATGCTCGCAACGCAGGGAACAGCAGCCTACAGTATCAGCCTCATCTTCTCCTTTCTCATTACCCGCACGAAGCGCAAGTTTGTCGATGAAATACATGGCTGTTGCACGCTGTCGATCAGCCATTACTTTCGACCTCAGATCAGCATTATAATTTTGCCGAATCCGGTCGACGTGGTTCTACAAGATTGTCAGAGATTGTAATAAGTTCTATGATGTTGACCAACCTTCAATTCGCGGGCCTTCTCAAATTTCATCATGTCGCTTTGTCCCTTAAGGGAACTGCCTGCGGCCAAGAAAACGTACTTGTGACTGTTGTTGATATTTTCTGTCCAATTCGCCAACCAAGTAACGGTGTTATCATGTTGGATCGCTTTCCATTTTCCCGGCATGTTCGGGACAGGAATAGGCGCATCTTTGCCAATGTTTAACGTTATGTCTTCTGGACGAACACGGAACTACACGACATATCAGTGGAGACATTTCACCGAAAATAATCAATGACTCGAACCTTTAAAGCTCCCTTCTTAGGATGTTCGCCACGGCCCCTGAATAGCCCGGGAGGCTCTACACGGAAGTTGCCCACTTTCTCTTTGCGTCCATCCAACAGGCAAGTCGTATACTTGGCTTCCATCTCATCCCTAGCCTTCTTTATCTCTTTCTTCTCTGCCGCCGATAGGCTCTTCTTCTTGGCCTTTTCGGCTTCGAAATATTGGAACATTGGCCTGAAATCACAGAGCTCGAACGTAACGATTTTTGTACCATCAAGCTAAGGAACGAACAATATCAGGTTAGAAGAAACCAAAAGCAGATGTGGTGACGAACGGGAGGGTTTGCTTTCAAGACCTTCTTCCAATCCTCAAAGAAGTTCTTGTTAAAAGTTGCATCTTGCGCATGGTCGGTTTCTATCATGGCAGCATAAAATCCAGCAACCTCCTCAGATGCAGGCGGTAGGTTGACGTCCTTGCCTTGAGAGCACACAAAGGTCAGAAAATGGACAAATGTTCATGAAATTGCTCGTACCATCATACTTCATTTTAACGTCAGCAGGTAGAGGTTCATATGGGGGCGGGAATATGACACCACTGTGTTCCAGAGTCGTCCACTTTATGGAGCCATCGCCCGTTCCTGCATCCCACCATCTGAACACCGCTTCCTCCTCCTCCTCCTTTTTCTTCCTGCCTTTGCCTTTCTCTTTCTCCTTCTCCTTCTCTTCCTTTTTCACACCACGTTTCTTCAGCTTTGAGGTATCGGCCTCGGATGGAACTTCCCCTCCCTCCTCCTCCTTCTTCACCTTCTTCGTCGCGCGCTTGACAGGCTTCTTGACGGGCGCGTCGTCTTCAGATTCCGGTTCGCTCTGCTCCTTAGCTTTACGCTTTCGCGGCACAGGTTTCGTTTTCTTGATGGGTGGGGATGAATTGCTGCTGTCGGAAGCAGCTTCGTCATCATCCTCGACCTTGGTTTTCTTCCTAGCCGGTCGCTTAGAGCGCCCATTGGCTTTGGCCTTAGCTTGAGGAGGCGCGTCATTGAATCCTTCGCCATCTGTGGATTCCTCCTTGGGAAGTTTACCCTTACCCTTCCCATTAGCCATAGGCGCTTGGACGGTAGTGGCGTCTATAGCGTCTGGCATAGGTACGGCGGCCGAGGACTGCTTCAAAGGAGAAGAGGCAAGTGGTGTATCGTCCTCGCTTGACGATTCATAGTATACGGCCCGTTTGCGTTTCTGTCTAGGAGGTTGCACGGAGGACTGGGGTGTGCGTGTCACTTGAGACTGATGAAGTGTCAAAAGCAAAGAGTGGTAAGAGATAATGTTGAATAAATTTGTCATTGACCATTCGTACCAAAGGCATTTCCTCGTCATCGCTAGGCTGCTCGACAGCAGTTGTCCCATTCCTGCCGTTGGCATAACCATTAGGAGAGGAAGCAGCAGGATGGCTGTCGTCAGAGAGCATTGCTGAGTCTGCAGACATGATCGATGCGAATATTTAGGCGATACTGAAGAAGAATAGATATATGCAGCAGAAAGGGAAGGCGTCGGTAAGGGAGAAGATGGCAAAACGATGTGGAGAGGCGGACAGTTGGACGCTGATGAGAATTTGGCAGAGTTTTGACGAGCCGGCCCTCAAGTGGTCACGCTGCCTATCTCCAAAATAAGTAATAGTCGTATCACCCGTTCCTTCCGACCAACAAGGTGAGCATAATTTATGTCTTTACCGCTGTCGTCGTCGCGCTCATCGAGCTCTCAGCATGTCGAATCTGCCATTGTACCGAGACCCTTGGGCTAAGTTTGAGTCCTGGCGAAAACATCCCGTCTTCTCTCAACAGACCATGCTCCGTAATCTCTTCCCAGGGTTTGGAATCGCTGTCGTGGCATTCACAGGCTATGTCATTGCGGAGAACATTTACCTGAAGGCAAAGAAGCCTGAGGCTGAGTCTCATCATTAGATGTGTAGGCGAAAATCCCGCACCGTCCTTTGATTTGTTTGCTTACTCCCATGTCCAAGACTGTATTGCGGCGGCCGCAGAATCTATCGTTCATTGAACCATCAATGTTTTGCGACTCACATTGAGAGGACCACTTCAGTTACTCTTAAGGTTACTTTACGCCATTTGAGAATGGACACCACAGTGTTGCTCTTTTCAATTACCCCTTGTCATAGGCACTGTAACTTGAAAAATGTCGGTCGCCTGAAGGCACTGATGTACCATCATCTTCGGCAGGCAGACAGTTGAACACCCCATATGATGGCCGGATCTCTCAAACCTCTTTACCGGCGCTGCGGAGTGTGAGCTGGTCATGTCGGGCTTCATATAAGTTTGTGACGCCTGGAACATACACTCACGACATTGCCCGCGTGGTGTCTGGATGCTACACGACCTGCGCGCCTCTCGCAGAATCGTGGCTTATGTCTTTTTTCTACCTCTGTTCAGCCTTACAGTACTGGTGTACCGTCTAAAACAACATGCAACGATCCATCCAGACCTTTCTGCCGCAAGGATGATCTATGATCAACTGGACCCTGCTCCGGTGAATGAACTAGTAAGCCCTCATGCCGAATTTGAGAGTCAGCCCGCTTCAATGGAGGCTTGTGCGTGCCCAAATGCTCATATTCGTATTAGTGCCTCGGACATGAACATTTGAACCTGTAAGATAGCGATAATTTCGGACCGTGACGAGAGACATTCCGGACCCTGCTCTGCGCCCAAACATTGTCAACCGATGAGTCAATTCGAATAATCTTTTGTAAGATGCATACTTCCCACAGGTTGTCTTCGGTCAATTGCTTATGAAACTCGCTAACTTCTCAAGTGATTGCAGGGAATCTTGATATTTATGAACGCCGTTGGCATGATCCCTGTTTTGTGGAGTTGGCCTTAGCTAATGTTTCGCCAGATGGATATATGATTCCTTGAGTGAGCTAAGCGAGCGGTCAAAAGGAATCCCAGGCCATCGGTACGCATAGAGGCATACGTAGATTTACGAATACAATGCCTCTGGTGTAAATGGTTGTCGTCAACTTCCCACACCCAATTTCATGGTCTGCCGGTGTCCTCTTTATGCAGGTTCGCTGCCGTCGTTGAATCACACGAGCAGGGCATTTCTCAACTAAAGTCGCCAGACAGAATCCCGCGTGACACGTGGTTCAAACCTCAAAATAGTCGCCAGATCCAAGACGTTGCTTTTCACTCTTCACGCTATTCACAGCTGGTGTTTGCTCCATGTTCTGTGTCACGTTTGCCATTGAAAGATCCGCCGACAACTTTTTTTGACAGATCCAAGTCCGCAATTTCATATCCTTCTTTCACCTCTGAATTCACATCGTCTAATCCTTAGTTGAGAAACACTGCTGGCCCTGTAGGCTTTACTGCATATATCCTTGGTAGCAAGGAGGCGCGCCCTGTATGAATCGCATTGACCTGAGACACTGATGTGTAGTAGGAACCTGGGAATTTTTCCGCTAGAGCAGCTTTATGCGTTTTCAAACTATTGCGCTTTGTGTTCGCTGAACTCTTTCAATTTTAGAATATGAATACTTACAGCCCAGGAAGAAATCGCCGGATTTACTCAATCTCAAGTGCCAATCGGTCTTCCGATAGTCTCGCTAATGACCAATACTATTATGGTTTCCAAAGGATTAGACTGATCCGCTTCGAGGATATTGCTCTCCGTGCGTCTAGGCTATCAGTCTTTATGCCCTGATGATATAGCTTTCGTATGACCGTAAGACGTCTGGCCTTACGACAAGAGTTGTCGCCATTCATTAAGACATCTATAGACAAGGTCTGGCTGCGATATGATGGCTAGTGTCGCCTTGACTCTCACTGTGTACGTAGGGTGACGGGTCGAATCACTTTCACGGCAGTCTTTGAAGGCTTGTCCCCGTTCTCGTCTGCGCCGTCCTTCTACCTCCCACTATCTTCCGAATCAATCAGCAGTCTATCGGAACATCCGTCCTCATTCTAGGTACAGTATGTTCTCATGACTGGACTGAGGTTTTGGCGTTGACGTAAAATTATTTTTGAAACCTACCGTACTCAAATAGTTCTGCAAGGGTATGTACTACTCAACATAGAGTGCGAGAGTGGCTCCAGTAGTCTTATTTCTGCCTGACAGGAACATTTGGTGGATGATCTGGTAGTCGTAGGTGACAGAGCAAAGCATCAGCGTCATGGGGTGCCAAGATGCTTGTGTGTATTTAATATAACTAGTAGCAACGTGTTCCCGCTGCTTAGGAGCATCATGTTACGTCCGATGAAACAGAAATACCTCACGCAGAATTGTTTTATGGTTGTTGTTGAAAGAACATTGGTGTCGAGAGAACGTACAGTAGTATATGCCTACGTACCTCCATCGAATTCTCCTCCGCTATTGTGTCCTTTCGCCCGTTTCATTTAAAAAATTCAAGAAGCGCTGTGTGCAGTTAGTGTGCTTCCGACAGCCGGCGTTGAAACACGCGACACACACCATACCCAGTTCTGCAAAGTTTGCCGTGTCTTTGGCGCCTATCGACACGGACGCGTAAGTACAGCGTGTTCAAGGTGTCCCCCTATCGCTCCTTTCTGACAGACAAGCAATATTTTAAAAGAACAAGGTTACAACTCGCCCGAAAAAAGTAAAGGAGAGTAGAAGGTGAACAAATGGAGCTACCGTACATGTACATCACGCAATACTTTTTTTAAAATTGTTGAAGCTGTATCCGTCATGCGGAGAACTTTTTGGCAAGAAGGGAACGACAGACTGGATCATAGAAAATAATAATACATCATGGTACATAAGCATTGATCAATGGTTTTAGTGTCAAGTTTGCTAGGGAGAAGCTGGTCCTGCGCACGTCGAATCAAGGTTCTTCACGATCACGAGCGAATACGTGTTGGTGGGGGTTGTTGGATCGATGCTAGATCTCAAGCCTGAGATTCAAGGCCCCTTTCTTAAAAGTTGACACTATCGTGTACACAACCATCTACAAGAGATTCAAGAAGCCTTGGAGCGACGCTACGCCTGCTTATTCCAAAAGGCAAGCTATAGCCGGTATCCGGTGACCCGACAGTGTTTTCGCATGAAATATTGCTTACCTCGAGTCCTTTCATATGTTATACAGTTGTACAGCAAGCGGACTTTACCCGCGGTATCTCAGATGGAATCTGCAACTGCGTGGACATGTTAGGATTATAGGTTCCGAATATCCTCAGGAACGCTGATCCTTCATCACTACGGTGAATTCCGCTTCATGACATATTCCCATAGTAACTCACCACTCCTATGCTGCCTTGGAGATGCGAGCACCACTGGAAAGAAGGATTCCCCCATTTTAAGGAGAGCTCTATGTTTGTTGGCGGACCTTTTGGCTCGAGTGGTTTATAGTAACCGGATGCTTCGTCGGAGATCGGATCACAGGTAATTGAAATTAATTGCCGGCTGCGCCTTATTTATTGCGTTCAAATGACTAGCCGGAAAGATACGTGGATAACTATACCCACACGAAATGAAACCGTGGGTTGGGCGTTTGGTAAGAAGAAATTTATTTTCCCAAGTTCCTGGATTTCTGATGTGAACCGCCTTGTAAACTCGACCGAGGCAGACCCCCATGATATTGGACAAGTGCATACATAGCTTCACACTCCTCTCACGGGCCATTTCGCCGCGTCTAGCCTCACTAGATGAAATTCTGTATGACCTAGTAAACTCTGACGTATCATTTTCTTTAAACGTCTAGTCGTAATTCGCAACTGTCTTTCATGAGATTACCCAGGATTTTCCTGATTTATTATACGCCTGTCGTAAATCGTGATCGCGTGCTCTAGCAAATACGCCGCCGTCGAGAAAGGATGATGCGTATTTGATGTTTTGGAATCCAATTCCAGTTTTCACCTCCTGTCCAACGATGAGCCAGTCAGTACCTAGGAGTGCGATCTAGTGCGATCAGAATCAAAATATCAGAGCGGTTAGCGAGCATCAAGGAGGCTGCTAGACGATATCGGGCCGGGGCCTTGAGCCCTGTTGGTAGTGCTTGTCCTTTCTTGTGCTTCAGGAACGATATCGATAATAATATTTTTTCCCGAGCCCGATTTGTGGATTTATAGCTTTGGTTATCCGAAGACACGCCTCGTTTCTCCTCGTTCATCCCCTCTCATGAATTCCTTTGACACCATTATCTTTGATATTGGCGATGTCCTCTTTTCTTGGTCCTCAAAGACAGAAACGAGTATTTCGTCCAAGACTCTTCGGAATATCCTCTCCTCTCCGACATGGATGGACTACGAACGAGGCAAAGTAACCGAGCAGAATTGCTATAACCGCGTCGGCTTGGAATTTGCCCTCGATCCTGCCGAAATTCGAAAGGCCTTCGACCAGGCTCGAGACTCACTGCAATCTGACAACGAGATGATATCTCTCATTCGAGAATTGAAAGCCAATTCTCGTGGCCGCCTACGAGTTTTCGCCATGTCCAATATATCCTTGCCCGACTACGACGTTCTTCAGACAAAGCCAGCAGATTGGTCTTTGTTCGATCGCATTTTTACGTCTGGCGCTGTTGGCGAACGAAAACCCCACCTGGGATTCTACCGACACGTCCTTGCCGAAACCAAAGCAGACCCTCACTCGACTATTTTTGTCGACGACAAACCGGAGAATGTGTTAACAGCGCGTTCCCTGGGTTTGCACGGCATCATTTTTGATGACAAGTCACGAGTGACGAGAGCTCTAAGAAACCTTCTTGGCGACCCTGTGTCACGCGGACGAGCGTATCTGTCTAGCAACGCGAAACGATTACAGTCCAAGACGGATGGAGGTATCGTCCTGGAAGAGAACTTTGCACAGCTGCTTATTTTAGAGGCCACTGGTGATCGGTGAGGTTGTCATGGATCCTTCTATACAACGCCACTGACCGGTCCGATAGCTCGCTAGTTAATTTGATCGAGTATCCACGGTTATGGAACTTCTTCAAAGGTACGTCCATGCCCTGCAATATCCGCTAGTCTGACCTCATCCATCACAGGGAAAGGTCAACTTACCACCAAAGACTTTCCTTGTGACCTCGATACGACATCTCTCGGTCTTACAGTGTTGAAACACGATCGAGTGCTCGTCGAGTCAATAATTGACGAGACACTCAATTATATGGATTCGGATGGAATCATTCAGGTGCGCAAACCTGACGATCTGGGTTGATCCGCGTCTGATAGCTTAAAAGACATACTATGATCATTCACGGCCACGTTTCGATCCAATAGTCTGTTGCAACGTGCTGAGCTTATTTTATTCATATGGTCGGGGCGCGCACCTGAAGAAGACCCTTGCCTGGGTGCACGAGGTGCTGTTAAATCGCGCGTACCTCGAGGGCACTCGCTACTATGCCACCGCAGAGTGTTTCCTATTTTTTGTGGCACGTCTCCTCCAGCGGTCTGGAGACACGGATTTGCATGCCCTTTTGAAACCTTTATTGAAGGAGCGAATACAGGAGCGAATCGGTGTCCAGGGAGATTCTCTCGCCCTAGCTATGCGCATATTAGTGTGCGATTATGTTGGGATCAAAGACGAGGTAGACCTTCGGGTCTTGCTCCCCCTCCAATGCGAAGATGGAGGCTGGGAAATTGGCTGGATGTACAAGTATGGATCGTCAGGGATCTGTATAGGTAATCGCGGACTTACGACGGCGTTGGCTATCAAGGCTATCGAGTGCCTCGTCTCCCCTCCTCCTTCACCCACTCCCACTCTCGTGGACAGTGGTCTCCTCACCACATTGAAGAGCAGAAATCGTCGAAACAGTTCCATAAAGGAATCTCTTTCCTGGTTAGTCAACGGAGGAAGGCTGCGCAGTTTATCCGCTACAGCGGCATGTTAGTATCATCACGTTGTGGGACTTGTCTATTTTATCGTGTATATACCTCACTTTTTTACAATAGCGTAGTGGATATGTATGTAACGACGTACCTGTAGAACTTTATGCTTTCGGTTGTTGTAATACGATAGATGTATCATTCCTAGTTTGCTTCTATGAGTGTGGCATACAACGCAATCAGCTCAAGCAAAAGAAGTCTATTAGATTATACTTCAGCACGTAGATATTGCTTATATACCGGATTGTGGGTTTCCTCCACGAATGTGTAATTAAGCTTGGTTAAAAACTTGTCAAATGCGTCGTATTCTGAAGGTGGTACTTGGATACCAGCCAAAACCTTTCCCAAGTCTTTGGACAGTAATTCAGCAGTCTACAACCTGGACAGTTAAAGGCATCTTACCTGCGCCATGATTACGATAGTGGAAGAGACTGATATTCCAGTCTTGCTGCATGCCTAGCAAGAAATTGCGAAGTGCATTGGGTCTTTCGGGAAACTCTATAGCATTCTTCAATAGACAGTACGAGATAGAGTAACATGTTTGCGTACCGAATCTAAAAACCCGTTCGTTCGGTACGACCTGCGTGCCGCCTATCATGTATCGCCCATGGCTTTTCGCGAATTCGTTGTCGCTGATGTCGTATCCTTTCATGTCTTCACTTGCGAGAGCTGAGAGCAGCTGCTCAATCTCTTTTGCACGGTCGTTAGATTCCAACTTAACCGAAAACACTATATGGGCTCGGTCAGGAGAACCATAAGCGTTATAGCGGTAGAGGAATTCCGTCACAGCGCGGGGATGTATGATGGTATGCAAACGAATGAAACTACGCGGGAATTTAGTGACCCCTCACTCGAACTACGAAATGCATTACCTGCCAGGTTTCTCAGGGATGTCAACACTGATAAGAACTTCTCGCCCTTCTCCTAGTTCAGCACGCTCTGCGACGAAACGAAGTCGGTCAAAGTTCATGTTGGCGCCACTGACAACGGCAACAAATCGTTTTTGTGCGCCTACGAGATTATTCTGTATAATGTACCGTTTTAAGCCAGCTAATGCCAATGCACCGGCCGGCTCTGTGATAGATCTGGTCTCTATAGTGAGATTAAATAGTGCATCATGACTTTCACAATGATCATCGCCTCACCTTCGAATATATCCTTGATGGCTGCGCAGATCTCATCGTTGTCTGTCCTAACCACACCATCCAGAAGTTCCTTACATATTCTGAATGGTTCCTTCCCGACAATTCTGACAGCAGTCCCGTCGCTGAAAGGACCGACCTCGGGTAGAGTGACACGATCACCATGCGCAAGACTTTTCTCCATGGCGTCACCATCGACGGTTTCGACGCCTACAATCTTGGTCTTGGGACTTCCAATCCTTTTCACGTACTCAGCAATTCCAGAGACAAGACCCCCGCCCCCAATAGCTGCAAAAATGACGTCCAAGCTCTCAGAATCGGAAATCTGTTTCAAAATCTCCATCCCGACCGTGCCTTGTCCTGCAATAACGAGAGGGTCGTCATACGGAGGAACGAACGCGAGCCCATGAGTCTCTGCAAGTCTCGCACACTCCGCCTTGGCTTCGTCAAAGTCTACGCCGTGCAGAATGACCTTTGCGCCTAGTCGGGAAACATTGCGGACCTTGATGGACGGGGTACCGCGAGGCATGACAATGGTGCAAGGTATGCCTAGCTTCGCGCCCGATAGTGCAACACCTTGGGCATGATTACCTGGAAACAAAAAAAAGATTTGAGAAATTACACAGAATCATGACATATAGTACGCACACTAACCAGCACTACATGTAACAACGCCTTTCCAACGTTCCTCTTCACCAAGACTGGCCATAAAATTATATGCGCCTCGAATTTTGAAGCTAAAAACTTCCTGCAGATCTTCTCGCTTCAGCCATATCTGGTTCCCTAGTTTTGCACTTAGATTGGTCGCCAGAACGAGAGGAGTCTCTTTCAAAATTTCGTAGACCTTGGAAGTCAATATGAGGCGAAGATAGTCGGGAGTGTTGTCTGCTAAAAGGTGGTGCTTGGCTAGACGAGGATACAGATGCGGCTCTGGCACATCGGAAGAATACTCGATGGTCGCTGTGGGCGACATGGCAGAAAGAAGCAAAGTTTATTTTTTAGAAGTGACTCGGTCCGGCGAATAAAAAGAATAGCAGATGTAAATAAAGCCATGATTTGCAATCAATCGAATCTATGAGAAAACATATTGTACATTCAAGATTTCGATAGCCATGAATACGATACCAATAACTAGTTTTGTCGCTGCATTCTGTGTTAGTGCCTGCCTCGTCCAAATCGCTCTTGAAATCGAATCAATTCCTCCATTAGTCCTTCCATCTGTTTCATCGTATCAGACGATGAGGAAGTGAAAAACATGGCAGAAGCTTTCGGCTCCGAGACTGGAACTTGCGGTGTTGCAGAGTTTGGGCGTTGTTGTAAAGGCGATTCCGTCCGCGGCTGCCCCTCTAAAATCGTTAGGGCGTCATCGTTGACCGGGTCACTGCGTATCTGGACTTCCTCTTCCCTGGGTTGCGACTCCTTGAGAGCCTTCTCCAGAGCATCGCGACGACGCATCCGCTCCTGCGCACTCGCCTGTTCCCTGCCCACCCATTCGACCAGCGTCCGTACTCTTTTATTCATATCACCTACACTCATCCGCTTTCCAGGCCACTTCGTCCTTACACCTCTTTCCTGGTTGATTTCAATCCCGTTATCGCCGCTGGACGGTACGTCTAAGGGTGTAGGCATTGGTGTGGGAAATATCTCTTCCAGATGCGCCAAGTAATCTGGCAGACCCCATGAGGTGAGCAGGGGCTGTTGGGATACGACATAAGCATGGGAGTTGCGGTATGCACGTGAGCCTTCCCCAGCGGCAGAGGGTCCACCAGCAACATTAGGTCCGTTGGCTTGGTTGCGACGACCATCGTGAGCAGCACTCGCCGGAGTCGCAGATGCGTTTTGAATCTTCCTGGCATGTGCGCCTTTTCCCCGGCCACCGTGACCTTGCCGTTTTGCTGGAGGTGCTACAACTGATGACTGGTGAATACTGGAGTAGGATAATCGCAAAGAAACCATACCTTCGCCATTTTCATTAACTACGGGTTCGGCATGCGCCGCTGCTTTGCGACCGCCGCGCTTACCGCGAGGTTTTGGTGGCGGTATTGGCAGCGCAGGTGGTTTGACGGGTGCAATTGGGAGGATTGTTTTGTCCTGCGCAGGAACTGATACTGCTCGCTGATCCGATACCATTGACGTCGATCGCGGTTGTTTGTTGGGAGGACTGAAAAAAGGTGGGTGAATGGGCGTATAGCTTTGCCTAGGAGGGTACTACTTACGCGTCGTCCTCTTTGCGCTTGCGCTTGCGTCGATTCACAGTTCCCACATCTACCTCCTCGTCCTCGTTTGTGTTCGAATGAATGCTCTTGGTATCGTATACGGCGTCGGCCTCTGCAGCGGTAGTTTCTAGTATCTCCTTCAGATTCTCATCGAAGGCAGCGTCTCTGCTGTTCATCGTATTTCGTCGTTTGGATTGCTGTTTCATGGCATGGGAGGGAGACCTTGAGCGGGACATACGGTTACCGACCACGGTGTGGTGGGAAGCTGTAGAAGATTGTCGAGCCTTGCGAGGTCTTTTCCTGGTAGGTGTGGTTAACGAATAGAATATATGAAGAACAAGAAACATACTTGAGGAGGTCTGCGTGAAGATCGGGTCTGCATTGCTCGCAGTAATAGTCGTCGTTCTGGAGCTGATCTTCCGATTCGTAACCCATACATAGGCCGTGCTGCCATACTTTGCAAGTCTCGCATTGAACCATGAATTCTCCGGCATCTGGGTCATCTTCGCCTTTTCGGTGTTTCTAAGAACGTGAAACAGGAAAGGGAGACGACCGACTCACCAGTGCTACCACAAATACAACGCGTGATGCCCTGCTCCTCCTCTTCCTCTCCTCCTTCTTGTGGAGGTTCCTCAGCAATTGTATCAGCAGGATCCTCGACGGGGATATCCTTGTCCTTGTCCTTGGTTTTGCGTCGCGAACGACCGTTGGGTGCACCCTGGGTCGAGCTCGCCGAGCTCGTAGATCCAGCATGGCCGTTCTTTCGTTCATTGACAGCATCTTCCGCCTCCTCCTGCTTCAGACGCTTGTTTCTGCTGCTGCTATTATGCGTTGAAAGAGATGGACGTTGGGGCCCGTCTTTGGAACGGGGAACGGTTTCGGAATCTGGGGATTTGGATGAGCCAGTCGAGCCAGACTGCGCTGAGCGACGACCTGAACGTCTGGTCTCCCTGGGAGAGGGCGGGGGGGCCATGGACATCGCACGGGCCATTACGGGACAATTTGGTGACGGGTGGAAAAGTGGCAATGGGCGATAACGAGCTGGTCTGTGTCCGTGCACTCTTCTCGTCTGCACGTGCGGATATATTTCCTTTTCCGTTCTTCCGATTTCACCAGTTCCGGTCCGGGCATCCGATCGAGAACCATTGCTATGGAAATACATGTACATGTTTTATTCATTAAAGACTGACTTCCTGTTTCCTACCACACGACCACAATCCCAACTAAAGTTTCGTAGTCAGTTCCCAACTCGTATTCTCGTCTACACCATCCAACCTCTTTACGACTCCCTCCTTCTCCAACTTCTTCAGGTGCAGATCAACGCTATGAGCTGCAGGGAGCCACAGAGATTCGGGGTAGGTCGAGTAAATCTTTGAAACAAGTGACCATGTGGTACAGGCTGGTTGATCGGCAGTACTAAGTAACGCAACGATTTGCTCCTCGCGCTCCATACGATGTCGGATATAGGTGGATATTACTTGCTCTCCTTCTTCGACTACCGGTCCATGCCCAGGGTACAAACGTCGATATGGGTGTAACGGTGCTTGGTTTCGTTTGCCGAAATCTAACATCTTCCGCAAGCTGGATATGTAGTCAGAAAGATCTTCGAAAACCGCCGTGCCTTGACCTAAAACACTATCCGCAGTGTAAAGGGCTTCATCATCAGGTATGTATAGGCAGATAGAGTCAATGGTATGCCCCGGGGTATGTAGAACATGAAGATTTAGCAGTTGTTGGGAGTCGGTAAGGTCATGCAAGGGTTTGCCATCAGCAGTGGGAGTAAAAGAACCGACCGGCAAACTGCAAATTACTGAAGAAAGACCTTGATGTTTCGGAGAGACAGACTCCACAGGGATGGGATATTTATGCAAACGAGGGGGTTTGAATGGTACGGTATGTTTTCCTTCGTCCCATAAGCGTTTCAGAAGGGAAAGAACTGAAGGCAGTCCACAGACGTGGTCCTTGTGCCAATGAGAAAGTATGATGTCGGAAATGTGGGGTTCGTCGGTATTAGTGGATATAGCCGTCTCTCGGAGAGCGGATTCGAGTATGGCAACGTATTCTTCGACACCTTCTCCCGTATCGACGAGAACATATGGATTTCTCTTTCCTATGATATAGGTGTTGGTACCTGGAACAGAAGAATAAGATGTTGCTGGTGCCCACGAATGAGGAGGACGCACCCTGCAAAGTGAACTTTCCGGGATTCTGCAGCAATTTTTAAGGTGAGATATTGGAACGCGATAAATACCGCAGACGAACCTGCCCTAAGACTCTGACGACATTGTTACTCAGCTGAGAAGGTGTTAAAGAATTGAACGAAACCGGAGGCGAGCTGGACGTACTCTCGATATCGAGCTCAGTGTCTCTAGCTTGTCCATGTGAGGCAGAGATAACAACAGGAAACTCGGTTAAGGTCAATATCCGGAGGGGTGAATTGCGACATAATCATAGGCTTGAGTGAGATGGTGGCTGTGCAACGAAGGCTTTCCAAGCCAAATAGAGCACAACATCTTAATCGCAGCGTCGACGACCAAGTCCAAGATGTCGGCAACTGGAATGACTTCGCCGCAGAATGACTCTGACCACATATCCACAAAGAGGAAGCGGTATATATCTCTCAATTTTTTCAACATTTCTCTGTTCGCTGAATGTGTGTCAGGTCTCATTCCCCCTCCGAAAATCGTGACGACGAACCACCATCAGCTCGTCGAAGGTCGAATTCTTCTCCACCTCCACGGTCAAGACTGGACCTTCCGAGAGTCAACGATGTTGATCCTGTTCGCCGGGCTGAGCGTGAACGCCAGTTAGCCGCTCGTGTTGCTGCCATGGAATTGGAGAAGGCAGAGAAACCCAAAGAGAACCGCAATGAAAAAGAGTTTGACGCCAAGGCCGAGTTTGCAAAACTTGTGGGATCTCGCTCGGGTGGGGTGTATATGCCTCCCGCACGGCTTCGCGCACTGCAGGAAGCCGCTTCCAGCGACAAGTCCAGTCCAGAGTATCAACGACTTTCATGGGATGCCCTTCGAAAATCAATAACAGGTATTGTTAATCGTGTCAATATCGTCAATATAAAGGAGGTCGTGCCGGAGATGTTTTCAGAGAATCTCATTCGCGGGCGTGGGTTGTTCGCAAGGAGCATCATGAAGGCCCAGGCCGCGAGTCTACCGTTCACGCCTGTATTCGCCGCACTCGTGGCAATCATTAACACCAAACTTCCTCAGGTAGGAGAATTACTCCTCACCAGGCTTGTAAGCCAATTTCGCCGCGCTTTCAAAAGGAATGATAAGGCATGTCCCCCTTTCCTTTTTCTTTTGACGATCTAATGAACCAAACTTTGCAGATCATCTGTCACTCGACCACGACATTCATTGCTCACCTCGTCAACCAAGCCGTTGCACATGAAATTATTGCTCTCCAAATCATCGTTCTTCTTGTTGAACGTCCCACCGATGACTCCATTGAAATTGCTGTTGGTTTCATGCGAGAAGTTGGTGCATTCCTTGCCGAAAATTCTCCGAAAGCCAATGCCACCGTGTTCGAACGGTTTCGTGCAGTGCTCAACGAAGGCAGCATCAGCCAGCGTGTGCAATATATGATCGAAGTATTAATGCAGGTCAGGAAAGACAAATACAAGGATAATCCTATCCTTCCCGAGGGTTTGGACTTGGTTGAAGAAGATGAGCAAATCACTCACGAGATACAACTCGAACAAGACTTGCAAGTCCAGGAAGGTCTTAGTATGTGAATATCTTGTCAGATCTTCCATCATTTGCTCACCATCCATCTAGATATCTTCAAATTTGACCCCGACTATATCAAAAATGAGGAACGTTACAAGGATATCAAAGCTGAAATTCTGGGTGAAGATTCAGACGAAGAGTCTGGATCAGATGACTCCAGCGATTCAGATGACGAGGAAGGTCAGGCACTACATCGCTCTCGGTTGGCTATTTACTGACGCATGGTAAAGTTGCTGAAACTAAGGAAGGTATTGAAGATCGCACTGAGACAAATTTGGTCAATCTTCGTCGGACGATATATTTGACAATTATGAATGCCCTGGTATACGAAGAGGCTGTTCACAAGCTGTTGAAGATTCAGCTCGAGGAAGGTCAAGAGGTTAGTATTATACGTGCTTATCCTGTTCAAGTTATTCAGTCAGGTGTTGCAGATTGAATTGATCAACATGATTATCGAGTGTTGTTCACAAGAAAGGTCTTATTCGGCGTTCTATGGACACGTGGGTGAACGGTTCAGCAAACTGAACCGCGTTTGGACCGATTGCCTGGAGACTGCGTTTCAGAATTACTACAGCACGATTCATCGCTACGAAACGAACCGTTTGCGTAACATTGCCCGATTCTTTGGACATCTCCTGGCCACTGATTCCATTTCTTGGGTGGTTCTCGAATGCATCAAAATGAATGAGGATGACACGACCTCGAGTTCTCGTATTTTTGTCAAGATATTGATGAATGAGGTAATGGAGAGCATGGGGCTCAAGACATTGGCAGAGCGGTTCAAGGACCCCGAAGTGAAGCAGGCTTGCCGGGGAATGTTCCCTGTCGACGTACCCAAAAATACTCGGTTCGCCATAAACTACTTCACCAGCATCGGCCTTGGAGTCATCACAGAGGATATGAGAGAATATTTGAAGGTATATATCTCCATCAAACGGAATTGGCTTCAAGGACTCATGTTTGTACTAGAATGCGCCCAAGCTCATTATGGAACAACGGCGGGCCATGCTCGAAGCGGAATCCTCGGATTCCGATTCGTCCGATTCAGATTCCGATTCTTCGGACTCATCCGATGATTCGTCAAGCGACTCTTCAAGCTCTGTAGATTCTCGAAGAAATAATCGCCGCCGTCGTCAAAGTTCTACACCTCCTCGACGTCGGAGAGATTCTTCTACTGAGGACTCGAGAACGCCGCCGCGGCGTCGGAGACGCGACATCTCACCGTCTCCAAGTCGTCCACGCTCCCCCATTTCCCCTCCTCGCCGATCTGACGGTTATAGACGGGGCGTCTCCCCCGGTCGTCGTCGCCGATCCTCCTCACCTCCTCGGTCGCGATACAGGTCACCTTCTCGCTCCCCACGACGGGATTCGAGACGGAGATCTGTTTCTCCGCCACCGAAAAGTAGTAATTACGGACGGCGAGAAACTGAAGGGCGGAGGAGACCCTCTCCATCACCCCCACCGAGGCGAATGCCTCCTGCAGATAGCCGTGATCAGTATCAACGACGGCGATATTAGTTTTTCTATCCATCATTTCGTCTGTCACATCTCAAGTAATGCGCAGACTCACTGAAAATGGTGTTAGGCATAACAGTAATCTTCGTCACGTATCCACATAAACAAGGTTTTTGGTATTGGGATAAACGATATAATATTAAATTGTCCTGAACAAATCCATGCGCCTTGTGCTCCGAAGGTATATTACGATGCCTCAGCTGTTCCTGAGTCAGTTGAGCGCTTTGGCAAGAGGAAAGATGAGGCTTACTGTCCACTGCTTGTACCAAGGCAAATAGTATTCTGTATGATTCACTCGAATCCGGTTTGACTCCAAGACTCTCAGCGTCCTTGCCAAAAGCTTCCACGTCAAGAATCATCTGAGTTCTGATCCGTTCTTCGTCCTTCGCCTCGTCATCAGCACCAGCAGTCGAGCTTCCGAAAAGAGAAAATGTTGGTTTCCTCCCTCGTTTTAGTCGTCGTAAAGATTCTTCTGTTTTCTTCATGGCGGTTACGTAGTGGACATATCTGCTACCAATTAAATGCATGGTGTATGAGCATCGAAAATCACCAACCTTTGACAAACGTTCTCAAACACTTCGGCGGACGCAGAAGGTAAAAAATCGTCCTTCAGTGAAGTACCGGTGCCAGTAATTGTACCAATACCAAAGAAGAGCTTGACGGCTCGCAGAATGGAAAAAACAAAGTGACTTGGTTCTACCGGCATCCGTTTATTCGACGTCGCCCTGAATTGAGAAGGGATGGACCGGACCGGAAGGAGCGCATCACAACACCGTTTAGTCAAAATTGAGATGATATGCAAGGTCATAGAGGGAGTGAGGGCCATAAGAGAAGATAGTGATCGCTGAAGCACCTCTAGACCACCGGCGAATGAGTTGCAAGACTAACGGACTCTGTCAAATGAAACTTACCTTCGGACTCGATTAAATCTTCTGAAGCGCCTTCCGGAAGCTCAGGGAGCATAACACTGATCTGTTGGCGCCATAGGGTCAAGACTGATGACCGTACAGTCTTTATATCGGATATAGCAGCTGCATATTGTTGTAGTAATGCATCATCGAGCGCAGCGCTATCAGCGGACGAACTCTCGTTAGTTACGGGTGTTGATGAACGAGGAAGGACATCGGAAGTCTACACCAACTAAGTCACTGAACCTCATAGAGATGAGTAGAACTACCTGAGTTACTACTGCAGTGGGTGCTTTCTCTAGTCCAGTAAGGTTATGTTCCAACCACGTTTTATATCGGCTAAGAAGCTGATAGCTGTCAGCAAAGTAGGCGGGACAAAAGACATTTATTTCAATCTGACCTGTAAGGTTAATCTCCAGAATCTATAGCCCAAATCTGGAATATAGTTTTCGGCACTCCAACACGCGGTGACTGCGGTCCAAATGGCCGCAGCCTGAGGTGTTAAAAAAGGAGCACTGCCTTGAACATGGTAAGATGTGGTCAGGAATTTGGCAGGTGTAAAAAACCATACCTGTCCCCGAAGTAGGCTCTAATCGAGTACTGGAAAGAGAATCTTCTAGCTTGGCGACGATTTCCTTCCATCGCATCTGGAAGTAAACGGGAAGCTGCCAGCGTCGCTCGAAGGCGCTATAAACACTATGTGCCCTCATGCATTCCACAGAGTGCACGGATGGCGCCAAAAACTCTAAGGAGCGCACAAATGCTTGGGTAATTTCATGGTTCTGGTGAGAAAAGTATGAGTGGATGCGCAAAAGTTGACAAAGAAGGATCACCTTTCGAAAGATATCGGGCTTGCCTGCTGAGAATATGACACCGCCAAGCTCGTCCATGATGGTTCTCCCAAATTCATCCCAGACAACATTCGCCATTATATTGAATCCTTTTTCGTTACCGTCAATATTGAATGAAGACATTTGCGGAGTACCTGGTCTCGTAGAGGAAAAGGGTTTGACCGTGACCTTCTCTGCGATGTCCATAATTCTACATAGGTCTCTTTCAATGAACCGTAATATTTGACAGTATAGTTTGGCCAATGGTTCGTCATTTTGCTCCAGAAGATGATAGAATGGTGACATAGATTTGTCAAGGTTGTAAGAATGCTGTAAAGAGCCCTTCAATGGGAAAGCAGTGAATGGTGTGTATGGTGTTCGGGGAAGTGGTGATACTGATGGAAAGAATGCAGGTGCAGTTGGATTGAGAGGGGTGTGGGGGATCAGAGGTGAATGAGGAGCAGCCAGGGCGCCAGCATGTACAGTCTATGACAATTTGAGAAAATAGGTTTGGAGGACGTGGATGTCTTACCTTTCTAACGAAACGGCGAACTACATCGCGTCTGATGACATCTTCCGCATCTCCCCAAAGTCCTAGCATATCGTATGTACGAAGACATTCCGTCAAATCAGCCAGCAACTTCGCCTTGTCTGCTTCCAAAAGCTTGATGCTGTCCGTAAATGCGATCAACGTCGCACTAAAGTGGTGATCCAAGTCGGATGAGAGTGTAGACTGAATTCTATCGATTCGCTGCGAACAAGCAGGTAAGGATGTAACTTCCGAGGCACGGTGCGAGAAACGCGAACCCATTGAATTTCATCTACAAAAACACACTTGTCCGCCCGGGCTTTGGAAGCATGGTATAGAAGCTGAGTGTACTCAGCAGATATTCGATGCAGATGTTTTGCTTGATTATTACGCGTTCTTCGTATAAACATTGAGTAGAATATACATACGGCATAGACCTCACTGACTTGTCATCGTTCATGTCCTGAGATGGTAGCGAAGTCGCTGAATCATTCGCTGGCTCCGACACGCCATTTGAGGGTGATGCGATAAGTAAAAGGCCTTCAAGACGCGTCACGGACTCGGAAATTTTGAGCAGAAGGTGCAAAAGAGCCTGACGTATTTAAGAAGGTACTGCAGCAACGAAATAGCGGACGAACCTTTTCCTCTCTGAGGATGGCACGCTTCTCCAGCTTCTGCTTGACAGCGTCTTGTATGACCTGCAATTCTGTTTTGGAATGCTGAGGTGGGTCGGTGCATGTATGATCATAAAGAAACAGATAGAGACGTACTTGAATCTGCGCCCTCAAGCCACCCAGCGGCGCTTTGAGCTTGTTCAAACGAACACCCTCGCCCCTCAAGTCTGTACTTAGGCTGATAAAGGCTGCGTAGTCATCGTTAATGAGCTTCACAAGCTCTTCCTTCAGCGTGGCCAAATAGTCCCTCAGTTCTGACCGCAAGTCCTGCAGCGACGTGTGCGAGCGAGAGAGAAGAAACTGCTCAATGTCGAATACATTGGCTGTAAGGTAAGGATTACTGTGCGAGAGAGGTACGAAGACGGGGAGGTCGTGCTTGTGTTCGTCGTCGATGTCGTGTGGATGCAACAGTTCCCTGGTGACTAATTCCTCTGCTAGACGGTCTAGTTGAAATGGGTCCCTCGATAAACTCTCTTCACCTCCGCTCATCGCGTCGTGGCTGCAGGGTGAACGGTGGTTGTTTGAACTTGGGCGCTGAGGCAAATAGTACGGCTCCTTCCGTACAGCGATGAGAGATCAGGTTTCTGTAAATCATATCTCTGGTCTATGCTGATCGTATGCAGTTGAGCAACAAAATGAGTAATTTCCATGAATGGTTCAAAGCTGAATGTACGTGTAGAAAATAAAGAGGACATGCAATCTTCTCATCTTCATCTACAGTCAATACTCTCTATCAAGTCTGTTGTTCTGAGCCTTTTCTTCACATCATATGTCATATTACCCGCAGCTTGCAGACGGTTCCTTCACTAAGCGTGGTCTATCGCTCTCTTTGTACCTGGATACTGCCCGCCAATTCGAGAGACGTTCGTCAATGTACATGTGTTGCAAGTGATATCATTTCAATACTATCTTTCAGATTTAACTATGCACCATACCATCGAGGAGAGGTGTATTTTCCCAGTTTTGGCAGAAAGAATGCCTGAATTCTCAGATACAGCCGACGACGGACACATCAAATCACACCAAAGCATCCACCATGGTACTCACAACATTGCTTCGTTGGGGGCATGACATGATTCGTTTCATTGCAGGATTAGAAGAACTCTCAAATCTTGTGACAAGGTGGAAACAGGATCCGAGTACTTATTCACCAACCGGCATGAAGACTTGCTTGGACAGTTTCGAAAGTGTCCTTTTCTCTCACCTAGATCAAGAGGTGACTTGATTATTCACGATTAAAAGCAGGCGCTGTGGACTAATTAAATTGGCCAGGTGTTAGATTTACGAGGAGAGAATATGAAAAAGTATTGGAAACTTGAAGAATTGGACAATATACCTATGTGAGGCAGTAGTCTCAATGACCAAACATTCGCACTTCGACCGAGTGCCGCGGGCAACTATCTCGAAATGAATTCACCTTACTAAATGCGCGATTCAGCTTCACTCTTTGACAGGGCTATCCGGTCTTGAACCTGAATGGTTAGACTATCGCTCATCAAGTATCTCAATTATCAGAGTGGGCACGTTGTTCGTGGCGTCCTACAGGTATTTTGGCTGATCATCCGACGAACCCCCGGTTGTAGCCGAGGTAGCTTCTCGTGGGCACCTGACTTTATAAAGCAGAAGTCAGCGGCCAAGACAGCTCCCACAATGGCTACTCTTCAAGAACTCCCTTCCACTCAACTTTTTGTAAACGGCGAATGGAGACCGTCGAAATCTGGGTCCACGTTCGAAGTCCAGAAATCCGCACACAGGAGCTGTATCCGGTCTATCTGCATCTGCAACGATAGAGGACTGTCGCGAGGTCGTTGATGCTGCGTACCAAGCGTTTTTGACATGGGAGAACTCCGATCATTCTGTCAGACAGGATATTTTCTTGAAAGCTGCTCAGATTGTAGCTACAGAGAAATATAGGCACAAGGTCCAGGAAGCAATCACTGCAGAAACTGCAGCAACCCCCGATTGGGCCTTCTTCAATTGGACAGTCGCTCAAAATTTTTTGGTATCGGCAACAACTACAATTCATGAACTCAAAGGGGATTCTTTTCCCAGTATCACTGGTGGCCATGTCATGGTTCAGCGTCGTCCCGTAGGCGTCATGTAACAGTTTCCCTTCTTTACGCATTCGCGCTTTACTCACCGATCCCAGCCTAGCTATTGCGCCTTGGAATGCTCCATTTCTGCTCAGTCTACGTGCAGTTATGATTCCTATTATCTGCGGGAATACGGTTATTCTCAAGAGTTCCGAGCAGAGCCCTCGAACTCAAGCCCTTGTTGCCGAACTATTTCATGAGGTCAGCTCTTCGATCTCAGGCTTTGAACCGATGATATGCATGAAGGTGACTCTCTGCAGGCTGGACTCCCGAAGGGCGTGCTCAACTACATATCGATGTCACGAGAGTCGTCGCCAGAAGTGACTGCCGACATCATTGCCAATCCCAAGTTACGAATGCTCAATGTACGTACAGGATGTCATTTTCAAATTCCTCATGTTCAATATTCGCATTAGTTTACAGGAAGCCATAGAGTTGGCAGAATTCTTGCACAAGAGGCCGGGAAACACCTGAAACCTTGTGTCTTCGAATTAGGTGGTAAATCACCCACAGTGGTACGATAAATCTCATAACGTCTGAGACTTCATCCATTTATTTGAATACCACAGGTGCTGAATGATGCCGACGTCGAGCAAGCGGCCAAAGCCATCGTCTATGCAGCGATGTCTCATTCCGGTCAAGTCTGCATGTCTGCAGAGCGAGTTATAGTGCAACGAGATGTGTCTGAACCTCTTATTAATGCTGTCGTCCAAATGAGCAAGAAGCTGACTGCAGGAAATCCTGCAACCAATCCTCTTCCACCGCTTTTCACACCGGAATCTGCGGAGAACGTGGTTGGTCTGATTCGCCAGGCAGTCGAATCAGGTGCAGAGCTCCTTCTCGGAGACATAAAAAGAGATGGCGCAGTTGTCCAGCCGCACATCTTGTGCGGTGTTGATAAGACGCAGCCACTTTGGCGGCAAGAAGCGTTTGGACCAGGTCAGTCCAACCTCTCATTAGACGTTACTGGCGCTTCTTGACACATTTCGAAGTGACTACGTTCGCCGTATGCGACACCATTGATGATGCAGTGGAACTGGCAAATGATTCCGATTATACGCTGTCAGCTGCACTATGGACTTCAAGCCTCGATACCGCTATGAGTGTTGCTCCAAAGATTCGTTCAGGTCAGTGTTCCTCTTTAGGACTTCGGAAGTCTGACAATTACCGAAGGATTCACCAATATCAACGGAAGCACTTTCCACGGGGAACGTTTCTTCGGACCCTCTGGATTAGGGTAAGATACACCCAACAGCATGTGTCATGGCTCACTTTGAAAAATAGTGGCTCGTCTGGATATGGGGATTTCGATGTGGAACATTTTACGCAGAAGCGTGGACTAGTATTCCATGCCCCTGGCCGTAAATATCCTCTAGTAGAGAAGGTGTGCGGAAAATGACGATAACCATGTGGTAAACGAGAATTACTAGGAATACATGCACGAGTGAATATACAACAATTACCGATTTACTTATGCCATTGAATCCTCTGGATCAGAACCCCGCTTGCACATATCGGGCCATATACTGGTCAGTCTCAAGCGTATACGTCCTCCGACGGACAATTCATCTTGATCAGGCTTCCAACATTGTTGCAGCCGCTCAAACACCCAAGTAGTCCATTGGTCACCTTCCCAAAACCGGTATATGCAGAGCATACTAGTGGCAAAGCCAAGGACGAATCCAGTAAGCACAGATATGCGAACTGAATAAGTTGGAGAATCCCAGCACATTGAGAAGAAGGCGCCTAAGAATAGCACCATCCTTGTCCATGAGATTAGACAGAGCGAAAATCAAGATGCCGTGTCTACTCACGCCCACATCAAGAAAGCATAAGGGATGCTATAGGTGATGGCCAGCCATTCGAAGCCCCACCTCGAATCATCACTGTAGTGACTTTTTAAATACATATTCTACATGTTTCAGAAACGGCGTCATCAGAAGATCAGATAGACACCAATCGGACATACTATATCATCAATTGGGATATGTTTCTTCGTGCGATGATAACGTCCCAGCAAAAGGCCAATGAGGATGCTTCCGAGAGCACTGACAACAGACAAGGCACTCAGAACCTGTGTCACGGATTTGGGGTGTTTATCGGGATCATCGACTGAAGGTATAGCTAAAAATGCTACATTCGCATTCAAAAGGATCGTGGACTGTCTTCGTGATTTGAGAACTTTGGGATAAACGGGGACAATACGTACATATATCGTGTGTTCACTCCATTCGCCAGTACATCTCTCGATTAGAGCGACCCATTGGTCCTTCACGGCAAGCCCATCAACCCAAAATGCGTTGAGTATGTCAAGATGAACAACAGGAGCGTAGAATAGAAAAGGAGAGAGTAGTTTGAAGATCAGTGTGTGCTCAGCCTGGTGAGGATCATCTCCAAACACAGAGTCTCCACGATTGGTCCGAGCGCTACGTTGGCCGTGATAATTTAGAAACTGATTGTACACTTTTCTCGCACCAATGAGATCGGTGACACACAAATTAAGGAAAGATTACTCACACAAGCTTCTCAGGACAGCGGCTGAAAATAACAATTGACGCAACGTCGCGATACAATAAAAACTGACTTACCTCCAATTTCCGATGCGTTGTAGTCTAATACAAAGGTAAAGGTGTTGAGTGCTAGAGTACATAGCAACTTGACAAGTAGGAAACTTACCTTGAGCACGGCCCAAGTTTTTCATCATGGTTTCTAACTCTGCAGCTGAGTAGGCTACGGTCGAGGTCTTCGACATAGTCACATCTAGAGAAGAATAACATGAGCCATAGCTCATGTTTGGAAGAGGGCAGTGGCGAACCAGAGTAAGCATGCACAACCAGGCGATTACAATCTTTCCATTGTACATCGGACAAAGGATGAGTATCAGCAAACAGATAATTGTGATGCCTTGAAAAAGTCAGCCGGAATATCCTTAGGCATAACTGGTAAGTTGAGCTAACGAACCAGTATTCTTGCCGAAGAAAATCTAGAATCGTAAGGAAAGGCTGAGAAGATTTGAAAATAACTGACAGGGATTTCCTTACGACGAATCTGAGAATATGTGACTGGTCCTCTTATTGCGGTGAGGTGCTCGTCTACTTTAAATTCTGAGAGCCAGAAAAGGGACTCATTGTCGTGATTGACAAAGTAGTATTGGCATCGTTTGCAATCATCACCCTCCCAGCTCGGAACTGTGTATTCCCGAATCCTTATGACCAAATGCCAATCCTTGACTTGCGACGAACTAGGACATCCGAGAAGGGCTGTGTTCAGTGTCGAGGCCCACTCCGTTACCCTATTTCTGAAGCCTTTATCGTATATCCACTCTTCGGTGATAGTCCTCTGAGCAAAAGCATCGATTAGCACGGTTTCAGGTGAAACACTAAGAAGCACTTGCATATTCTTCATGAAAAAAGTAAGGTTTACCGTCTGAGTGTGTACATTCCCTCCATCCAGATGGTAGCTGTTCAGCCGAGCCTTTGCTTCTATGAGGACGGTTACAACACACCCTCACCACTCAACATCATGTGCCTACCCTTCAAAGTCAATTAGCATAGGTGGGATGGAAAACGTTGAGACCTCGTTCGGACTGAAGGTATAGTAGTCAATGAGTGAAGGGAACCGAAATGATGGAATATAAACAAACATGTTATGCTCTCTGTCGTAATGTCCCATACCGGACGGAATTTCCTCCTCGAAGATTTGTTCACGGTACCCAGTGGAAATAGAGTCATTGAACGTGCTTGAAGCATCAACACTTGTTTCATCGGAAAGAGAATTTCGGGACGTAGTTGGGTCAGCGCGAGAAAATTCAGGTATCGCGATGTCTGAGTGGTGGGGGGCTGTCGAGGATGACGTAGTGGCCAATGGAAGAGGCTCCGGCAGGGATACAACAAGCGCAGATGGACGTGCAATGACTGCCCCAGCCGCAGGAGTTTCTGTGATCTGCATTTCGTTTCCGGCTTGATTAGCGCCACCTGGAGAGACACCAGATCCACGAGGACTCCGCTGGAATGAGACTCTTTGGCAACGCGTGCGTAGGGTCGAGGCAAAGCCGGTCATGGTGGAAGAGAAAGAACAAGGACTTTGGGCTGTTCAAAGCCATCAGTGTTCTGGAAAACACGCCTTTACGTGCAGCATTAACAGCACCAGCGTGAGAAATTGATAGAGAAGATAGCGTTTCCGATAGTGTGTTTGACTTCTAAAGCAGAATGAGCCCTCAGCTGATACCATCCACCAAGAATGGCCTAACATGCTGTACAAAGGAGGTAGCGCAAACAACGTAGAATGGGATACCTGTAGTGAGCATCGAATATTATCGGTCGCAATCGAACAGCAGCATATGGTCATGGGTCAAATTATAAAGTAATTACAGCTCCACAAGCACCGCCATGGAGCGACAAGACATGCTCCGGGTCCTTAGTCGGAGGGGTGTTTTCCTATATACCATTGGGGACATCGAAAGATTACGAGGACAGGTTGCCAGGCCACGTGCCTAAATATGTTCAAGGTGGTAGACAGAATGTCGTTGCAGAGGATGAGACCGGATTTAAAGCAAAGAGTAATAGACATTGCACGTCCAACATGAAGTGAATCGAGAAGGAACCGTAACTGAACGCTCGTGACTGAGTGCGAATCTGGGTCCTTTGCCATTATGTAACAGAGGTTGCGGCTTGCTCTGTACCCTGGTGAAGCATCCCTATGGGCGTCCATGGGCTGACGACCTACCTTCGCGAAAACAAACGAGCCCTCTCACGAACAGTGCAGTGCTCTTTAAATGACCCGATTCGGGTGGTGGTAGACGCATGGTCGTCAGTACTAATGCTGTGCTTTTCATCTCACCGCTGTACTCATTCATTTGCAGACTCATATATGCACTGCATCAGAGATGTAGCCTTCCGTGGATCTATGGCGGTGAATACGCTGAATTTTCGAAGCTTGTCACCGATGTTGTACAGGCTTGGATCAGTGCTGGCCTCCAGATATCCTTTGTCTTCGATGGTCAGTAGATACAGAGGCAATTTTATCGTGCATTCACCGTTTGGTTAGGTCCTTACCCAGAACTAAAGCATGCCACGCTCATTTCCCGTGCCTCCAAATCCATCATCGAACCCTCGTTACTCTTCTTCCGGACCTCCCAGGCATCTCGAACATCGCCTCGATTCCTCAAAGAGGCACAGATTATACCACCATTATATTACGTAGCGACGTTACATGCACTAGAACGACTTTGTGCATCAACCAGCTCCCTCGATGTACATTTTGCGGACGAAGAGTGCGATCCTTATGCTGTCGAACTTGCTGGACGACTTGGTGGTTACGTCCTTGGGACAGATTCAGATTTCGTTATATTAAACACGGATGGATATCTTGGGTATATACCACTAGATGAGATGGTATGGACCGCCCTGATTCCTAATCAAGTTGCAGATGTTGTTGACGACGACGATTTTCAACAAGTCCGTAAACCCAAGAGCAGGATCAATGCTAGCAAAGCAACACAAGCTTTTGGGAAGGGCGTCATACCCCCGGAAAATGCTACGCAGATGACCTTATCATTTTCGGTGTACAGTCCATCTCTCCTGGCTGGCCATCTCAAATTACCTGTCACTCTTCTCCCACTCTTGGGTTCTCTTGTAGGTAACGACTATACAAACCATGATCCGACCATGCGCAAGAACATGCATGCCATAATCTTTGAACGGCAACTCACGCTGGTCCAGCGGATTGACCGTGTCGCAGCAACCATACAGTCTATTCTCACTCCTACTTCCAACCGAAGGAAAGCAAAACACCAAGTCGGTAGTGTCATGGACCTTATAGACCGAACGGTCAATTCCCTCATGGCAAGGAATATTCAAAACATCGCATCGGGACAGCTTGATGATATTGTCGAGAAAGTTGCGGAAGGCGCGTTGCAGTATGCCATTCAAAAGTATGAAGGCGAGCATCAGGGGACAAAGGGTCTTTGGCCCACAAGGATATGCGCTCTTCATGAGCCAGATACCTGTCCCCTCCTTCCTTCCTTCTCCAGGTTATTGGAAGTCGCAGCCCGAGATGTCAGCGACGAGGAAGACGAAGACAACGATAAATTGGCAATGCGGATCCAGATTCGAACTCGATACTTGGATGCATATCGCAAGGGCCATATTCCTCCGCTTGTAATGAATTGCTTAACAACGTCAACATACTGGCCTCGCCAGTTCCTCGAAAGTCCAGATTTGCAGGCTGTCGCGCTGTTGGGAAGGGGAATACGACTATGGGGCTATGCCATATTGGACGATGCACTAGGCTTGCCAGAGGAACAGGATCTACAGGAGTTGGAAAGCCCTGTTGAGCAACCCGACGATGAAGACGAGTTGGTTGACGTGGTTGAGTCAGATTCTGACATTGACAGCGATGCGGGCGGTGACCTTCTAGCGCCTTTACGAGGGGCACTGCAAAGTCTCCATAGTTCTGACCGTGACGTTTCCGGTCCACACCAGGGCGCGCCTAATCCGAAACCTGTACCTACACCACGTACTCTGGCTGTCAACGAATATTTCCGACGCGGAAGTAAGCTTATCAACGAGCCCGTAGAAGTTCCATCCCTTGCGGATCTACTTACTTCTATCTCGACTTCCGAGCGCAATCTGGCTGACTCGCCAATACCCTTGGTGTTGCAGTCACATGAGGAGCGACTTTCCGTCATGCTCCGAGCACTGGATTCAGACATCCCTGGCATCGCCCAGTTACCACCGCAACAGATATCTGTAGCTCTGGTGTTACGCTGGATATTGAAAATGCTGAACAAACGGGCTGTAAGCGGTGAGAATAGGATAGGGGACTCAGAACGCTGGACGCGGCGAGAAGCGCTCTGCTTCTTGGCGTCTTTTTCCTGGAATGGAGACATAGGCACTGTACAGGCTGATCAGATGCCGCCTGTTATTGATCGACATGTCCAGCTTGTTGCCCAAGTACTTCATATCTTGGAATGCGTCGATCACTTGGCCAACATCCTTTTGTTGCGCGATGTGGTAGCATCGCCAACCTGCATATTTTCGGGCAGGGCGCTCCATTCATATCTAACAGGAACCACTGCGCTTCCTGATGTATCAGCGACCCTTTGGGAGGTATGCGAGTACGGCTTGGAGGGTGCCTTTGCAGAGGAACGGAAGAAGAAATCTAAAAAGGCGAAAGGTCCCACCCCAAAGATTTCTACTGTGAAGGCAGCTAAAGGCACAGGACTTTTTGCGATGCTAGGAGAAATGGACACATAGCTTTATATTTGTTGAACTTGTGCCATTGTTGTTTGTTTACTATCAATTTGGGCTGTATGCTACGTAACTTGGACCCTGTTGGGGAATAGTCAATGGTGATTGATCCCGATTGATGTAACATGGCAGTGGCACTGCCTGCAGGTAAGGATAAAACCCTTACACTCAATTGTCACTCACCCACTCACGACCATCCCACTCCATGGCATCCTATCGCACAAGTTCGCCTACACCTGCAGATATCGTCACCTACCGTTTCCGTGGAAATTTAGTCTACGTAAAACCAGAACTCGACTATGAGGTGCGTTTCACTTCTTTACCAGAAGCTAAAACTAATTTTTTTTTCACCTTGCAGGTCGCTCTAAATGTCGCTCAGCAGGAATTTGTTGAACTTTACGGAGTCGATCGGCACCAGATAGTGTTCACGACGCAAGCCACTGTTGCTGGCACACGTACATCTGTTCGCATTTCTGCCAGTGCATGGGCCTCAACAGTATCGCGGATGCTCCGTGGAGAAGTCATCGACGTAGACATAGTGGAGGACAAGAAACTAGACGAGCCACCACAGTATCTTGACGTTCCTGAAACCAAGGAAAGAGACTATTCCCGCTGGTCTCACTCTGTCCCTACTTCGCGATCTAATTCTCGCACTCGCCAACCCTCCCCCACACCATCATTCAATGGTGGAGAAAAACGACGACCCTGGTTCAGCAGAGTCCATTTCTGAATTCTCGGGTGATACGTGGGCCGTTGCGCATATCGTTTAGAACTCTACAATACACGTCATACATTATTAGTCGGCCCATACCGAGATTATACCATTTATCAACTGTAGTATATGTTCACTGTATTGTATATTGCATTTTCGCTGAGTACCTACTTGTAGCTATCGCTTTATTTGTGACAATTTACGATCAACATTCAGTACTCAAGTGCGGCTATGTCTCAACAATGCCTTGCTTCTGAAAGTCGCGTTGTATTGCAACAGATTGTTGATGTCCCGAACCCAATCGTCTTCTTTCCCAGGACCAGCACCTTCGCCTTGTTGTACCCCATAGCTATTTCCATCTGAGATCGAAGATCTGTTGATACAAGGAACCGGATACGGGGATGCCTGAATATTCACTGATTCACCTGGCTGCAAAACGTGCGATGTTCGACCATCCATAGATACACCTGCGGGCGCTCGACTACGATCACCGATCTGTCAAAACAGGTTATTCGGTGCAAGGCTGTGACGGACAAGATTGGCGCGCGCTCACACGTAAGGTGATCGAGGACGAGGAAGGGAATACTAATGGCCGGAAAGATAAACTCCGAGGGCAAATCGGAGTCATAACTAGGGCGCTTAACGAGGGGTGTACAATAGGCCCCCCGGCCGACAAAGAGTAAGCCGTCGATCCTGTAGGAGTAGATATTATGAGACCATCAGACTAGGATGGAGGTATGTCAGATGAATATCTGTTTGTCGAGATGAACTTACCACTGCTTCGGTCAAGTGTTGACCGTCGACATAGATATCGATCGTGTTCAGATGTGGGCTGGAACCTCGGTGCAGTGCTATCTCATTCATAACTTGCCAATCTACATCGCGATGTCGATACCGTTTTGGCGGTGTAAGATACTAAATCAACATACCGATGCCGTCATCAACGTTATTTTTTTTCTTGACTAGGTTTTCGTCATAGAACGTACACGCTAAACGCATGCGGTTCAAAATAGTCGCTTTGCCTTGGAAGACGCTCTCAAGCGCTTTGGCAAAGTCGTCTATATCTGGGTAGTGATGGTTTCGAATGCAGGGTAACCCGGTTTTGAATTAAGGTACTAACGAAATGGTAGGAGAAACCCCAGAGTTCCCATTGAGAAACTCAAAACAGGAGGTACAGCACCAGCGCTAAAAAGCGATGATGCGTGCAGGATTGTCCCATCGCCTCCAAGGGTGACAACCAAATCAATCGGTTCCGCTTTTCCTTGAGGTGCAACAGCCAATCAATTGCACAGCAGTAGAACGGGGCAGAGAATGAAAGCGCACCGGGATGCCATACCTCAGCTCCGTGGGGTATATCAGATCTATCTTCATGAAAGACTCTGACGCTGGGATATGTGGCTTGGACATGCCTGATGGGTCGATAATCTATCAAGACGAAGAGCAATGCTATGAAACACCAACTCAAGAAGCGCGTCAATTGCCAGGATAACTGGTTGCGTTCGCATCTTATTGACTATCAAGATGGATCTCGGAGGGTGTACGAGGTAGTTCCTATCTTCCGGAAGATGTCAATGCCTCGCCTGCATATACTTACACCGACAGTGACGAACGCTATAGATACGGACCCTTCCATAGACATCGCCCTTGATAACGGCTTTTGAGTGCATCTTGACCAGGAATAACTGGTCGGAAAGGAAGTGGAGATCGAGAAGCCTCGACGACGACACGCACTGGAGAAAATGGAGAGCATTTTCACCTCGAGAGCTTCGCGTAACGCTGTGACTCCTCTACGAGACAGTTCGGTCCGGTGTTCCGACCTGCCTTCAACACCGGCGCCTTTGCGCTCAGTGCTATACCATTGCAAGCATAGTGCACCCTGTATTGTACCATACAAAGGTGGTTTGGAATGACCGTTATATCTTATCTTATAATTTTCAAGCATGGACGATTACCTTTTTAGGCCACTGCGATCAATGAGCACGTGATCACATTTCAACACGCGACTGGTTTACTTTCTGTCATTCGCCGTCACCATTCCGGACACTTATCCGTCGTAGCTCGTGTCTTGGTCTCTACATGCTATTACAACTTTTCCCATCAACATGGACGACATTTTCGGCGACAAGCGCACCAGGTCTCAGCTCACTCTTCCCGACAACATCTACCGACGTCTTCCCTTGAGTCGTTCGCCGCTGAAGGATGCACGCACAGCTTTGAGAAACCAGTCGGAACCTCCCGCGCTGTCTTGGATGAACGAAGGCGCTGAGGAATCTGAAGATGAAATTCTGCTTTCTCCGACAAAGTCTGCCAAACGGTCGGCATCACCGTCGCGAGACGTCGAGTACTCATCCAATATCGCGACACTTTCAGAATTGCCCATCTCTAAGCGTCCTCGGAGGGAATATGGCATGATAGGAAATAATGGCGTCGAGGGTATTAACATGCCAGCTTCGCCAGACCGACATTCTGCCAAGCTGAATCTCGGCTCCCCCAGGCGTGTCAGTGACGGATCAACACCGCAACCAAGCCTTACACCTCGTAGAGCTTGCTCTGTTCCCGTCAAATTTCCTAGCATTGACCTCCGGAACCCACCCAGTTCTCCCAACAAGCCATGTTCGCCCAGAAAGATGGTGCCAATGTTGAAATTTACGGTTGTGGCGTCACCCGCGAAGCAGGACTCTATTCTAGATGGAGAAACCAAGGAGGATGGAGGTAGACAGCGTGTACTGTTGTCTCTGAACTCTGTTAGACAGGAAATAGTCGCAGAAGAAGTGGCAGAGCCGTCCCAGCCCACAGAGGACTCGCGCGAATTAGTAACGAACGGACAGAAGACACCTGCTCGGACAAGACTAACATCGATTCCACTGTCTCCCCTGACACCGCTACCAGAGACGCCTTTCGTGCCACTGCGTTCGCATAGTGACCTGGATAGTGACATTGTTAGGACGTCTAGCCTGGAATTCGAGAGAAATAACAATATGGTGTGTTGTATATTCGGCCTCTCTGTGCGTGTGTACTCATGTTTACGCGTAGAGTGACAGCACGCCCGTCCGTCCTGAATCTCTGCGTACTTCGCTTCTGACCCCGGAGATTGATGTTCGTCCAAGTCGTATCCTGCATCCCTCCATTGTGCCAGAAAACGGTTTAGATGCTCTCGTACCTGATCCAAGTTCATCTCGCACCTCTTCATCAGCAGGCTTTGTCGAACAAGGATCAGTCGGTAGCACGTCTGCAAAATCTCATGCCCAAGTCGCTCCTTTGACACAGAGCGCGTTCGACATCATAATGAACGCTTCTCAGCCCATCGCCAAAGGAAAGGGGACGAGAAAAGTGGCTGTGTCTTCAGTGGTCGACTCTATATCGAAGAGCGGTGGTAAAGGCCGCAGCAAAGAGCAGCCTGCACTTAAACACTCTCTGAAGAATAGGATGCGGCGCAAGGAAATACCTCAGCTACGACGTGAAGCTATTCCCAATGCTGATATCCAGGCTGATGGTGAAGCGAAAACTGGTTCCTCAAGCAATAGATCTGAGCGTATTGTTGAGAAAGTTGAGGAAACTCACGCAGAAACCGAAGAAGTAATCAATTCAGACTTGGACTCGCTCTTCGACGAGAGCAAATCTGCATCTATTCCTGATACTGAGTCTGTGATTGATTACCCTGCGTCGGATGTCCCTATTCCCAAATATTCCTCGACTCAGAAGGTCTCTGACGAAAGGAGAAATGATGTCGAGGTACCCAAACTTTCACAGCCTAGTGTAACAAAGAAACGGGCACGAACACAGGCTTCATCAATCCCTCGGGTTACTCGGGGTTCTTTGAAAAAGAAGGAGCAAGACGCAGGAAGGGCAAGTCGAGGTACATCCATCTGTCAACCCTTATTACCCTGGCTTATAATTGTAGATCCACGGGTGCGCAATAAAGTACATGGCCCCAAGTCTTCCCTCAAACCCGCTTCAAACCTTGTTCACTCTTGCGCTCCCGTAGAAGTCGCGGATCGTGAACGTTCTACTTCGCCTCTTACTGAACTACCGTCGGATTCTGACACGGAATCGCCAACCAAGCCCGTCATCGAGGTTCCTAAAACCCCACGGGCCTCAAATAATTTCGCAAGACCGACTTTGTCCAGTCTGGCGAAAACACCTGTGAAAACTGCTGCAACCCTTTCTCCGACGAAGTTAGGAAGATCCGCTACTATGTTCGTGCGGCCTATTGGAGGTGGGCTTATTGTGTGTCCTTATGTCTGCCCACGAATCATTCTATGCAGGTTTAATGCCGTCAAAACCGACAAATGGATCCGCCCTTCTGAAATTATCTTCAGCGCTTGAGAAACTTGCTGTACCTCCACCTTCCCGACCTACCTCTGCTCTCGGATTCAATTCCGACAACGAAGACACTTCCACTGGTATTCATCGTACTGGTGGATTGCCTCGTTCTGCTACTCTTGATTCAGTAGAATTAAGCACGGCTAGCTCAAGCAAGAGCACGACAGCTGCGTCATCATCATCCCAGACAAAACTCGCCCAACGATCCGTTACCGATTTTTTCAAGAAGGGCGGTCCAATACGGCCCAACCGGCTTATGTCAGGCACGGGAGGCCTCCAGAGGGGTAAAGTCGGTATATTTCCGAGTAGAATGGTACAGAAAGTTAGTCAAAAGACCCCCTTGCCCGCCATTCCAGCCAGCCCCGTGAAAGGAAGTGGTGACGAAGACGATGGCTCCGATGCAATGATTGGCATCGAACAGACACAGGATAGTGCTAAGTCCGTCTGGGAGTCGAAGCTCGCTGCATCAACGCCTGAGGGGATGGAATTGTCTGACTTAGTTGGTGCCCACCTACTCAAGGGCAAACGAAAGGCCGTAGATGAAGCAGATGGGTGGGGTAAGAATGCTTCGAGAAGGGCTTCAATGGCCTTCGACATGCTATCCCGATCCGTACCGCCACCGCCGGGGCCAAAGGTGCCAGGGGATATGGGACCTCCAGCGACACCTCCGAAACGAGAGGGCCTCCGGAGTTCAACAAGCACTCATCCTTCGGCGCCTTCTTCGAGCGTGTCCTCCTCACCATCGAGGAAACCCAACGGACTGGGCCCCAAACGAACCCCGAACTTGGACAACGACAACAACGAAGATGCTAGCGACGATACGAGCTATTCATATGTCGGGCGTAAAATTTCAGGGTCCAAGAAACCTGCCAATCCTAGTCTGAGCGTTCTATCGGGAGTGAAGGTCTATGTCGATGTACGAGATTCCAATGGTATCGATTGTGGAGATGTTTTCATTGACATGCTGAAACGCTTGGGAGCGAAGGTGTGTGAATCCATCATTTTACACACTTCGGGATCCAATTTTTTGGATAGGTCATGAAGAACTTTGGATTGACATGTACGCATCTCGTTTTCAAGGACGGGACGGTTGGTACATTGAATCGATACAGGTAAAGGTCTTTACTTCAACTTGTGGCCATGTGGCTGATTGTTGGATAGGCAACTGGAAACAAAACCTTTCGTTGTTGGTTTACAATGGATTGTAGAATGCGCCGAGAAACTCCAGCACCTCGACGAGACTCAATACACCATCAGTTTAGAGGGTATAAATATCGCTGGTGTCAACAAAGTAGGAGATTTTACTCTCGTACTCCGACAATTTACTGACACTGGCCTGTAGCGTGCAAGAAAGTCGATGATTCCAAAACCTATTGCACTTACACACACAGACGATCTCTTCTCGGATTCTCTCGTTGCAGACAGTTCAGTCGACGAGTCTGATTCATGTGCGAACTTGTCTACATTCTCTACTTTTTTTTTCAATCTCATTCCTTTGCAGCTTTCTCTGTTGATAGTTCACTGAAGCCACTTGAACTAGCACGACGACGTCAGAGCGTAGTGGTGACCTCTCGCTCTTGATTCATTGATTCGAAATGACTTAACGATTACATACAATCATACCACTATCACTCTTTTATCGTATAATTACCCATTGGATTTGTCGCACCCATTTCTCATATGGTGTGCTATTGCTGAATTTGTTGTGTAAGAAAGTGTATTTACAATCTATGTAAGGATGCAAGATGTCAGCTTCAGATATTATTACATGACATGACCAGATGGGATAAATTAATGCAAAATTGTACAATGCATAGATAGGTATATCAAGAAATCATCGTCACCGTTCCAAATCATCAGAGGCATCGGCGCCTTCGACTTCAGCAGCTGTTTCTGCTGTACGCTGGCACCCGCCCGGGAGAAGAAATTTGAATCGCTCAGCAGATTCAATCAAGAAGCGGGGAAGGTTTACAGCAGACACTTGCCTAGATAACGATCAGTGATCTCTATGTCGCGATGAGAATAAGCCTCACGGTTCCGGGTTGATCTGGGCAAGTAGATCAACATACTGCATACACGTTAGTCAAAAGATGGTTTCCGGAAGGTGAAGAAGACTAACGCTGTATGCCTCTGGAAGCATTCCGAATATATCTTTTCCCTTGCATATGGTATCCTGTATCCTTTGTGGGTCCAGGAGACTCAACTGGCCACCAATACGATCATGATGAGAAAATCCGGTCATTTTGGTGATATATTCAGGTATGGTTCTGAAACAATAGCTGCAATGCCAGCCCGAATCAGCGAGCATGACATCACCGCTCTTCCGATGGGAATAGTAGGTGCTGGGCATCCAGAGGTTCACGCTTGCGCGCCAGCTGTTGAAACCCAATAACCACTCAAAACTGATAAAATTAGATCAGAGATAACCGTGGGAGTGCATACCATACCTGTAAACGTAGTTGCGAAGTTGCAGATGTATAGAGGTCCCGAAGTCACAGGCTTTAAGGAGTCGGAGGGTATGAGCTGACGGTATTTCGTCGACATCAGACATGACGACGAGGGGCCTCGTGGTCGGTGCGAACTCGGTCATGTGTGAGCGCAAGAATGCCGTCATGGTATCGCGAGTCATGGCCTCAACATCCCATGGCGACTGGTCGCCTTTGAGAGGGTATCCGGGTAGACTATACCCAAATTAGGTCTCCAAAAGTATGAGCTAGAAATACACTCACAACCGGTATGATATCTTCTTGTCAAACTTGGAAAATCGTGCACGGTTGTTTGCAAAATAGGTCTCCTTTGGCAAACCAGTAAAGGTGGCATTCGACTCGACAATGAAGAAGCGGTCAACGATGGAGTCTAGCTCATTCATCCGCACCTCCAACAAATCCAGCTCACTACTCATTAGGACAGCATCAAGGACACGATAATTCTCGGCGTCGGGGCGTCGCTTCCAACCGTGAAGTTGACATACATGTTCATCCATCTCCAAGCCCTCGCCGTAGTAATGGGTTATAACATGCTGAGGGCCATCTGCCGTGTCCCATATTGGCCGGGTCACATAGGAAATGGTGTTGCGGATCTGATAGTGATACTGGGTAACAAAATACAGCAGTATGCAGGCGAAGACAATGCTGGGAAGAAGGAATGCTTTGAGGCGCTGTCGCCGCATCGACATGATAAGGAAAAGAGCGTGAGGATGATGGAGGTCGAGAAGAAGACACTACAGCATACGAATCATTTTGCCAGCACTCTAATAGGTAGCTGGATAACCGGACAACTCCCACGTGCCACGTCAGTGACGATCTTTCGAGGACGCCTCCGTTTCCCGGTCAACCGGAAGTCGGCATTTCTGTTCCTCATGTCTAATTTGCGCAGTTCAATTCTCCTTGAAGGTCAGGAACATTTGCCAAGTTCACAGTGACTGTCGTGAATTCTACTTACAAGGCTAGATGTTCACGCGATTAAAGGACTTGGAGAGTCTGGGGACCAGGCTGGAAAGCACGTCTCAGCAGAACGTCCAGACGTTCGGGGTAGACACACGTTTCATCAGAGCGCTCGCTAGACTAGATAACATCATTGTTTCTAGATATTTCTGACTTTGGAAATTGTTCTTCCACAGCTCCCTTCTGCACATCTGAATCAGCTACAATTGTGTGTTTATTGTCGAGACTGATGCAACATGAACGCCCCGCATTCGATTACAACAGTAATATTGCAACTTTCCGACTAGCTCCTGCCTCTGAGTTATGGCGACAGAGAGATAATGTCCGGCATTGTGTTTGCTTAGGAACGCTCTCGGGGTACACTTTTTCTGTCCGAAGGTGGGCCGACAGAAACAACATGAACTGGTCGATAATGGGCAAACTGCCCACCTCCATACGGAGGTGGGGTCCCTAGTAGATTTGCCTCGTCATAGTACGTGGATGAATCAGTGATGTGTGTGTACTGCGATGACTCCGCTCCGAAACTTGGGTAATGTTGACATTCAGGTCTGTGAGAGTATGATGCGGATGCCCTGTAGTCCTGAGGTGGCGTGGGAGGTGAAATTGGCATGAGTGCAGTAGCCTCGCTCGTGAGATCGGTAGAAAAGTACGGGGTGACTCGGTGAATGTGATGGTGGCTATCATCTTCCTTGGGTGATAGTTCAGGCGATCGTCGCCTCTTCCACCAGCGGTAGGCTAGCATCGCTGCGACTACCAGGGCAATGGTGAATGCCAGTGTGCTCATAACAATGGCGACGATTGTTCCTGCCGACATCTTTGAAGGATCGGCGCGAGAAGCGACGCCAACAGATCCGCCTGAAGCACCGGACAACGTGAAGATGCTGTAGAAGTACCCCTTTGAATATGCTCTCACTAAAAAAATAGACAAGCCTTACAGATAGACGGCTGAGATAAAACTGGCGCCAAGGACATATTCGCTGACATTAGGGTCTGCCCATGCCTCTACATAGCTGATGCATTGCCCTTGTTCATTCTTTCTCAGCAGTGATAATTGATCGAGAGTTGCGATAAAATTCCCGAATGTGAAAGTAAAAGTCATCTTTGTATCGCAAGGAACAACCCAAGTGATAGTCTCTGATGAATTTGAAGTAGTAGCAGCACTATTCAATGACGAATCTTGCATCAAAAATTAATATCCTTGTTTATGAAATATGTTATGCAAGAACTCACATATTGATCGTGCTTGTGCCTGTGGGAAGCGTATTGTCGCAAAAAACGGATCCAGTACGGCCACTAGATCCCCACTTTGTGATATTTTCCCACTATCGCCACTTTCACCACTTTCAAATGACCAACCATCCATATTGATGGACCAGTCCGAATTGGTAGAATTCGAGTTGAAGTCCGACATCGGTTTCCAGGTTACGTCACCTTGAAAGGCAGAATTGTCTTGAGCCAATAAGTGAAGCATGCCTCCATTTGTACCCGAATGGGGTGAGTCAAGTGCGAACGCATAAGTAAAGTTGCTCCGCGTTGGGTGCTGAGATAGCCAGTTGCCTGCTAAACTTGCCTCGAAGTTTCCATCTCCTGCGTTGGAGTCAATGATCATGCTGAGTGACACAAAGGAAGGTGTTCATACGGGCATTACTTCCCAAACCGACCACACCAGAGAACCCTGATGACGGCACGATCGTTTGAGATTGATTCGCCACAAGAACTACGGGTAAACCACGATAAGACGGAGTTAAGAAATAGAATGTACTTGAAGACTGACTTGTCTGATTCGTATAGTTCCACGGCGAACCGTTTACTTGTTTGAGACTACAGTCTTCTGTTATCAGTGAGCCGCTGGTGGAGCCAGACCACAATGATATATCCTGGCTTTGTTGTAGTTGATGGGCAGAAGTAGAAGCGCTGACGTTGTATCTGAAAGCAGCGCTCAGAGCTTTCTCCGGATATGAAGTAGTAGTGACATACACATCTGAACTACATGAATCGCAAGATGTACCGGCCACCGAAGTATAGCCTGTCGCTGTTGACACCACAAAAGGCAGATTCTGGGCTTGAGGTCCCGAAGACTTGAGAGATAAGCAGGCACATGTGAATGCGAGGTTGACGAACGACAGCGAAGCCGGACATACCATGGCTACGTTCATGACATACTGCTGATTGGTGAGTGAGAGGGGAATGTGTATAGGCTGAAGTTGCTGATCATCGCGCGGGTAGAGGGCAGACAAAGCAAAAGTCGGTATGTGACAGAGAACAAGACCCACTAGAAAGTAACTCATGGCGAACAGATCAGAGATTGGCGCAAAGTGGCGAAGATGTATATTATGGAAGCGAAACATGCCACAGCTTTGGTGGGGCTATATGAGGAGCGCTCATAGGAGCATTGCCTCGCTTGTTTTATCCGCTCATGAGTATTCCCGACACTGAGACAGTAATCGCCTGAAGTGGTAGCGCCTCACCCGGATTCGAAAATAAGTACTGTATATACAGCGCAGGCAAACACTGAGTGAGGCTGTTCCATCGAGCCGAAATACCCTTCCTTGCCCTGTCCAGGAAAAGTGAAGCAGCGAAGATTGTTTCACCGTAAGTCTGAGGCTCACAAAAATAGCGCATATTCCGCCGTGCCGCAAGTCAGTGTTCTTGGCTGTAATCAATGACGCCAGCTAAGCGGCTCTTCGAGGTACGTTACCACTGACAGACAAGAATGCAGAAAAAGACAGAATCCGACAGTCGCGGCGATGGAGTGACGTTGGTGGCATTGATGATTGACTTTCGAAGATGGTGATGATGGGCCTCGACGTTCACTTCCCAAAAGGGGAAGTCTCGGCACTCCGGGCCGCAAGGCACCGCAGTCGATTCGATCACGTGTTGTGTCGCGCTCTGCTTCAAGGCATATTTCCCACGCAATCGTTTGTTTAGCACCCACTGTCATCTTTGTCCTCAACAACCACCGAACAAGGTTGCTCTCGCCTTCATACCAATCCCTACCGTATCGTTACCGCAGGATACGATGAATGGGCACAAAGCGTCTCCCTTGAGGGACAAGTTGCTCTCAAATTCGCCAGATCCCGTCAAGTCGTCTATTTTGAGGGAATCAGGCATGGGGTGGAGTCCATCCGATGCCACCAACGGAAACGAAACAAAGACATCTCCCTTGCGCTTTTCGAAGCGCGAAAATCCTGTCCGGCCCCCGATGCCCGACCTTGCTCGTCGTTCTTCATCGAGCTACCGTCATCTCCGTAACAACAACCTTGTTTCCAAATCTCCGTTCAAGTCACAAATCCCTATGCCTTCAACTCCTACCAGCAGTGCGCACCAAGTCTCTTCTTCGTCTCGTCGCGTCTCCGGAGAGAAACGCCCCAGGCCTACATCAATGCACGACTCGGAGACGGAGAACGAACGCCCATTTGCTTTGAAGAGAGAAAGGCGTCAGTCCAATACCTTTCAAGGGCTCATCAACAAGGAGTCAGTCAAGAAAAGCCCTTTCTTGCACACATCGAGCCCAGAGGAACATGCCACCACAGAATATCATTCAGAACCCGTGGTTCTCCAGCCCCCTCCCATGTACCCAACCTCGCCATCTAGAATCCCGGTCCCGCTTCCAAGCGGTGCTTCCCCGGCTCGCTCATCCCTTGTTTCGCGGCGTTTGCACGGTCCACGACTAAGCGGGCGGCGAGAACGTAGAAAAACCGTCACCTTCGACGAACGTTGTGACGTCGTCGAGTTTGACTGTGAGGAAGAGGTTATCAGCGACGATGCCGTGGGGAGTGATTATTCTGATCATGAAGGTTTTGAGGGTGATTATGATGGTCCTGACGATGTCGACCCTTTCTTCCAGGGTATGAGCAATGGTGGTGAGGTCGACGAACATCCAGACGACTCGTACGAAAGCATCGAAATTTCTGACCCCGGCCAAAAGCTGGAGTTAGATCCTGACACTAGTATCAGTGGTCTAGTCGATGCAATGTTTGGATCTCGCCAAACAAGTACTCCACCACGTCACGGCGCTGACATACCTAATGATCTTGACACCGAGGATGGAGTTCCTTTTGGCCGTTCACATCATATTGATAGAGCTGTTCACCACCACCAGGAGGCCACACCACCTCGCGGGATTCCCTTCGATCCTCTATCAACATTGCGTTCTGCTTCACGATCCCCGGCTACTCCAGAGCGATTGCCCCCACCTGCATACAACACATTTACGCGCGATAAGTCTGACAGATGTGGAGACGGCGAGGAAGACATACAGATGCATCCAGAATCGCCCTCCCCGATGAAGCATCACCCGAGCCCTCATACTTCAATTACCAAGCAATCTGGTATGGTGCCTCATCCGATTCTCCGTATTCCACTGATGTACTCCCTTAGGTTCTCCGGCAACGTCTGGTCATGATCCATTCGCTCTGCCAAGTATGAGAGACAGTCGAGAGGATCCGGCCAATCTATCGCTACCAGTATCAGATGTCAATGACAGCACAATAGAGGCAGCGTTGAAAACTCACAATGTACGTTACCAATATAGCTTCTATTTGCTTGTCAAGGTCATAGATTATGTATAGACGCTGCTATCCGAAGACTCTAAGTCCGCACTTAATGATATAGTGCGAAGTTCTCCTTCGGCATTCACGCCTAGCCCGGCACGACGGTCTCCTTTGCCACCCATCCCAACGTCAGTGGGCATGCCTCATACATCGTCCCCTACGGTGCATCCTGCTTCCAGCGTGGAAGCACTCACTCCCAATCAGCTACGTCCTCGCATCAGCAGGGAAGATATTCAAAAGCGTCTTAGTCGACAGCTTAACACTAGTCCGAGCCCAGTCGATAGGCCACGTTCCCTGGATAGCCCCCGCCACAGCTTCACGGAGAGTCCCGTTGCTGCCGACGTCTCAGGTGCTACCGAGAGTCCTCGGCCAATTGATGCCCCTCTGCGCCCTGACAGTCCACAACCAGTGGATGACCATGAAGTTGTTGAAGTCGCCAGCCCGCAATCCTCCGATGAGGCAGACCCGGCAAATAGCCCTTATGGGAGCCCTAACTCCTCAGGAAGTCCTGACGATGACAGACGGCAAAATGAAGAGAAGGATCGTGATACTACTTCAATCATGACTGCAATGACAGACGCCAGCGCTACAAGTGCAGAAACAGCTATCATTCAGACTGCGGAGAAGAGGACCGTGGGTGCCATCGGTATTGCCAGTTCTGAATATCACGAGGAGCCGTCAGTCGCTCATGAAGAGTTTGGGATGTTAAAGCCTGCAGATAATGGGCAGAGGCTCAAGTTCGATTTTGGAAGTAAATTCGGATTGGGAGGGCTTGGGCTTGATGACATGGATTTGGATGACACAGATATACCTTTCTCGTCCCAATCACAATTAACACCCACTCGCGAGGATCTTCCGACAAAAAGCACTGCCAGGACCCCAGTTGCATCTGTGGACGTTGATATGGATATGCGAAGTGCTCTAGATAGGCTGCTGGACGACGTTGCGGGCCACCAAGTAGAACAAGATGATCTTACGATGACAGAAGATGGAGACGTCTCTTGCGCATCTACGGAACGCACCGACAATGAGGCCTCACCAGCCAAACCTCGGCTCATGGAAAGAGCTGCCACAGATTCCGCACTGGTCGTCAATGGTCCCGGTAGTGGTGTGGTTAGTAGAAGTGTCAGCGGGTCTTCGGCATGTTCCGACCCTCCGCCCCTTCCGCCTAAGGATAATATACGTTCTCGTGAGGCCATGATATTAGAGAAACGACGCGAGATGAGGAGGTTGGAAGAGGAGGAAGAGGAGGAGTTTTTAAGTCGTGCAGCGAAACGAGATGATCACCTTACAGTCACTACGGGAAGACCCAGTAGGAGGCGCAGCCGAAGCACTGGAGATGTCGAAGACATTCGAGGGAAGAGGCGTGGCTCTGACGGAAAGCTACTAGATGTTGTGTCGCCTACGAGCGACGATCCTCTTGGTGATAGCATTGAGAAGGAGTTGAAGAAGTTAGAGAGTCCCAGCAGAAGTGTATGCTCTTCACTGCGTCTTTTTGCACTATACTGATGATATTCTCATAGAAATATCACGTCCGACATCACGAAGGGACTATCTACGCGTCGTCAGATTCACATATGGCCGGTCCAGGTGATGTGAATGCTGGGAAGGCATGGCGGCCAGTGAGGAGACCGTCGGATATGGCATGTCATCTTTGGACTGAAAAATCACCTTCTACTCACGTTTATGCACAGAACGAATACGCGAAACAAATTAAGGAATACCGAGCCCAGGAGAAACCTGGCAAAGCCTATGGGAAAGTCTTCGTGAAAGGTGCGTGCTCAGTAGGCTCGCAGATCCTGTGCTCACGAATGATTTTGGTAGTCTTGGCGTTGCGTGATATTCGAGTGCCGATGCCAAAGGAACCTACAGCAGTATCCTGTACACTGAACAACGGTATACATTTTGTCACAACGCCCGAGTGCAAATTTACTACGGATAGCGCCATCAACCAAGAATTTGAGCTGTAAGTGTAGCATCCTACTGCTTGATTCCGCCCTGATTCTCGTCGCAGAATCGAGCATAGCAAACTAGAATTCACGCTCACCTTAAAGATTCGTCGGGACCCTCATATTATCGCTCAGTTTAATGTAGTTGTACCACCACTTCCCCCTCACGTTGTAGCTCCACCGCCCGTCATCGCCCATACGTCTTCAAAGACGGGTATGCGCAGTTTTTTCTCTTCTACTCCGAAAAAGCCGAAAGAGAAACAAAAGCATCCTGTTCCCGCTGCCGTGCAGGCGCCTGTTGCACCAACGCCGCGACGACTTGCTGAGAACCTCGCGCGCTACCTGAAGCCCGACGGAACTCTTGCGCGAGCGTTCATCGCATTCAAAGATGTTGCGCACCGTTGCGATACTAGACTCTTCGAGACCGCGTTTCCATTGATCGGACAGCGTCTAGAGCCTGGCAATAAGGTCTCAACGTTGCAGGTCGGGGAAATCGTGCTACAGATCTTCAGGTTGCCACCACTGCCCGGCGTCACACCAGATCAACTACCACAAAGTCTTGAAGAATGTCACCGCGGCTTGCGCCATATCAACTGGCACAAGGTTACCTACTTTGAAGGTACTCTCACACAGAGCGGAGGTGATTGTAGTGTCAGTATTTCGTTGGATTCGGAGTGTATTTGCTGAATCCCTTTTCCAGTCGTGGCGCCGTCGACAGCTTCGGGTTATAGGTTCCAATTTAGTCGCTTTCAATAACGTCACAAAGAGAGTGACTGCGACCATTGACCTCAAGAAAGCGACGGCTATAGAAGATGATCAACCGAAGGAGAAAGCGTTAAGCCCTGGTGCCCGTAGTCGATATGCTGACGAGTATGATGGAATGTATGGAGTGGAGCGTTCGTTCCGTTTGATCTTCCCTGATGATGAGATTGCATTCTTCGCTGATACGGACGAAGAAAAGGCACGATGGTATGATCTTTTCTGATATTTATGGCGTCCTACTTATGTCTTATTAGGTTGGATGTACTCCGTGCCCTTGTTGGTCACATACCGCCTCACCCCCTTTGGGCTGAGCTGCTCTGGCAGCGTCAGGAAGAACTAAAGCAGGCCAAGAACAGCTCAGCTCCAACAAGCCGCCCGTCATCTTCGAAGACTTCGACGTAACGTAGATCGTTTAGGCCGTCACTTTTTTTTCAATCTTGTTCATATTTTGCTTTTACGAAGGAATTACCTCCTTCGACAGACTCAGATTTACGCTACCGTGTATTGTGTGCTACTTACTTATTTTTGTGTATGTCCCCCAACTGTGGGGCCCCCCAGATGTCTATTGCATGATAATGCCAGATCAGATTCACATAAAAGTACTGTAGCGAACGTATCTGTAATCTACCATTGATGCAATCCAGAATCCGCAGAAACGGTAGTTGCTAAGCACTGGGACTTGTCCTGAAAGCACTTTCGTCAATCATAACACATGGACCACGTTGTGATGAGGACTGGCGGCCTCCGAGTCCTTCCTTATACCATCACACGTGATACACGAGTGAGCTTTTAAGGCGTCTTGAAGTTCTTCTTGGACATCTGCATCGATAACGAAAGTTTCGTGTTGACAGGGATGGAACTTGGCTGGAACAACGAAGTCAGAATCGCCGTGAGTTGCTTGCTTGAGCCCTGCATTGTCGGTTCCGCTGATCTCTTCGGATTGAAAATCAAAAAGAGCTTCCATCCGTCTTAACAACTTTCGCACCGATAAGATGCCAGAACATTTACGCCACCCTTCTGGAATGAGTCGTCTTAGGGCTTGCAGCCTCAATATTGCCATCGCTGCCGCGTTTGCTTGTCCTTGGGTGTGTGTGTCCCGTGGCATCATCAAAGGGTCGTTATTCGTTTAACAAAGGAAACTATGATTAGCTTGTCGTCGTCAAGGAAATAGAGTATTTGTCAAAGCACTCGGATAATCGGGCCGTTCACAGTCCTCAGTGTCGTCATTACGCTCGGTCATTGCCGCCACTTGCCCACACGGCTAATCACCTTTCGCTTGACCATTGCTCCTTCTTCATTTCGTTGACACCTTCCACGACGACGACGTCCCATGGCACTCACGAATCGCATAAGAAATCGGAAAGCTAGCGACCCGCCCTCAGATGAATCGTTATCAGACCAAACGGAGGAGCAGCTCCGAGAAAACACCAAGAAACTGAAGAAGCAAGTGAAAGGGTTGAAGAATGGAGAAGGAGTATGTCGAGTCATTGTCATGTAACTCCAACCTCTCACGTACGTGAACAGAAGCAGTCATTCTTTGCGACACGAAGATTCTTGTTCTCTCTCGGCATACTTTGTACGTGCTTTCTGAAATCCTGCCTGCCCTAGACGTCAATCCTCTCTTGCAGTCGGAGTTCTGCTTGGCTTCTCCCTGATTGATCGAACGGATATTGAGGGGATGCAGGCTCAGCTGCTGCTCTTCATGAATGAATACGATATATCACTTCCTGCCCTCCCAGACTTCGACTTTTCTCGTGTTGAAGCCGAGTGGATTCGACTGCGAAGCAATATTCCCGAGCTCTGGAAGTTCAATCGTGACGGGCGAGAATTTCAGGTCGGGGAGAAGATGGCAGAAAGAGGACTCTCAGCCGAATTCCCGGTCATTCTCGTTCCCGGTGTTATATCAACTGTAAGCGTGCTGCATCTCTTCGATGTTCATGTCTTTACGAAACTTACAGGGACTAGAATCGTGGTCTACTACACCGGACTATCGTCCTTTTTTTCGCGAGAAGCTGTGGGGAGGGTTCAATATGTTGAGCCAAGTTACATTTAACCGCGAAAAGTGGATAGCGGCAATGATGCTTGATCCAATCACCGGACTCGACCCTCCTGGCGTAAAGATAAGAGCCGCACAAGGCATAGACGCTGCTAGCAGCTTTATCCAAGGGTACTGGATTTGGTACGTTACCAGTCTGTTTCCTCCTTTCTGAGCCCAGTCTAAAAGCATCAGGTCTAAGATTGTGGAGAATCTAGCAGTCGTAAATTACGACACCAACAATTTATTTCTTGCACCGTATGACTGGCGCTTGTCATACTACAATTTAGAAGAACGAGATGGGTACTTTTCAAGACTTAAGTCTGTTATAGAGAGTTTCAAGTGGGCTAATTCCTTTTTCGCTGCATGGACACCGACAATCTCTCTTTAGGCGCAGGGAGAAGAAAAAGACGGTTATTGCAGCACACTCGATGGGCGCCACGGTAGGCATTGCTGTGCGTTAACAAACATCCGCAATAATTCGCCATTTTTAGGTTATGCTTGTAAGAGTATTAATTGTTCATGTTGCGCCAATTAACTCCTGCAACGACCATCTAGTATTTGTATGTTGTGGATAATACTCTACCGTTCCTGCACACGGTCTTATCGTCTCTCTTTTATAGTTTCAAATGGGTAGAATCTCCGGAGCACGGCGGGGGTGGGCCCACCTGGGTCGAGGTTAGTAGGCTTTCTTTGCATGACAGGCTTATATTGATGTCTAGCAGGATCATATCGAGGCGTACATTTCCATCGCAGGTACTCACCTTGTAAGCGCGATTTTATGCATCTTCTACGGTCTGTTGATGTTGCTTTTTCAGGGTGTGGTAAGCGGACTGTTAGTAAAGTATTGCCACTTGGCTGATAATATTCTACAGGCTAAGGCAATGGCTGCCTTTCTATCTGGTGAAATGAAAGATACCGTTCAAATGAACCCCGCCGGTTCTTATGGTAAGCTGATAAATTCCAGTATGAGTTAGCACCTCCTTATTTTTCTAGTCCTCGAGCGTTTCTTCTCGCGAGCAGAACGTAAGAAATTGTTCCTCTCTTGGGCTGGAAGTGCTAGCATGTGGATCAAGGTGACCAAGACAAGCTTGTGGACTCAATCTGTATCTGAAATCCCCGTAGGGCGGTGATGCGATCTGGGGAAGTGCTCGCTTTGCACCAGATGATCAGTCGGATTCAATACATACCCATGGAGAGTTGATTGCTTTTCGAGGGTCCCAGATGCTGCCAGGGGAGAACGACAATGTAGGAAATATGACTTCTGAACAAGCCGGAAGTTGGATCCTGCAACATACCCCTGCTACATTCCAAGTGCGCATCTCACGTCTCCCAATATCACAGTGTACTCAAAGTTCGAAAGAAAATGATGGCAACAAACTATTCTGTCGGAATTGAACGAGATGAAGCGACCTTGAAGCGGAATGATGGAGATCATACGAAGTGGACGAATCCACTTGAGGTTAGGTACATCAATTCGTACTTTAGCCAGAAGCTCTATCAACTGACCGATGCCTCTAGACTCCCCAATGCGCCATCTATGAAATTGTATTGTGTTTATGGACACGGAAAAGAAACAGAGGCATGTCGCTCAGTTCCTCTTATTACGATAGACAAACTGAGTCACATTGTCACTATATCTAGCGTTCGTATTGGTATGTAGTTATGATTCTATATATGGCCCATTGCTAATCATCCAAGCAGGTATGCAAGGGGTGCATATGAACATGATGGCAACGCTGTCGATGGCTTGAATCCGACCTGTCTAAACCCTGATGATGATGCATGTGTAACAGAACGACCCCCACTAGATATGCCCTTGACAAGGAAAAGCTGGATTGATGCAGATTACACTAACGACACTATAAGCCCCAAGGTAGCGTCAAAGTATCTTTGGCATGGGTGTCTTGTATTAACAATACATTTAGGTTCGCAACGGTGTCAAAATGGGGGAGGGCGACGGAACAGTTAGTCTTCTGAGTCTTGGTGCCATGTGTGTGGAGGGGTGGAAACGGCGGCGCTGGAACCCGGCTGGTATCAAGGTCACTACAGTTGAAGTAAGCTAAATCTTTTTGCGTTCTATCTTGCAAATTCTTATGGTCGTTTTTAAGCTACCGCATCTACCTATTCCATCGATACCGCGTGGTGGCGCAAATACGAGTGACCACGTTGATATCCTCGGATCCACGGGCCTAAACGAAATCATTTTGAAGGTGGCGACGGGTGTAGGTTACGAGGTGGAGGAAAATTTTGTCTCTAATATTCGAGAATATGCGCAGCGTATGCAATGGGACTAGGTAGTGGTCACGGTGACGCTGGCGCTCACTCCATTCACATCTTCCGGCACAACTTTGGCTTAACTTATAGACATTACACTGGACTAGCATCTTCGTGGTACTGATTACAGGTTTCATACTTGTGATGATTACATTTGTATTCTGGTTTCGAATTTGAGGATAGCTTGTTTGCGTACGCGTAATGATTTGGCCGGTGTGGTGTAGAGGCTAGAGGTTATCCGAATATTGACCACTAACCATCTCACATTTGACTACCCATTTGTACAAGTGACAGGAGAACTGCGAACACTAAACATGCCTCTGCAGCCAAGATTCCCGTAAAACCCATACTCTCGCTTCACCGCGTCGCACTGAAGTTTAAAGGTTGAGAGTTACGTATTAGACTCAATCTCTTTTGGCGTGCTTCCGGATCTTCACCAAGCGCAAAAAGGAGGCGCCGATGAGTTGTAACACCTAGCACTCTTGGAATGTGCTGATAGTGGCCAATGCTAACGAAGACACCCAAGGGAATGTCCTGTAGTATGCGAACGTCCGTTGTCATCAACTTTCAATCGTAGGTGGAAATATTTCGTAGAGCGTCGAATGAATGCTCCTTACAGCGCCGTGTAGCGACGGATGGCTTCGACCAGCTTTTCTCTGTCAAGCTCGGGAATTATATCGAATATTCCATCACTTTTCGTAACTAGAGCACGTAGACTTTGGGGTATGTTCAAAAAAAGACTAGATAAGAGAACATGAGAACTTACTCGTCGGGATTGTGTTTCTTGGCCCATTCGTAGAGATGGACAAGTGCCTGGCAGCATGATTTACCAGTTTCCAGTAAGAGACAGCGTTCACTTTCGTCTAGATCTGCTTGTAGGAAAAGAAGGGGCGAGTCGGCAGGCACGCTGCCGCGTGAGGGTAGCCATGGGAAGTAATGACTGAGCCGTAGCATCACTTCGGTAAGATGATTGTCTTCTGACCGGAGCAAGTGAAAGATGTCCTGCCCGTCATCAAGGAACGTTAGGACTGTACTAGGATGACGGGTGATACTTACCATTTTACACATGTCCGCTACGATCGCTATGAAAAGCTCACGCTGATTTGCTGCCTGATTCACCAGATCGAGTAATAAAGCAAGCTCCTCACTTGTCAGAGCTTTATCAATCTGTCCCATACCAATACAGGCCTTGTTCCACACCAGAGCGTCCTCGGCCTTCTTGAAAAACGCGCGTCGGTACTGCTCTACACTGGCGATCAAGTCGAGCAAATTTGGGTAGGTTTCAGCATTTATGACGAGAAGGGTGGAGATGATTTGATCTATAGTAGATATGAGAAGCTCTAGGGGAACAGGATGAGCCTCCAACGGCTTGTTGAGGACGTGTTGGTCGATGAAATCTGGTTGTCGGCTGTTTGAGTTGAACAATGACAAGCAAGGGTGGCACCCACTAAGCACGTCTTGAAGATATTCGTTGTCAGTATACGGGGGTCTTGCTCCCTTGATGTAAGTAACAAGTTCGTCCATGAGCGTATAGTGTAATGGTGAATTGGCAATTGACGCGTTGGACTTGTCACGGGGTCACACGCGGCTCGGCTCATTCCCGAAGCTTCGAGTTTTTTTGCGTTGACTTTAAGCATCTGCGCCGATGCTTCTTCCATTATAGTCGTGTAAGTTTCCATCAACCGGCATATTCTTTCTCTTCGGGCGTCCTGCTTCTTGAAAAATGTTCATCTACCTTCGTTTTTCTCATCAAGTCTGCACTAGTTCTTCACGATAAACGAAGCGGAAGCGGCGATGCGATTCCACAGTGGGTCGTTTAGAACATTGATGATGCTCCAGAAGGCCTATGTCCGATCAGAACAGAGTTTTATGCGTAGCTTTCAGTTTTCTCTGCCGACCCTGTCCTCGGAAACTGATTCGCTGGAAAATGTGTTTGCAACACAGATAATCGGCACGTTTCAAAGAAGAGTTCTTTCTTACTGTGATACTCGATTCCCCGGCGCAAATGTATTGTTACGTCGATGATAACCTGCCAATCTCCAGTGTATCATCATGCTCTGAGATGAGCAAAGGTACAACTCCTCATGTAAACGAAGAACTTAGGTAATCCCAAACTAAACCGGTGCTTATATCGCATTGAGCAGCTTCAAACTTGACTACCATCTGAACCATTGTATCGCCTTCCGCTACGTATCACCCTCCGGTACTCGTAGAACTCCGGTCCTTGTTTTCTGGCATATAACAGCTGTGGAACTGCTTGCCGCGTCTTAATTCTTCCCTCGATGTCTGCTCAAAACGTCAAGCTGCCACCCAAAGTATGCTTCTTACTACGAGCTTGCGATCAGTTGACACTTTTCCTTATCATAGCATGTTGACGTCCTCGTTATTGGAGGTAATTTGTATTCTTGTCTATCTATCTTTTCCAGGCTAATGTTTCTGTAGGCGGTCCCGGAGGCTGTTACGCTGCCGCAGCCCTCGCTCAAGAAGGGCTGGACGTTGCTGTTTTCGAAGCGTGCAAGTTTCCCAGGTGGGTCATCAACGCCGTTTTGCTGACTGCTCTGACTTGCAGCGTGCTCAGGTACCATATCGGAGAGAGTCTCATCCCTTCTGTGCGCCATTATCTTCGCTTCATCGGCGCAGAAGATAAACTTGCAAATCACGGCTTCGTGCGCAAGGTACATCAATTTTCGACGCATATATGTGGTGTTTCTTGACACTCGCCGACTCTTAGCCCGGTGCCGCTCTCAAATTCAGGCAGCATGCTGAGGAAGGATGTGAGTAGAGGCATTCTGGGTCATTCAAGCGTGCTCTAACTCTCCCCAGATACCGATTTTGTCGCTATTGGACACAACAATAACGCGTGGAATGTTGTACGTATAAGTCTATTCACCTTACACAGACGTTGACGCAGTCTTAGGATCGCTCCGAGTTTGATCTTCTTCTAATGAACCATGCCCGGACGTGCGGCACCTCTGTATACGAGCTCACCAAAGTCAACAGTCTCACCTTCTCTCAGACTGACCCTTCGAGGCCAATATCTGCTTCGTGGGCACATACGCCGCCCCCCACTCCCATTTCTCCTCCTGCATCGCCGAAAGTGTCTGGAGACAACATTGACAGTTCCAAGTGCCTCTCAGAACCAATAAAATTTACTGGGACGACCACCTTTAAATACTTGGTTGATGCATCCGGGCGAGCAGGCATCATGTCAACAAAATATTTAAAAAACAGACATTTCAATCTGGCTCTTAAAAATATCGCCGTCTGGGGTTACTGGAAAGATGTAAGGACTTATGGAGTCGGCACAAAGAAAGAAGGTTCCCCTTGGTTTGAGGCTTTGATTGGTTGGTCCTTTGACTAGGAGACTACTTGCACACACTCACGAGCTTTCTTTACGCAGACGAATCTGGTTGGGCCTGGTTCATCCCCCTCCACAATGGGACTACTTCTGTGGGTGTCGTGATGAATCAGGAAATTTATAATCAGAAGCTTAAACGCCCAACTCCGTCATCGCCATTTTTCTCTGCTCCTGCACCCAACGATTTAAATTCGGAGAGCACTACACGTTATTTAGCCAGTCTCTCACTTGCGCCACATCTCGTTGACTTGATAGGTAACAAGGGAACGCTCATGGAAGGAAGTATAGCAAAAGCCAGCGACTACAGTTATTCTGCACCCTCCTATGCTGGTAAAGGTTTCAGAATTGTTGGCGATGCCGGAGGTAATCCTACTCAATTGTTCATGACTTGAACTCATCATGTGAGCAGCATTCATCGATCCCCTGTTCTCGAGCGGTATTCACTTGGCTATGACTTCTGCTCTATCTGCTGCCGCTACTATATGCGCCTCCGTTAGGGGTGATACTAATGAAGTGGATGCAGCAGAATGGCACACGAACCGAGTTGCCACCAGTTATACCAGGTCGGCATCCTCTTCGTTCCGTTTTCGGAGATCAAAGAATTCAACCTTTTCATATTTGATAGATTCCAACTCGTTGTTCTGAGCGCCTACAAACAGATACGGGCTCAAAACATGCCTATCCTCTCTGATGTCGATGAAAATAATTTTGACAGAGCATTCGCATTTCTACGACCTGGTGAGCTAATTTGCCGTCGCTCGATCTACCTTGAATTAAATCATATCGTATAACAGTCATTCAAGGTGCATCTGACGTGGGAACTCGTCTTTCCGAGACCGAACTACAAAATTCCCTGGACTTTTGTGTGAACCTTTTCAATCCGACAACACCCGAACAGCACGAAAAACTTCACCGCAATGGAAAAATAAGCAAAGAATTACTTGACGTTACGTGCCCCGTCATACATCCTAGCGTACTCGAAAAGGCTCTGTTCCAGGCCACCCCTACGACCGAAAAAGAAACCGAAGTCGACCTACGAACGTCGAAACTGGTACTTGACAAAATCAATGCTCGTAGAGTCGTGCATGCCGAGTACGGCATTCACAATCTCGAGTCAGAGACTGTCGATGGTTACGTTGTACGACTGAAGAAGGGATCTCTGGGGCTTGAAAAAGTGTAATTTCTCTTCCTCATAATTTTCTGTTCATGTACTTTTATATTTATGTCCGCCTTGATTCCTCGTTGATATGTTTTTCGCAAGTTATTGATTAATTTTTGTTTGACAATGATGCACCTTTGTATTCCACTGTATTTATACGTAGATAACTCATTCTGTTTCAGGACGCCATAGATATTGTACTCGGACCAGGGTAACCCTCTGTAAAGCCTGATTGGTTTTTTATCAACGTCGGTACTGACTGTCATCATGTCGACTCACATACCTTCAGTCGCTTTCAACGATGGAACTAAGATTCCGACTCTAGGCATGGGGTACTGTATATTTTATCTTCTGTGATAATCAACTGAGACCTGATAGGTGCTGGATGGGAATACTTGGAGGCGGAGAGCGCGTCTACGAGATGTGCAAGAAAGCACTCAAGGTATATCTACTGCCACCTTTCATGACTGGATAACTCAATGCGATCTAGGCTGGTTATCGCCATTTTGATACGGTAAGTCGCTCAACCGTCTTATAGCCTTTTCTTACCGGACGGATCAAAATGATAGGCAGCTGGATATTGTGAGACGCGACTGCATTGCATCCGATATTTTGTCTAAGTCGAGTCTGCAGATAATGAGGCAGAGGTCGGAAGGGCTATTCGAGACTCAGGCATACCACGAAATGAGATCTACATAACCACTAAACTCCCACAGTAAGTGTTCTATCTACTCCATGCGCCCCTTCTCAGTGGGAAACAAGGTCCATGCACGGCAATGTTCAAGAATCGCTGGAAAAATCCCTTCGCGACCTCGATGTTGATTATGTCGATCTCTACTTGATGCATTGGCCTCAAGCAACAAAGACTGGTATAGTAAACCTAGAAATTCGTTGTCGTAGGCTGATAGTAAGCCTTTCAGGATCCGATGGAGAAACATTTCACGTTCCGGCCTGATGAGCATCCTACTATAATCGATACCTGGAAGGACATGGAAAAGCTCCTGGCCACCGGTAAATCACTCTTCGGCTGAAACCGCCGATCTGATGAGTATCTCTTAGGCAAAGTAAAGACCATCGGAGTCTCAAACTTTTCTATCAAGACTCTTGAACAGCTTCTTCCTCAGTGTACCGTAATCCCAGCCACCAATCAGGTCGAGTGCCATCCGTGTCTCCCCCAAGAGGATCTCAAGAAATACTGCGACGAGAAGAAAATACCTCTCACTGCATATTCTCCGCTAGGTCTGTGACAGCACAAAATTGCAAACCCCTGGACTTACTTTTCTTCTCGTTAGGACAAGGTCCCTTCCTTTTGAACAATAGCACCATCAAAGCTATCGCCGAAGAGTTGCACGTCACGGCTGCTCAGGTTCTTATAAGCTGGGCAGCCCAGCGTGGAACGATCGTGATTCCAAAGAGCGAAAATGAAGAAAGAATGGCTGCCAATATTCAGGTACATATTTATCTTTCAAGCGAGACAGCCCATGGTCATTTATGAGTCCTATATTAGCTTGTGAAGCTGTCTGATGCCCAGGTTGGCCAGATCGACAGTATCCACTTGCAGCCTGGCATGCACAAGTCGCTTTTGGGGTATCATCAGTCCGATGGTACTGTTTTCGACTGGTCGTATGAGGAACTAGGCTGGAACATGATCAAGGGGGGTGTCGTTCCTTCGTAATTCGAAATGGTGCTACTAGAGCCCTCCATGTAAAGATGTAACTGAATAACAAACGTATGCGATGAATCCACTTTACTATGACGACGGTGCTCCGAGGCACCGGATATCCAGTGCCTTAGATAACTACAGTCATTGTGTTCTATACTACTTAACCAGGTCTAAGATTGTCATTTGCTATACGTCGAAACTCAGAGGGCTCTGCAACTCGATTTGAACACGACCAACCTAATACAAGCCGATATACAGATATTAACGAAGAAAACCCTCTTTCTTCCAAAATCCTATCCATCGATCAATATCATCCTCACTTAGGCATTGTAGATTGTTATCCCGTAAGGTTGACGATACTGCCAAGAACCGGTCCATTGCCACTTTAGGCAAAAGTCCCATACTGTCAGTCGCAACGGAAGACGACGGTGAGATGCCCTGCCGGAAAAAGTCAAGCAATCGCAATGCTGGATTCTCCTGCTTCGAAGGCACATTGTCAACCACATCTGTCTCCAATCGACGTATCCATTCTTCGTATGTCACAACAGGGACGTCCATTTTGGATGCTGCCAATCTCATAACGACTCCCCATTCTATCGGGCGTGGGTGAACGAGATGGAATGTTCCCACTTCGTTAGCGAGGCAAAGTTCTGTGACAGCGACAGCAACAAGATCTACAGGTATCCATGAGACTTTCTGTTGATCACCAAGAGTAAGTTAATTAATAAGTGCCAGACTAAAGATATAGGTACGCACATCATCACCGTCGGGAAGACAACCGACGAACTGTGCTGACTTCACCAATGCCGGCACCCATTGCGATGTATTCCAAGCACCGTTATACGGCCCACCCGTGACTTGTCCAACACGGATTATTGAGGTACATAATCCAGTACTTGCGCCCACGCGGTTGACCATTTCTTCGGCTATCCACTTAGACTGGACGTACCCGGATAAGGCTGCTCCCTGGAGCCTTCCCAGACTCTCGAATGGAATTTGTTCTTCGGTAGCAGCTGAACGACTTTCACCGACTAGTACCATGGTCACTCTTGTCAGCTAACAATTACCAGGAACAGATGTTATCAACTTACGACTGCAGACCCCAATGGTGCTGATAAAGATAAATTTTGGACCTATAGCTGCTTTGGAACGCATGGCCAAGCTGAGCAGATCATGAGTTTCTTGAAGCAATTCATCGTAGGCCGAGAGTGGGGCAGTAAAGTCGGAATGCCAAGCTGTTGCTACATTAGACGAGATACTCTCGGAGTGCATAGATTACTTACCGTTGTGGATGATTAAAGTGACATCTGATAGTATCTTCAAGTAAAAGATCAGTGGCATGTCTACCGCTCCAGCAGTCAATCTTACTCTATCGATGATTGTGTTTGACAGACCAAAGTTTGCCTCAGTAAAATTGCAGGGCAGAAATACCACTTTAGTTTCAAGAGACGCAGTTGAAGAAATGCCCTCTCGTTTGAAGGCGAGTCTTTGGCGCGCGATGGCTGACACAGTGTCAGATGTCCTAGTCATGACATGGACCGAAGCCACACTGGGGGACGCTATAAGTTGGGACAAAATGTAACTTCCGATCGCTCCTGTCGCGCCAGTGAGCAGTACAACCGATGAACCGGATATCCATTGGCGTCTTAGCGGACGAGGAGAAGAAACCGCCTCGTATGTGTCATAACGTTGAAGCTGGTCCCATAACATGTTCCGCGCATCATCTCCTGTGTCTCCTTGTCTACGACGCCGGGATAACAGTCCGTTGACAGTCATCCCAGAGAGAAGTTGGATCTGGCTTAGCTTGAGCTTTACGGACTTCTCTAGAGAAAAGCCAAGTCGTGAGGCCGAAAGAGAGTCGAGGCCATATGTTGTTAAAGGAACATCAAAAGAGAGGTCTTCGGATAAAATCTCTAAACTCTCGACAACGATTTGAATTAACTTGTCGTCGACGTCCTGAATGCTGCTAGTGTCGACAGAGGGGACCGTGCGTGATTGGACAAGGTGACGAATGAGTCGCGTTTCACCAATGGTCCTGGTTAATTCTGACCAGTCGAAACTCGGAATGTACAGCCAGAAGTCCTGGCCGCCTTGGAGCATGTTCATACCGTCTTCGAGCCACAGTAACATTTCTGAAGCACGCATGAGGAGATGGACATTTATCGTCTGGGAAAAGAACAGACCTCGCACTGAAACATTCCACGTTGCAACGCGACGAGCGCCTGCCAACAATGACGTGTTTGCGATAGGCGGGCAAACGAATGAAAATGCATTCCTTCGTCCGCGAATCAGCCCATCTACGACAGATTTCGCACTGAAGGATGATATGAGTTCTTGGATTGAGTACCCTTTCACCATTTGTAACTTACCAACTGTAATTGGCTTGACCTGGATTCCCAAAGAGGGCAGATACAGACGAAAATACCACAAGGAAGTCAAGGACTGTTGTGTCGACCGTGTTAAGGAAGGCTTCTAGAACGTCCGATGTTGCCCGGCGCACGTTGTAAAAATCCTCTTCGCTCATGTTGAGGAACATTCGATCCGAAATATAGGCAGTGAGAATGAAGCAGCCCCCTAATTCAGGGTGTGCACCAATTAAAAATCGACGAAGGTCGTCTTTATTTGATGCATCTGATCGTTCAAGGCGCAGAGTAAGGTCTCCACGACTTCGAAGATATTCAATGATCCTCGACTGGTATCGATTCGCTTCGACGCGCAACCGATCCGTGCCTAGGCGCGAAGTCATTATAATATGGCGAGCCCCATGCTAGTACGAAAATCAGCAAACCGAAGCATGTGTCTGTATTACTGCGACACGACTTGCCTGATACATCCAAAGAGCAATGTGCGGTCCCAGACTACCTATCCCTCCGAGTAACACATACGTTTTGTCGCTCTTGAAGAGGGAACGGGAGTGACCAGAGTTTAGCGTAGCCACTGGATGCTCGGTGTTCAAGGTAGATGTTGAAATGTCATAGCGTACCGCGATATCTAGACCTGTATAGAGGGCATCGCTTATTGCCCAAGGCTCAGTGGTTAACAGTGTCTTCAGAGCGGTGCTACCGCTGCTCCAAGGGAACAGTTTACCTCTGTCTTTCTTGGAGAGCAGTTGGGTGACTTGTAAGAAGGCAAGATCTGTGTGACCCGTCATGATCAAGTCGAACTGGCCTCTCTTCCCCTGTTGTAATAGCTCGAAGGTGTCGACATCATCTTTGATCTCGAGAAACGGAACACCTAAGGCCATGTAGACCTGAGATATGATGTTACCGATGGGAGTGTTGCAGTGCGTCAACAGTACGCGGTGATGCTTGAGCCGTTCAAGTTTACCAAACGTGATTGATGAGGGAGCTAATACCGCGACCACGAGGCCGGGAAGCATAAGTAGGAGCCTTTTGAAGTCACATTCGCCGTCCGTAGAATCGGATATTCTTGCAACTCTGAGTTGATCAACGACTAGGCATCCTTCGTAAGGAGATACATCTGTATCTGTGAGACCCACTACAACAGTACCTGGGGAAGTGAACAGAGTATTCCCCTGGTCTATCGTTCCTGCAAATGCAATGATCCCACCGGAGTGAGAGACGTGGTGGAGCACTCGAACGCGAACACAGCAATCATCCAAGGATACCATAGATTCCCCACTTCGGTTGATTATACCGTTTGGGGAAGGAATAGATATTAGTCTGGGCACGTAAGGGTTTCCTTCCCACAAAAAAATGATTTCGGTCTCGTGCCTGAGAGAGGCGAGAAAAGTATGCTCTATGAGTTTACGGGTACTTGATGCCATCATACGAGCATCTTTGTTAGAAATACCGAATTCAACGTTGTCGAAGAGGTCGATGTCCTTTAGGAACGCCCCATTCTCGACATGAATTTGCCCTTGGTTTGCACCTTTCCAGCTTAACAAAGATCAGTAAGGGAAATTCCACATTCCAACAGACATACGCATCAATATTCAAGCGTTCTTTGGGAATTTTTTCATAAGCTTGACCACCATCTAGCAAAAACCTGGAAAAAGACTCGAAATCGAGGTTTTTGACTGACGTGTTTCCACTGGGAAGCTCAGCTGATAGACCGACCTACACAATGATTAATATGGAACGACCTAGAGCGATGGAGTTATCTGTCTTACCACTGCAATAGCCGACTCCATGTTGAGTATGGGACAATAGCTCGATGAGACAATATGAAAGAGAACGAATTGAAAAAATCTTGCACTTATGTATTAAGGTTGCAGATATACACAGCTCATCCATATCGGATAACTTGAGGCGAAACTCCAGACGACAGACCAGGCTATGATGCCATCTGTCTGGTTACATCAGACCAAGAAGGAACGGAGGCGGGAGCCAGGAAAAAGCTTACATGCGGAAATGGGGCAAGATCGCACTTTCGGGGCAGCTGCGCAGTCATCAAAAATCATGCTGTTTCGAGCACATCTTCCCGATATTCTGTTTGAACGAGGAACATTCTATGGTATTCACCTGTAATAGAACGGAACCACAGCAAATGCTGGATCCGTCGGGTGATAGACGCGGTATCTACGATGGTCCGGGAATGGTCCAAAATAAGCGTTGCTCGCCGTCAACACCATGTGGAAAGTCTATCAGTGGCGTGGATTTCTCAAAACAGCGCTCAGCTTGGTTCTGAAACTAAACCGAACGAACGGTATATAAATCTGTAAGGCAGCAACGCAGATTGAATGTTTTGGAAGTTAGAGCATGTGCTCTCTTTCTGTCAGTCTGCTAATTGACGTGGGCGAGTCGTGTTATGAGGCCCGTGGACGCCATTTGGATTACTCGAGTATCCGTATATGTCGCTGAGGAAGCCGGCGCGTGCAATGTAAGTCCAGACGACTTTTCTTCACAGTACTCAATCAGTGTAATTGATTGCTTCCCGTTGTTTCATGCCGAGGCGCTAAAGGTGCGGAGATGATGAGGTGTGGTTCAGCTTTACTAGCGCTGATATGCCCATCACAATTACACATTCCAATGTCCTGTAGAGCCCAATATTAGAACCAATGATATGATTATCAAAAGGCTTATTACGCAGCGAGGACTTGCACGTACTAGTTTGAAGTGAAAGGTTTGATCGGCGCTTGAAAGCCACAAGTCGAGGTCATGCTCCAAAATCTAGATCGCACTAAAATTGCAGAGTTCGTTCATCCGAGTCTACTGTGTTGGATTATATCAAAGCATCGACCGTCTCTCTTATTGTTATGTAGCCAGATACACGAGGTAATCGGTGACACTGCATAACGCCCTCTTTTCTTGCGCCCGGAGAATTCCTTGATGATGCCTATTAAATATCGCTTCTACTTTGCACAGTGCAAACTCAAGCCGTCATCGATCTCTGCGAATTGTCATGTCCGTAACAGGGTCCGAAATCGTCAATCCGACCACCCCGCTTGCATTTCTCGATCCCAAGTTGGCGTCACAGTTTGAGGTCTCCCGATACTTGTACGCTGCTACCCTCGGTGTGAGTTTATTGTGTTATTTCATGAGCGCTCTCTCACAACTGTGAATAGGGATATCTCTGGGACACTGCAATCAATTTGGACAATGATTACCAGCTGCTCTTCAAGCACAAAATCAGGCATCCAACCGTGGTTTATTTTATGTCCAGGTTCAAATATTCATCCTCTTTGTCAGTTCATAGACACTAATTGTTCATGTATCCTAGAATTTTCACCTTGGCTTACATCCTCACAAGCTTCGTATTCCAAGGTAGATAGTTTCCTTTGACATTGCGCCATTGAACTGACTTGTACTGGCAATTGCATAGTGGCTAGTGTTCCCAATTGCGATGCCCTTCGGATTGCTTTGGGAATATGCAACGTCCTAACCCAAACTTTCACGTCCTTTCTTTTCTTCCTTCGAGTCATAGCAGTATGGAACAAAAACCGATTCGTCTTTTCTTTCTTCACTATACTCTGGTTTGGTGTAATTGCAGGTGCTATCACTGTTCCTGTCGGCATTCGTGGCGCACACATAGGAACGACACAGCAGTGCATCGACGTTCGGGTCCCAGACTATGACCAACTGTCTGCTATAATGCCCCTCATTTTCGACAGCTGCACGTTTGTTGCCATAACCTACCGCATCCTCTTGTATACTAGCGTCGAGGAAACCGCTCGTGGCCGTTTCCGTGCTTTCTTCGGGAGGGGTGTCCCCATTGTTTCCCGGAACCTCCTTCTCGGCGGACAGCACTACTATCTGTACGCTTGTCATTCTTTACTGTTCTTCGGGCTCATCATAAATATATATGCAGTGTTGCTGTATGCGGGAACATCGTTGCCCTCGTCCTAGTCCGAATACCCGGTGTTCCAGTGGTGTATCGTGGAATGTGCACCATTCCAATCCTTGCCGTTATCAATGCCATGGCCTGCATTGTCTTCCGAAAGATTAAATTTGGGTTCATAACGCCAGACGGGACAGTGATGACGCATACTCTAAGTACCTTCCATGCTCCTTCCCGTCCATCCACTGACCGTCGTCATCGATCGCAAGTTCCGCTTCACTACCGGCCACACTATGTAGAAGACGGCCCCGCGACACTTGGTGAAGAGTATGAGGGAGCAAAAAATGTGGGTCCGGCACTCCCCTTGGAGGTGCAAATGATGCAAGAGACGGCGCATTATAATGACAATGATTTCCCTGTCAAGTCACCCCCCCTCTAGATCTTAGAATGGTCTTCTATACAGCTTGTAGAGGGAATGCGCACACTCGCTGTCACTACGGGTTTACGCGCTAGTACTAGATAATGCTGCCGTCGTCCATCACTATTTTTTTGCAATGAGCCGTCCGCCGAGGTCGGCAGGAGTAGTTTACTTTCTTCCAACCTGAACTATATATATCACCAGAAATCCAGACCACCAATTTTCTACGAAGGGGACTACGGCAGGATCTAGGTTGATACAGCAACTTGAATTCTGATACGGGGAAGGGCTGTTCTCACCAGACGCGCCATCTTAGTACCTCCATTCAAAGTTCTCATTGATATCACAACTTCTCTAGATGCCAGGGTGACCAAAGGATCAAATTCTTTTAGTCCCGAAGTAAATCGTATTGAAATCATCAACCAGTTGAAGATCCGCCGGACGCGGCTTAAATCCAGCTTCAAGAAATACTCAAATGGGGGTTTTGCACCACTAAAACCGAGTCAAGGACTCGGAATGGGAGCCTCTGCCGACAGCACTCCAGGCAAAAGGCGCGTTCTTTTCGGCGCAGAAATCGTTGAAGACATCTACAACCATCCGTTGAAAGGCTACCAGACTCTCTTCTTCGCCGTCTATCTCGATGTTTCCATCATTCCAGCCAGAGATGTTGCTGCTAATTGTGGTGATGCCTGGAACTGGCTTCGCTACAATATCCCTACCATTGCAGCGCCCGTGGAAGTCGACGAGAAAGACGTTTCTCGTTTTGTGTATCATGCTGCGACACCAGAATCAGTCGAACCTTGGACCCATCGTGCTTGCATTATTATCCTCAAGCAGGATAACATTGACCTCGATGCCCTTCGCGAACTCGTCTGCGGCGCCAAAGTCCCATCCGCTGATGGTGATGCAACTTGGTTGCATGTTACGATCCCAAAGGGCGATTCCATTTCCAAGCTCGGTTTCCTCCTTCACAGGCAGCATGCGCCTTTTGACGGTACTGCGCTCAAATTCATCTTCCACCTTTATTTAGGCCAACTAGCGAAATTACTTGGCTCTGACACCTATACTTCAGACGTGTTGCCATGGGGGAAGGAGGTGGACAATTTATTACCTGCAGCCATGAACGTTCTGGCGCCTCATGAACCGCTGCCGATTCCCACTTCCTCTAAAGAGACGCCAACTGCTAACTACCCTTACTATGAGTCGCTCTTGAAGGCGATGGAAGCGATGGGTGCGACATTTCCGGTATGGTGCAGTGTTCTAAGGTTTCGCATGACATTCAAGTGTATTTCTGTCGTAGAACCCTAACCTGTGGGGATTCAGACATCGCGAAGCTGATTCAGGGTGGTCCGTTCGTGCGGAGTAGATCCTGCGCCGTATGTTTCTTTAATATATCTTGCTAAAACCGTAACCTGATTCTTCGTAGGTTTTTCCGATTCTTTATCTGGAAAGGATGCATCATTCTCAGCTGCGATGTGAATAAGTCATTTCCCTTGAGGATACAAAGGGGTATATGCAGAAACGGAAGGGGTACGTCATGATGATTACTGAATAATGCCGCCTTTGTATGCAAGATCCCTTCATAAAAACAACCTGTTAAGTTTCTAGTAAAAGAGTCAGAAAGTAGATGTTTTATCACGAGATCCTGTTGTATGTATTGCCAGAGGCAGCGAGCGAAAATGGGAAATAAGAATTAATCAGTCTTTTTGAGTGAAAGATGTCCTACTTTGATACATTTGTGTCCTTCTGCTACTAAATATATATAGGCACTGCAAAAAAGGGTCGAAACCTTTTCTAACCATTCACAAGTGTCGCCGGTACTGGATAATGTGATTGGTCCCTTTCATCACTAATATATTTGGCTAGAGGGCCTGCTAGACGGGCTCGATGTGATATGATGGCTTTTCGACTGGCCTGTTGGGATAATCGGTGTCGTCATCGGTTCTTTCCCACTTCAGGGTCGTGCGCAGGCGGAGCAGCATCCATCGCGGCTGGAACAAATTCCGATTGATGGTTATTTTTGCCCAAGGTGGAATCAGTAGGAACCAATAGTCATTATTTGTGGACTACACTCTTACGAATGCTCCATCGTCAGATATCCGAGCAAACATATCGAAAAGTATGACATCGAAATTGTTTACCAACCAGAGCGGACGGTCATTTCATAAATTTCTTGAGGAACGCCGTCTGAGCATTTATATTGATCTCAAATCCCTGCCATGAATTATGTCAGTGTTCATAATTATCAGCTGCGGTTTGCCGCTTTCTCCTTTCCTCCCTCCATCACGTCGAAATGGCCTCCGGGAGCCTGAACTAATTCAATTTCTTCACATGGCATGAGACAGAGAAATCGAAGCACAAACTTATATACGTACTTCCAAGGGCCTTCCCGACAATATTTCGAGTAATCTCGGGCGAAACCATATCATCTTCCTCAGCCATGACGACTAGCATGGAACATTTCAAGCCTTCCAGCCTGAGGCTAGGCCTAACGCTGAACAACTCAAATGCTAGACGAGCACATGTTAGGTTGGGTGTGTACATGAATGCCTTCGAGGCCTTCGAATACATTGCCGTCAAACCTGGAAAGCTTTCTTCAGCAATGGACAGATAAATAATGTGCAGGCGCCACTACCTGAAAGGCAACTCAGTGTTTTCAAAAAGGCAAATTCGTCTGGATTTCCTATCGCGGGCACAAAGACGGGCGAAAATCCTAGTTAACCTCCAACCCAATCGATAGCCGCCCAGAACAGAAGTCTGGAATTAGAGTCCATAGAATTCAAGGCGGCTTCGGCTAGAGGATGATGAAATATAATCAGTCCTCGTGCCATATCTTAAGTTACGTACCGTCCAATAACGGGCAATGTGCCATGCCCCCGGCTATCCCTTCCACATCATCTCGAGTGACGATTTCAGCCACAGAGAGGCCACTCATCGCGCTACCCATCACCACAATCTTATCTCGGAGAAATTTGGTTTGATTTTCGCTGGATTTCACCCAAGAAATAGCACTCAAGTAGTCCTGGACTTGGTTTTCCCAGATGACGACATTGCGTTGACCGTCTGAATCTTCAAACCTACGGTAGTCCAATATCAGGGAAGCCCAACCGGCTTCGCTTGCCCAGCGCTCGCCAAAAACAGCCATCCCCGCTTTTTTGCGTAATGTGAATCTGGGAAACAAGTTACCTTACAGAATGATTGTAAAATACCACACAAGAGGTACCCGTGACCGGCCACTACGACAGGGAAAGGTCCATGACCTGGAGGTGTGTATAACCAGACATCAAGGAAAACGTTGGACTCTGCGCTTGGAATTTTTACAGTTTGTTGGTAGAATGGAGGAGTCATTTCTGGAGTATGGCCGGACGGTAGGACAATGATTTGACAGCACAGATGTTGAGAGCAGTATTTTTAGTGCAATTAGACAGGCCAGGGCTCAGTGGGATAATGCTTAGAAGTGCCTTGATTAGATGGAGGTCTCGGCAGAGAGGCCTCGGTGGAAGTCAACACACCAGTATCAGCAGCATGATGGACGTTTCTAAATGTCGCGTCATGGGATTGATGTACGCCCGAACCTGTTCAATAGAACTTGTCGTAATGGCGCCTGCCTCGACTGCTTGTACCGGAGCATCACAAGCCGGTGTAGGATTAGTACCAGTATCAGCGGCGACACAACACCTCGACGTGCTGCTTCCTCCCCAGCATGTCTGATCAGGGAAATAGCGGCTCTTTGATACCGAAGCAAGTAGTAGACGAAAGCCAGGCTCCGATTAGGAGTCAGCTTGAAGGGGAATTTGGAGGCGGTGAAATACAAGCCTGTCAACACAAAAGTTTTGGATTCAGTAGATACCATGACTGTAAATGTAGAGGAATGTCCTTCGTCAGATTGGGCCATCAGGATGAGAAACCTGGTTTCTAACGTGTAGTTTTGTGAGGTTATTACACCTTGAGAGGAAGTTGAAACTTTGTTTAGCTCAGGACTGCCACCAGACTTCTGAATCGTCCAACTTGAACATCGTACCTGAGCAGATCGTTCGATGCATTATTATCGCACTCATCACATACATATACTAGACTAGACCCTTCATGTATTCATGAGCACTCAATTTTCAGTAATCAGAATCAGATATCTCACGCATCCTACATGAACCAGTTGAAGATGAAAGACGAAACTTGTTCGAAAAAGGTCCTAAATATGCCGTAATATACATTCACCGCTGGTTGCGCATGTTTGGGTTCAATGTCCCGGGCCTGTCAAACATGCTTGAGTGATAGTCACGGTACTAAAGCGTGTACCGCGTTCGCGATGTTGAACAGCTTTCAATATGCTTCCGTTTACCCCTTCGACTTCATCAGCAAGAATGTCAACAGAGCAACGGAAGGCCCTGCAACACCACATGGCCACACTTTTCTGCGCCAATGCGTTCGCCTTCACCTGCCTCATGACCGCCATGATTATACAGTTGAAGATGAGCCGAAACTTGTTCTAGTTCGGAAAAGGTCCGAATAAGTCGTGCCATAGTACATTTGTTACTAGTTTGCATGTATTTGGGTTCAACGTCCTGTCAAACATTTCTGACGGAGTGATAGTAATAAACAATGGTCCATACGCTCCGCAGACTTAGCCTAAACTTAGCCTTGTACTTCCATAATGTTCCCATCGCCATCAGACTGATAAAATCTTCTTTCCTTCCTTCACTGGCTTTCAACTTTTTGAGTGCTTCTAAATTATGAACTCTATTCTAACTCTATTTCACAGCATGCTCGAGAGTCCGCGAGGTGATCGCATCTATCCCTTTACCTTATTCTACAGGGATTCGGGAAAACGGGGGGGAGTATATATATACTGCAAGCGTGAGATCAATAAATCAAATAAGAATGGAGTATACAACTAGTCATCAATATGTACAGAAGTCATTATCGTAATTGTGCATCATCAATCATGAAACATTATCAAGCCCTAGGGTCTTGTGTCTGTGAGGGACCAGGCAATTCCAAACTGCCGGGTGGATATTGGGCAACACCACTGCGATCAGGAGGGGTGAGAGAACGGCGCGGCAAACCAGGGTAACCCATTCTCGTCGGATATTTTCCAGTATCGAGTGTCTCCGAATGAGAAGGCTGAGTGATGTTGCTACCCAGATTGTCCTCTGAATAAAGAGCGACGGGACCACGAGTATTCGTGCTGGATGTAGTAGGTCGGTAGTCTAGCAACCTATAGTCTGGGTATGGCCGCTCAGATGGCTGTGGGACGTATGTGTGCCGGAAAGGCGCGGAAGTGCGACGCTGCTGTCGTCGAGCAGCCACCTCTGACGGGGAGTAGACTTGTGCGGAACTGCGACGAAGACCTCGAGAAGGCGGCGAGGTGGAAGGAGGAATGGCGTTCGGACTACTATAGATGAGCTCGGTATCATTTGTTTCGCTGACACCAGTGTCAACATGCAGAATGGGACGACGACTAGCAGACTCTCGTTCATGCGACTTTTGAGTGTCGGCCATTGTATCGTGAAATGTAGGATTTACAATCTCCACAGGGATACCCGCAGTTGCATTCGTTGGTACTTGAGCACCGACATCTACTTGTGCGTGCAACATGCTTCGCTCGCCAGCAAGACCAATGTCATACACATTGTTTTCCTGTGTCGCAGGCGCATGTCTAATCGAAGGTGTATGATCTGTACTCGGAGGGAAAACACGACCGAAAAGGCTGTCAGAACGAGTAAGATGAACGAGGGAGTGTGATTGAGGAGGCGTCGAGGACTGTCGAACACTATTAGAATCGACGCGACGCGAATTGTTAAGGGACCTAGAGTTTCCAGAGGATGACATGCGTTTCTGCTGTTTACTCCGAACATGGGAACTTCTGTGCTCCGAGAAGACCGACAAAGGCGCCAACGTATCTTCATGAGGTGCCAAACCACGTTCCCCGGGTGTATAGTAAGAGTGGTCTTGATTCCACGAGTGTTGATCCTGGCCACGACTTTGACGTATCAGGCTTGGAGGAGGCGGATCTTCAAAGTTGGTGGCACCATGCAACAAACTACGTTCAGCGTCTGCGTCCCTGGAACCTTGACGGGAGCTTTGAGATTTCCTCCTACGCTTTGAAAGGTGTCTTGGAGGAACCTCCTCTTCGACAACGTCTGGCCCAGATTGAGATACCCGGTTATAGACTGACCGCCACCAAGAGCGATGCTGCCTATGATCTCCGACAGATTCGCGTTCATTGGGAGCTGCCTTGATGTGTCCTCTACCAGGAATGTCTGTTCGAAAGATGAGGATAGAAGTTCTGAAACAAAACAAAAAAAAACTTGCTAGATCCATAGCCTCTTCGTTCTAACTCTCGTTCGATCTGGACTTCCAGACTATCACTCCTTTCCCTACGAACACCACAGCCATAATCACTGCCAAGACCTAACCACTGGCGTTGTCCACCAACGTCAACGCGTTCATCAACGTCGATGTACACAGCAGGGAATGTGGCCGCATGAGTCTCCTGCTCTTCGGCAACATAAGCACGTTTCCTGTCGATCAAAACGCTCTTGGGTGAGTCCAGATGTGATTTACGGGCCTTTCCGAACGCGCTCTCATAATGGGTAATCCGCTTGGCGCCTTCGTCATGCTTTGGCTCCCTTCCTCGCATCTTGTCCCACATGTACACACACCCTTGCCATATTTCTCGAAACGTTTCTCGGAAATCCATGGCGTGACCTAGGGAGCGCAAGATTGGAGTACGAGAGGGAAGGGAGTCCTTGGACTCTGGATTGTGGAAAGGTCGATAGTCTTTGTATGTGAATGCTCGTATATGCAAGAAGCCGAAGAGCCTGAAAATGATATAGTTTAGGTATGGGATGTAACAACTAGTGATACCCACATCATTTCAAAAGTCTCCAGCAGTGCACCAATACCAATGTTGATGTCAGCAGCAGTCATGTACTTCGTCTGCATTTGTATTAGTGAGGTGATCGCACTTTGCCAGAGTTGACCCACGTTCTTGACGACACCGAACATTGTCAAAACTGACAAAAAGGTTGCTTGCCAAAATGTGAGGAACACTAGAATTCGTAGCGTGTCAGCATCGCAAATGCTGTCATACAGGTTACACGCACCAACAGCCTTGATGGCAAAGAGCTTGAGAAGGGGCCGATGGGGCCTTAATATCTCAGCGACAGGGACATACAACTGGATCAGACAGTACATGGCAATCGTGACGGAGAGAGAAACGATGATGACAATCTACGAAAGCATTCAAGACTTGGTTGACGTGTCATAGAATGGAAAAAATCATACATAGATATGGCCCCAACCTAATCCATACGATTCTTCGCAGTACAGTCCCATATAGTCCAGGATAACGGCGGCAAGAGTTGTCCTATGTCACCCGTAAGTACCAATCGAATGGTAGATGCGATAGATCCTACAGCGGTCGAACGACACAATACTGGAGGACGCCCCATTTCATCCATTGCAAGAAGTACAAACCATCCTAAGAAGGACAGTGAATACAAGGTGTGACAATAGAGTATCAAAGCTTACGCTAGGTTTCCATTTGACTAACCCAAGCGGGAAAACCCATTTCTTTGGTTCCTCTCTGGCCAATCTGGCCTTTGCATCAGCTTCACGAGACAGACCGACTTTCATGAATATCGCCCTCTGCTCATCAGGGTCGGGTGATAGATAATTTAGCAAAAGGTAGAAGAACGAGGTGAGCACTGTGGACTCGTAGCAATCGCGGACTAAAAGTAGGGGGGTGGAGTGATTCTGTAAAACGCTCAGCGGAGATATGGGACTAGACGAAAGAGGACTTGCCCAGAAGAAATATGAAGCAAGGCTGATGACAGCGTAAATGGGTACGAGGAGGAGGATGCGGACAATGTCTGAAGAGATGTCAATGGGCTGCAGACATTGAATGTAATGGTTCACATACAGCGCTGTTCACGTTTCTGAGTGGGGCCAGTCAGTATGGACACAATAACATTTGAGACAACGCACATTGGTATACCACTGAAGATGCTTGATGATTAACCAAAAGGATGTTGTCATAGCAACAAGAGTGAAAGATGTTGCAACAATCCATCCTACATGGTGCGCTTATAGTCCTCCCTGGTTAATTACTTCTACAGGGTACACAATGAAGAGCGCACCTTGGAACACAAGATTGCCATTTTGAAAAAGGGAGGGACCACTCTCTGCCTCTTGTTTGTGACACCTTCCGTTCTCTATGTCCGCCATAGGTCTAAGGTATAGTGATACAGATTTGGTGGTAAGTTATATATCAATAAATAGTCGTGAAGTCGTGAAGAATCGTAATCGTGAGAGGTCGTCAACAAAATGTCTTGAAGATATGAAAATGGCCTTGAGGTAATTGCGGTCCTGGATCCTTGGTCGAAAGAGTTCGCAAGGCCGTTGCTGGATGCGTCGGGCCTTGACAAAGGTCAAGGATGAGGAAAGACCTTTGATTGGCTCCAAAAGTCTTGGCATTTCCTAACCGGGCCGCTCTCCATGTACAACTAGCATTATTTCCAATTTCCAGTCTGATTCTGTCGATACCTGGTCAATACCGTCAGACTTTTGTATATGCCGGCCTTCACCAAGGATCAATTTAAGCAGCCTGTTGGGGTGTGACTCATTTCTGCCTTGTACTTCGGTACCACCCTGATACCACGGTCCTCATGTCTAGCACTCTTTACCCTCACACAATAATCACCTTGATCGTCGCCTTCAAGTTCGCATTGCAGAGACCGAAAGGACGCCGACTCAGAGCAAGCAATCTGTCGATTCTGACTGCGCGATTCACAGCCGTGCATCCACTGTATTCGTTTGCGATTCCTAAGAGTATGCTAAGACCACATCAGATACATCATGTAGACTACCGTCATGATGTACAGCTGTTTTTGAACGGAGACTAGCACGATAAAGAAGACATGGAACACCTACACTCTCTGCCCGGCGTGCACAATTACTCGAGGCGGACTGCATAGCCTTGCGGAAGAAGTCGTTAGACTGCCTCTCGAGGCGTTACCTCTGTCTGACAGAAAGTTATTGACAGACAAGTTAATGCTGTTGCTCATACGAAAGCTGGCCTTACTCCGTAGGATCAAGTGCCTTCGATATCTCCACAAACCTTCGCCCTTTGATAGTTATGGCGGTTCGCAACGGATCTTTCCAGTGGATACAGCATGACAGAGATTATGATAGATCTGTAAAAAAATAATGCAATGGTCACAACTTATCACCTTCGGTTTAATTTCAAATGTCCTTTTGCACCAATGTATAAAGGTGCTTTGCACTGACGCAATCTCGGCCAGCTCAAGAGACGTTAATCAAATGGATATATGTTACAGGAAGATCAAGCGTATCCAAAACTAAAATGGTTCAACGGTGACGAGCACTTTTTTCGCTTTGTCCCAACGAATACTTAGGAAGTAGTTCCAGGAATCAAGGGAGCCCTCTCAGGATCTTCGAGCCTCACAGCGCCGCTTCTCGCCCGTCCGAAAAGGCCGGTAGCACCCTTGACCACCCAGACGAGGGCTAGAATTGAAAAGGCGAGTGAAGACCAGTGAATGAAACCCGACGATGTTTGATGGGCAAAAATGGCAAACAATGACCATGCAATGGCGACAGATGCCGGGAGATCTCCTTCTGGACTTGAAAACGCGTATGTTGTAGCGGTACCTTCCAAAAAGAACCTGTACGAGCGAGATGAACGAAAGTGGGTGCAAACGAGTAGAACGGCTTACAGTCCGAGGAATACGAAGACTTTGGTCCACACTCCCGCCTCACGCTCGAGCGCATTGACACCGAACGCTTGAAAAGCGGTCAAAATAACCAAGACGGTGGTCCATCCATGGTACAAGGAGAATGGGAGGTGGACGAAGATCTCGTCGGCCGAAGATTGGGGTGAATGATGCTTCTTGACGATATAATAGATGTGAGTTACAGCAGAAGATACAAAGAGAGCGAAAATGAAGGCTAGAAAACATATTGGTTAACGTAATAAATACAAAGTTACGGGATGGGGCGCACCGACGATGTAGTGATGGCTCGCCCAGACGTTAACATAGATGGCATTGAGAACGCCAAGAAGAGGAAAACGCCAAGAGACTCCATCAATGATGACCTGCTTGCCTCCGGGGAAGAATTGGTAAATAATAGTTCCAAGAAGTAGGAGATGAATGAGGGACCTGAAGACGAACGTATGCAATGAGTAAGAAGTCAATAAATCAGAGAAGACGTTATACCAGATCAAAAAGGCCCAAGGCGCCGGAGTAATGTATGTTTCCTTGCCCGTGTAGTAGATGTCCGAGGGCGCAGCAATGGTGTAGATGTTGGAGCCTAGGAAGAGAAAGTACGAAAGGACATTGACAATCTGAGGTGATATGTTAATGGAAAACTGATTTAAAGGAAGGGAACTCGCCTTGAGCAGAATGCCGTCTTTCCAAGAGTCAGCCATGGTGGTGGTATGGGAAAGGTCAGGTTAGCAGGTGAGCGGTCTTATATGGCCCGCCCGGTGACGCATGTTATGAACACCATCACGTCATCGGGTTTCCACGCAACCCGCCCTGCCAAAGTCCTATTGCTACCACAAACGTGCAAGGTAACGCCCACTATTTGGGCATATAGCGTTCTTCGCTTTGCAAAATAGTCCAATCTAAGCCCTTCTAGACCGAAATCGTATCATCCTACCTTCAATTGGTGTGGTACTTACGGTAATCGAAGTGGGGCCAGTCTTCACCTGGTCTACCCCGCTAACAACCCTCTGACAGTTCGATGAACCCGTGTCGATACCTCTCGCTTAAACGTCGCAATTCTGTGGGAAAAGGGTGCACCTTTCAAGACTGGCTATCCTTCTAGCCAAGTAGAAACTCGGTCTCGAATATTAATGAATCTTCTGACGCCACTTCTACTATATGGAAAGCAATCACGTACAGACTATCCCAATGAATTCTCATGAAGAAGCCGAGTCGAACAGCCTTGCCGCGTTTCAATCACGTGTTCCATTGTTCGTGTGTGGCAAAGTTTCTTTCACAAATCCAACCTTGCTACTTGTCGTGGCCAGCGCAGCTCATTCTACCACCTTTGTCGTGCTATCATTATCTTTCTTGTTTTTAATCAACGACGATACACGATATCGAGCAACCATGCCACTCGCCAGACCATCAAGAAGCATTCGCAGGACCTCACCTCTACCCAAGTCTGGTAGAAGATCAGAGGGTACCCTAGTCAGTGACGAGGACCACAGCCCGTCTCCATCTATCAAGCGTCGGAAGAATGCAAAACGGGCAACGCCTATGGACGTCATCGAGATTTCTTCAGATGACGATGAAGAGCCACTCCCACCTCCTATGAAGAAGTCTAAAACGACGTCAGATTGGGAAGCGCTAGTCAAGAAATTAGGAAAAGTTCGTTTATCGTTATTTGATGCGGGACACGCCGTTCTGATATTCTTTTTAATCCAGGAGGCAGAAAAGGCTAAACAAGGACAAGCTGAAGCCGAGAAGCGAGCGGTATTTTTTGAGCAGGCTTTGAAGGCATCCGAAGAGGTTTTGAAGACATCTCAGATAAAAGCTGTTACGCCATCATCCAGTTGTTCTACGATCGTGTGTCGCATCCCTCCGTCCTGTTCAACAAATTCTTGATCGTTGAACTATAGAACACTTCTGAACTCGAAGACGCCATCACTTGTGAAATTTGCACATTAAAGATGTGGTCTCCTTACCTGTATGTCGGTCAGCCATCTCAATGCCCCTCTCTAACCCGAATTACCAGTCTTCCTGAATGTGGCCATACGTTCTGTCAATCATGTCTACGAGATTGGTTTAATACAACACTCGAGCAGCACCGACGACAACACCCTTATTATCATCCTGATCGACCTATCATGACCCCCGACTTCTTCCGAGAAATGATGCTCTACCCCCAGATTTCGCCTCAGCAACTTTCTGTCTTGGTCAAGCAGATCACCGCTGCATCTGGTGGACCAGTCTTCTCATGTCCTACTTGCCGCGAAATGGTGGAGAATCGGCCTGTAGAAGTCTTTGCAATAAAGTCTCTTGTTCGGACTGTAGCAGCCGCACAGGGTGAGAGTAGTCCGAGGAAGGAGCGGCCTACAGGAAGGTCGCGTAGCAAAAACAAAGCTCCGGCACGACTGGAAGGACCCTGGGATCGTTTCTTTCCTCCGACATGAACATATTATATGGACATTCTGTGAATGTTGGATTTTTGCGCTATGTCCTGTTTTATTGATTATTTGCATCATGTAATAATAACATCCAAGCATTTTGTGACTTACGTTGCTGAAAATATGTCAGGGTCCAACATGTCAAGGCACGTCACTATCCGGTGAGGCCTACAATTTCTACTGCACAAAACATATTATATTGCTGTATGGTAAGCCCAATAAATATGTCTCATCAAGAGCCCTCCAGTTGTTTGACCACACGATCGTGCACTTCTCTTGCTACACCACCCACTTCATCTACCCGACAGACAATACCAACATCAAGCCTTCTACCTGGGCCTGAAAGCTCGCTAATTATCTGGGCGAAGTTAGGAATTGGCTTGAGGGCATCATCGGACGACAACGGCAATGAAAACAACGAATGTGATCCATCAAGTATCGCAACCCTCTGTTCCGTCATCAGCCGGAAATCGAGGGCGTGATGAGACCGATATAGCACACGATACCATCCTGCGCTTTTAGCGAACGAGTCTACACCAGGAAACCCGGAGAGTTCTACGACGATGGGAAGGGTATCTCGGAGGAGCATGACTAGCCGATGCACAGAGGGCCCGAGCTTTCCCGCATGCAAAATGGTACGCAAGAAAGGCTCCGCTTCTGAATGTGGATTTCTACCGCCGTCCACGTTGCCCATGCGACCGAACCGCAGCTCGAACTTCCCGCCAGTCGGCTTCAACTGATCCTCACACGTTATCGATACGGTGTAGTCGCCCTTATAGGCAAACAACGCCGTCTGTAAGTCGAAGTCCAACAGCTGGACATCCTCCCATCCTTTTCTGCCCTTCAGTTGCGCTACCTCTCGCGCAATTACCACCATCTTGCTCACTCGCGCCCACTCCTCCAGGAACTCGTCCACACAGGTATTAACGTTTTCCGAGAGGAAGGATACGATGGCTTCGGTGGTATCGTATATTATCCGTTTGGAAGGTCGAATAATCGAGCTGGTGCTTTTACCCGATTTTGAAACGTAGACGTACTTCAACTTGACGCAAGTGACAACCTGGGCGCCTTTGCCAGATTCGGAGTCTGACCACCAGTTAAGCGGAATAACGCGTATATTGGGCATGGCCGCCTCAGCGGCAGGCGCGCCCTCGAGGATATGCTTGGATTGAACGCATAGCGATGGAACAGAACGCACGAGTGAAGACTGGAGTTCACTGGCGAGTGTATTGGCAGAGGTAGACGGGGTGACGTGGGTGAATTGAATTTCTCGTGATTTGAACTGGCGCTCAACCTTCAAGTAAGCCACGCGGGCGCAGCAGTAGCTGTAGAGCTCCCGCAAAACTTGTGTATCCAGGTTAAAGCCTTTGCGATTTGCCTCCATATGTGGCACGCTAGGGCCATTATCGATGCTCCTTTTCCTTTTCATTCCAGCCCTCACTTCAGCATCCGGCCGCGCAACGTCTTCGCCGTGTATTCTGTCGAGATCCAGCCAACCAATATCCTCCATGACCAAGTTCGCAAACATTGAATCCGGAGAAACTGTGGATTCTATGAGTGCGTATTGGAAGTTGTCGTCTGTAATGACAATGACAAGATAGTGATCGGGGAAATGCTCCAGTTGTATATACAATGTTCTCCGGACTAACGGCCCAAGTTTGCGAATCTCTACAACCAAAGAATTCGTCAGAAAGATGAACCATTTGACCGCACTGAAATCTACCTTCCACAGGGAAATTTCGAGTCCTGAAACTCTGTAAACCAAGATATTTGGCCATCTGCTCCGCGATCTCGACGATCGTCTGTGATGAGGTTAACGTAAGCATTTTGCAAGACGTGATTCATCCACTTACCTGGAGCCGTAGTGAAACCAATGCATCTATCAACATAGATGGATTCTCGTTAATTTTTTCGGATACGGCAAAGAAGCGTGGTCCACGTCCTGCTGCGGCGAGATCGCCGGTATCTCGAAGGTTTAGTCTTCCTGTCCGAGGATCGATGGTAATGATGACGATCTCGTCTGCGCAAAGTCTTACACGAAGGCCACGCGAATTATCTACGAATATTTCAAGAATTGAACGCTGTCCAAACACTTAACTTACGTTCTTCATTCAAAGTCACCACTCCGGGAGCACCGAATACTGCTCTTGATGACCCGCGTTGTAGTTTCAATTGTATCATAGATACGATTGAGTTCACATGTTTCTGTATCACTTTGAGCAACAGAGATTCGAAATCTAAATCATCAGCATTCTGGAAGACAGATCAGCAGTGAACATCTGCTACCTACTCAATTAGAACGTACTATCGTAAGCATTCCCGATGGCAGTATCAACTCTTCTGGTGGTATCTGAACTCCCAATGCGCCTTGCTCTGGTTCCCATGTGACTTTGAATCGGAGTCCTTCAACCTCATCTGAAGGTTGCTTGTTTCCCAATTTCGATTTGCGCTGGAGATCGGCAAGGACACGCGCTTTGGAGGATCGCTCAGGCCCTCCACCTGCCTGAACAGATGCACGTGCTTCAACAATGGCAATGACAAGTTTCCCGCCTATTTCTGGTATCTTAATTGACCGAGGGCGTATACCCATGTTAGGCACGGGCTTTCGCCTACAAGGAGGTAAATATTTTCCAAAACGGATTAGACGATGCCTACCTCCAGTAAGTCACAGTCATAGTCTTCTGATCGGGAGTCCTATTCACGGACAAGAACTCCGCCCACCCGAGCGAACGCATTCGTTCAGCCTGTGAAATAAACTTCAGGGGCAACGATTGCGGTGAAAATGTGGGATTAACCTGATACCAAAGAATTTCCAGCTGGTAAGATAGAGACATAATTTCTAGTAATTGCCATTAACTGTCAAACAGTTATCATGGCAGACAAATGTGCTCACGAAGAAAATTGTACAATCGGACTAGTGGCGTGTCCACAATGCCTTCGGGAAGCACAGGTCGTGGGGGAAGTTCAACACTTGGTGGCTGTTCTGGCATTGGCAAATAGAAAGCAAGTCTTGAATCGGCTTCATCCGTTAGATGACGCTTCATTATGCCCGTCGGTATTCGCGGAAACTCTGCGTTGGTGTTGAATCGTTTTGTGAGATCATACAAAAAGATTAAGCACCTTGGATTCCAGTGGCATCCCCACCAACGGTAATCAGAAATTCAACATGCACGAAGAACCAGCCATCGTCTTTCTCGGCGCCTCGTAAACATATAGATGTCTCAAATAACTTTGGGGCTGTAAAATAGACCCGACCGTTGGCTATGCATGTGTAAGAGACCGCCTTACATCTTGTAAGAAAAGACATACATATCCGATAATGGGACATTTCCACAGGAATAATCTCTGTTAACCTAAGTCGGTAGCGCATGACATCTTCCATATCAGTGAGCGTCTTGAGAACTTCCGCGTCCGTTAATGGACGGGGTGGTACTATGCTTTTCTGTAAACAGCCGCGTTGGTCCCAAAAAGGAGTGGTGGCAGTGGAGTGAAAAAACCTTAATGATGGTGGGAAGGCGCCTGTAGGATCCAGTTGTAAGTACATCCAGAGAGGTCAACAGATCGTGATTCCGAAGGCTAATGCATATGCCAATAAGTAGACGATGACCAGCCAAACGACATATTCACCGTGCAGGGGCCATTGCATCACGTATAGCTTCGAGTGAACCAAGGACGTCGGAAAACTGCTGATTTTGATTCATAAGGAAAGCCGTAATGTTCTAAGAAGTGCATTAAGTATCATGCCATGATCAAGTGTGATTGTAGAGCGCACCATGCACTTCTGCACCGTGCCCGCATCTCGTGCCCACTTCGCCACAGCATAGAGTTTGACCACCTGTTTCTTCGTCTTTACAACCCAGTCAGCCATTGTACGCTTTCGAGCGCTATCAGACATGTTTGGCATACTATACGAGTTTAAAAGTTGTGCATGGATGGCGATACAGACAACTCACGTCTCTGCCAATTCTGATAGTTCGGCATAAATGGATTGCATGACGCGTGAAAGTAGTTCTCCCAAGGGTATCTGTCCATCATCGACAAAAGGGAGCTCGCGTTCGTGTTCGTCAATATTCAGTTCAAGGCTGCCATTGGTGTGAATACCATTAGAGGCTGTCGTGACATTGTTGATTGTAGGTGATATATCTGCGACCATATTTGACTCCATGAGAGGTCGTGGTCGTACCAGATCGTCTAGCGGTTACTAGGAAGACGCTTCATGAACCATGCAGCGCTCAAATGCCAGTAAGTCTTGAGGGGACGACGGTCGAGGGAAAATGAGAAGACAAAGAGCAATATGATGGCCATGTGGTCGCCAAGACCTGACTCGGATTTCGCCGATTTTGGCTTTCCTCCTTGTCCCTGAACGACCACCTGCGTTGAGGCTCCTACTCAGCTGACGTAGAGGAGGATGGATTACCTACGCACTCTTGGATCTGCCGCCGTCTCTACCTTGGTCCAAAAGTCAGGCCTTAATCTGCCGTTCTCCCTGGGGCCGAAAGTGTCGTCGTTGGATGGTATCTGCACATTGTACGAGGGTACCAAGAGGGTGTGTGTGGTGCTATTCAGAGCGTGTTCAGATGTATATCTTATTTTGTAGGATGATAGTAGTCCTGTATCCGTCTTTGAATACGACTTTTCCCAGAAGAAAAACCTGGAGCCTCTTGCCAAAAACGCGCTGAGGAAGTTAAGGACCACTCGCCATCCCGATGTACTCAAGTTTCTCGATGCCGTTGAGTCAGATTCAACTACGTATATCATGACAGAACGTGTCAGGCCCCTACAAACGGTGTTAGAATCTTGGTCGACGAAGGGGCAGCAAGAGAAAGAGGATTGGCTGATTTGGGGTCTTCACCGAATCTCCGTACGCCGCTTTGTTCTTTCATGTTCAAGAGATTTCACTGTCCTAGGTCGCCTTGGCGTTTCTCAACGACTCATGCTCCTCTACACATGGCAATGTGAGGATATCTTCCGTCTTCATCTCTCCTTCTGGAGAGTGGAAACTAGGAGGCCTAGAAGTCTTGAGTAATCCAGTCGACGACGCCGCTGTGCTATATGTACTATTTCAACCAGTTTCCTAGAGCCATGTCTCATATCTTTGCGTACAGGTAATGGGTGGATTGCTACCAGATGCCATGGTCTGGGCCCCACCAGAAGTCAAGAAGAGTGGATGGTCAGCGCTGAAGCAGTAAATATTGATTTGTTGTCCTACTACACTACGAAGCTAATATCTCGATGAGAGGGGATTCAGCTGCTGCAGACGCCTATGCCCTCGGTTTGCTCGTCAACGCTGTCTTCAATCCCACACATCATCCCCTTGCCACGTCGATCCCACCTCATTCTCCTCCTACTGCTTCATCTCGAGGCGCCATTCCAGTAGCTGTGTTTCCTGTTGTTAAACACTTGTTGAATCCGAACAGCAAATCGCGATGGACACCGAAACGATTTCTTGATACGGGCATGGCCGATTCAGGCTTCTTTGCAACCAATCGGCTCGTCACAGTTTGTGGGGAACTTGACAATTTCACCCTAGGTAGCGAGGCACAGAAGACATCCCTTTTAAGGTGAGTTCAATATGTATGCACGAAGGTGTTGAACTTAAAACATATAGAAACTTGAATGAATCGTCGTCTTCATTCCCCCCCGAGTTTGCTACGCATCGAATAGTTCCCTCCTTGGTTTCAGCCCTTGAATTCGGCGGAGCATCTGCCGCCGCCATTTTACCTCTTGTGCTCAAGTACAGCAAGAATATATCCCCAGACGACTATCCAACACAGGTACTTGCACCTTTGGTCAAGTTGTTTACCAGTCCGGACCGTGGAACAAGGATGGCATTGTTAGACCATCTTCCGGAATATGTAGACAAATTGGACAAAAAAACGGTTGATAGTAAAATTTTTCCCCATCTGGTAAGTCATTGACATTGTACGGCGAGATTGTCGGAAAATACTAATTTAGAACTAGCAAACAGGCTTTTCTGATACAGTTGCCGTCATCCGAGAAGCCACAGTCAAGTCTGTTATCCTTCTTGCTCCCAAAGTACGTTGCGATTTGTGATACATCGGCATGCGTCCTCTCACCTGTTGTAGCTTAGCGACCGCATTTTGAATAATGATCTTCTACGGCATCTTGCCCGAATGCAAACTGACACAGAACCTTCCATACGGACGAATACTTGCATTCTCATCGGACGTCTGGGTCCAACTTTAGGGTATAATACAAAGCGAAAGGTTTTAGTGCCTGCTTTTACGCGCGCACTCAAGGATTCCTTCGTACACGCAAGAGTGGCCGGATTGATGGCCTTCATGGCAACAATAGATTGTTTTGACATCGAGGATCTAGCTACCAAGGTCATTCCGAACATGTCTCCTGCCATGTTGGATAAGGAAAAGTAAGTTGCGAGAACCGCTGCATCGAAGTCCATCGATATTAATGTACGCGGAAGACTGGTGCGCGATCAAGCTTTCAAGGCGATGGAGATCTTTGTCAAAAAACTAGAAATTCATGCAGCAACAATGGTCAGCAATACGATTACTATAATGTTCTATGCTGACGGACCACAGCCCGAAACGATTTTATCTGAGCCAGGAGACATACCCGGCGCTAACACTCCTTCCGCTGAAACAACGTTAGTAAACTCGGCGGCTGGGGCTGCTGGTGCATTGGCTGGATGGGCCGTGTCGTCTCTAGGCAAAAGAGTTCGTGTTATACTTTTATTCAGCATCGGTTTCAACAGCTTATTTATGCTCAGCTTGCTGCTACTGACATGCAAAGTACAATCGGGGAGACAGGAATGTATCGACCGAATTCTGTGCCACCCACCGAGGACAGTCATATAGGCAACCTTCGTCCCGGGCTTTTCGCCGTCTCAATATCTGCTGCTAATTCAACTGCGTCACCTCCTGCTGTTCCTACCTTTAATCAACCGGTCAGCCCAGCTGCACCACAAAGCAAGGGGCTTCGACTCAACGCCGCCAAGTCTTCTTCTGCAACCGCTGCAGCACTCGCGAAGCAGCTTGCCGAAGAGGCCGAAGCTGGAGAATCACATCTAGATTCTAATCCTTGGGGTAGCGATGATTTGATCGACGTGAATGCAGACGAGGATGACTGGAGTGAGAACGCCTCGCATTTCATTGCTCGATTCGGTCACTAAGTCATGCAATAGGTGCCTTTGAAACTGCTCCAACGCCCGAAGTTGTTCAGCCTAAACCCGTTCGCGTTTCAGCTCCCGGTCCCGGACTCAATGCTAACGGGAATTCATACTGTGCGTATTCCATGCATGGTTGAGTCTAATCCGCGGTCAGTCCTAACTGTACTATACAGCCCCCCACACAAGACCCCAAGTGTCTCGTTCTCGGTCGCCAGCAATCAAACAGACAAATAATCTGTCACCAGGCCAGCGCTCGAGCACACCATCATCACCAGCAATAGACGACTGGAGTAGAGGTCCTCCCCAGACCGCCACCCTGACCAAGGAGGAACGAGCGGCAGAAATGGCCCGACGGAAAGAAGAGAGGAAGCAGGTCAGAATATATTCTTTGCATCAACTGCATCCCCTGACAATGTATTGCCAGCGGATTGCCATGCTGAAAGAGCAGAAAAAGAACGCGGCGAAATCGTGAGCCTTTGACCTGCATGACAAATGCACATTCAGATACTGCAATTGGGGGTAAATGAATTTATCTTACTCGTTCGTTTTTACGCAGATGTAGTTTCTTTCTCTGTAGTTTCTGTTTCTTGTAATTCTTCTATGGGTATCCTGACTAGTATTTCCTTATTATTGCTGCTACTCTGAGCTTGCTCGTCGTTGTCTTCTGCGCGAGATGACACTGACCAAGACGTAAGCTGTAGACTCTGGCACATGGCTCGTAGACTTACGAAAAAGATTCAATATCTGGAACATCTTGGGCCACTGCACCAGGACGTCGCCAAATACTGGAATGTGTATAAAGAATGGTATCAACCAATAAAACATCGTTTACGAACCTTGGCCCGCATCTGCCATGGTATCAAAGTCCGTCGATAAGCCCTCTATACGTTCGAGGTACAACGCGCTGGCTCGAGTAAGGGCGTTGACTGCATCAAACTCCTTCTTCTTCTCGAGGAGCTTGGCAGCAGCTGCTGCAGAGTTTGTCTGAGAAGAGCGACTAGGAGCGACGGACTGCCGCATCGTTGTAGACGTAACGGACAAAGAATGAACAGCCGAATCCGGCCCGTGGACTTCGCCGCCGGCACTTGCCTGTATCCGTCGTTGCACAATCCTCTTCTGCGTTGGCCGGCCTATGCTGTACCTTCTATCACGTTGAATGGCGACGGGGACTTTACTGTTCGCAGAAAATCGTTTCAATGAGAGGCCATGAACAGAGTTCGATACCGCTCTATAAGTCGCAACCACCAGCATGGCTTCCAAAGGCTCATAGTGCAGGAGACCTTGGTGCGTATTTTTGCACAGATCCACTACTCTTTCTTTCTGAAATGCGGCAACAGGATATCCTGGTTTTCATCCCCCCCATTCAGGGCAAGAGGAGGACATTCTCTCGGAATTGAACATCAAGAATGGCTTCGTCCTTCCGCCTAGTGTGCAGGTGCGTGTTGGAACGACAGTAGTGGCGTCACATACTCATGACTCACAGATGGAAACATACAGTGCTCAAAGCACTGTTACAGAGAGTTTGCATGCACAGGATACCATAATCAAGTTAGAAGAACTAATGAATGAGGTGTTTGCCAGACGATTGCATCAAATACCATCGATCCCGTGAGTGAGCTATGTTATTATTATACAATGTTTCAAATTTTATTGCGACAGCTCTTCCACCTTCCGTGTTCCTTCTCGAGTGACGTTGAACGACGCTAAACGTCAAGCCTGGTTCGCTGACCTCGCAAATCCTGACGTCCCTCTAAATAAGCTTGGGAAGAGTGTTCCTCATGGAGCCAAAGGTCACGACTTACTCGACCTCCTCCACACCAATAACATCGCTATCCCTCGTGCAGTATGGTTTTTGCGCGTCTTCGGAGCCAACGAAACTGTAAGTGGCACACTTCCGACAGTTACTTGTTGATTTACCGTTCACTACAGGCGGGTCTTCGAAATAGACCATCATACAATCCTACACAATACAGCGTGGAATGGGCTGGCGTTGTAACAGGTTATATGAAGAAACAACTGGCTGACATCGCCCTTCCCAGCGCCCCGCGCCCCGGAATGAATATCAAACAAACTTTCAGAAGTGTTTTGGCGGATACGCACACTCGAGATCGATGGATTTCTCGGTTCACTTACTGTCTTAAGCTTTTGAGAGCTTTTTATAAAGAAGGACTGGTGGATCGACGTACTTTTCTAGTTTGGGTCGTTCACCACATGGGAATCTGTAATTTGGCCCAGGCAGGCTTCATAGCGCGAATAGCAGACGAGTATCTCGAAGGAATGATGAGCAGCCGACCTCTAACCCGACCGTTTGTCGAAGCGTGTGTCTCAAAGTTATCCGAGGTAATGTAAGTTCCTAACATTGTCGATTGTAGTTCTCATAACCCTATTCAGATCGGATCCTCTGCTTCAAAGGAGTTCTTGGCTGATACAGAGGGCCTGCTGAAAGCTATACTCCAGGTTTGTACTTTCTACAGAAAAAAGCCTATTTAGCCTTTGTTTAACACGAACCGTCTAGCGTTTCTGTCTAGCTTTGCCTGATGCTTTCGTCAGTCCGAGGATGTGGGCGACTCACTCCAGCCTTCTACTCTCCGTTTTGACAGAAAACATAATGGACCAAACTTTCGATGGTCAAAATCCGAACGAGATACACCAGGTGTTAATACGGAATGCCGCCGACATTCAGCGGCGTAACGAGGCGATGCTTTTTTACAACCTGCCTCCCCTCGCATCTGATCGTCTTGGCTCATCAGTACTGGATATCAAGGTACACTTAAAATGTCGATGCATCCTCAATCTGACATCTCCCTCAAGCTTCTCAATTCAATATCCAGGACGACTGATATTAACTCGATATCATTTTTTTCGGATAACGTCCTGGACGATCCAAAGCATAAGCTAGATATGCTCCTTACATGGAGCATTACGCCTCTTCAGTTTGGCGATCATAGGCCCTTTGCTGCTATCACTTTGATCAGAAATTGGCGTCAGCGTACTGGAGAGCGAGCCTTGCGACGGGAGGACCGATCACCCGATGAGTTTATCCAAGATCAACTGTTCAACTGGCTTGATTCGTCAGAGGTAGCTGGGGACCCGAAGAACATCCGTGCTGTTGCTCTGTTATTCGGTAAACTCATACAACGTGAATTGTTTTCCTATGGGAGCTACATACAACGTCTTATCGCTCGTGGAGAGCAAGGGTTATCCTTCAACGATGTAAGTCTATACGTTGACTGGGACAAAACATACTGACGAACTGTAGGCTGTCGAATCACGACACCGTCTTTTCCTTCGCTGGATCTCGCTATCGGAACATTCGCAACTGAACCAGAGAAAGGTCACTCTATACGGTGTGCGCACCAGAGACATGCCAGAGGAAGGTACAGAACGACAAATGCGAAAAGAAATCAGAGCAGTGATGCCACAGTTGTTTGGAGGTAGCTTCATATTCTTCTCCTCACCATTTAAAGCTTATTTTTGTTGCAGGAGATCTCGAGCCTTTGTTAACGTCTCCTAATGATCTTTTTCGACAGTGCAAGACATTCGTCTCTTCGCCCCTCTACGAACAAGTTCGCACATTAAAGCTGTGGCTTTTACCAATTCTGGAGAAGAGTATTTCAAGGTGAGTTGAATGTAATTTCGCTTGATCTTGTCATGGTAATGAGCTTTTGCAGCATATCTGTGATTGATAATGTGCTTAAATCCTACTGCATTGCCGTAGAACTCATGGCCGAAACGAAATGTTTCCGGTCAATTTTGAGTGTTGGTGTCAATTGTCTATGTATGATACCACTCACGCTTATGAATTGATATAGCTCACTCTCTGTTTACTGGAGCATGCATCCACCACTGACAGCCTGAATGCGGCGATCGACACACTTCGCCGTTTTCAAACTCTCTGGTCATGCATGGATGTCGTCGAATCAATCGTGACTAGTCTACAGACTGCTCATCAGATCTGGAAGAGTAAAGGCATGCAGACACGTATTCTGCTTGTTCTTTTGAAAGAACTCGATGACAATCGATTTCTCTCAGCCCAGGCACGTGACCAACTCAACGCAGAAATCTCATACTATTCAATGGTGAGTAGGAACCCAAATATAATGGTCGCTAACGGGGTGCTTATACTCATTAGACGCTCCAACCTGTCATTGTCGGGCACCCTGAACCAGTCCCCAGTGTGTTGCCAGAGATACTTTTACTGGCAGGCGACTACGAGGAAGATGCCCCGTCCACTCTCGCTAATGCCCTTTGGATAAAGTATCGGATGTCATTCGACTGGGCATGGAAAGTTTGGGACAACACGATTGCCAGTCTTCGCCAAATTCCTCTGATGGTGCCCGACACCGAGGGTAGAAGGGGATGTGCCTTACGATATGCAACATTTCTCCGTCATGTAGACCACCTTCTTCCTACAGGTCTTGATGACCATGTCCTTGGATGGTTCTTAGGTCCGGGTAAAAGTGAGGTAATAAATTTGACGGCAGATGTATGGGACATCGTCACTCTTCTTTTGCTTGGCCTAGTAGTTCATGGTGCTCTCAAGACTACTACGATCATGACCGGCCTCGTCTATCCTGCGTGGCAATGTGCCTCATCGTCTGTGGAATTACCTCCACAACAGATGGAAGTATTTCTTGCTGCAGCTAACAACCTCGTTCAAGGGTTGCTGCTTCGTGGGGAAGGTAGTTCTGGAATCATGCCGCCATGCGACCTTTTCGACGTTCAACGACTGCAAACCAGAAAACAAGACGTCTACTGCGAACCGCATTTTCCAGCTTTGGTATCAAACATTCCTGTTCTGGTATCCTTAGAGAACAGCGACAGAATTCCGGAACATTTACGAACAGAACTCAAAGCCATAAGGCACTCGCTTTATGAGGACGACAATTTCCGACAGGGCACTTTTCGCAACCTAGATGCTCTTCGGAAGGCGTTTGAGCAGGCTATGCAGCTCAAGGAGAACACGAGTCCAGAAGTAGGTGATCGGACCATGGCAGCTCTACGCATGATTTTTTCCGAGGCCCCCGACGAAGGTATGGATTCGGTCTGCGGCCTGGACCAATTCTGACACTCAATTCTATAGACATCGAAATATCCAGTTGGCCGGAAAAGTCTTCCTTTTTAAGCCCTTGGATGATATCCGCTACAACAATCCAACTACAGTTTTTCCTCAAACAGATGGAGCGCTCTTTCAACAAAGAGTCAAAAACTTTTGCCACAGCTTGTATGACACTGGACAAACTGACGTCCGTCATTTTCGATCACACACTTTCGTCTGATGAAGCTTGTTTCGTTACTCAAATGACACAAGGGGTGGGCTCTGCAGTGGCCGGAAAGATAATCAACAACGGCCTGCGCTTTTTGACTGGAGTCCTTCGTGATCCGTCGTCAGATACAGGCACTTCTCTGGCCCGTGCTGGGGAATCATTCAGGATCTTGATTTACGTCGCGGAGCCCCTGCGGCAAGAATCCGCTCATCTGCCCATTCTTGACCCTGAAATTCAGGACATGTTCTTTTCGACGCTCTGTAGCAAGTTTGCTAGTATCGAAGAAGCAACTCATAATCCGGATGCAATGACTGTCGATAGGACGGATTTTACACAAGAGGTGGTGCTCTTGGCGAGGTTCCTGCAGTTCGACTTGAGCTTCGAAGGTGCATGGACGGCTAGTACCACCGAGTCCAGCCGCAAACTGTGCGCAAGTTTGTATCGACTTACCCTGGTACGTGGCCTGCGGCATCCATAATCGCGTAACTGATTTATGTCACAGTTGTTTGCCTCCGGAAATACCTTCGATCCTATAGCCTATCCCCTCCTTTTGGATACTTTATATTATCTTATCGATGGTATGCATCCAATCCCCTTCAAGCTGTATATCATTAACAAGCGTATGTTTTTGTAGAAACACCCACCTCGACAAAAATGAATACCTTTGACCCATTCATTAATTACCCCAATATCACCCCCTCTGACTTTTCGCCAGACATACCCTTTCATTACCTCACGCAACTACGGTCGTTATTACCCCATCTTCCTGCCGTCTCCTCTGTTGCGGATCTAGCATCCTGTCATCGAGATGCCTCTGGCAAGCTGGTGCAGGATGCCCCTGTGGTGAATCGACCGTGGGAATGGATAGAGAACCTCGGCGAGCCATCCGTCCCAGAGGAGCGTGTCCGAGAAGGCGAGGTTAAGGCAAAGTATCAAGTAAAGAACTCTGGATCGATCTCTTTGGACACCTTTGGGGCGCGAATGACGGGGGAAGGGATCATCTCATCGAAATACGACGACAAGCGGATAGAGGCCAACATGAGAATGTTTGAGGATGGTCTGTCAGCTGATAACGTTTTCAAGCGCGACTGGCGGGAAACGAGGCTGGCGATGGAGATTGAGGGAGTGGCATTGACTGCGGGTCGTAAGGCTGGCATGAGCGGGAGTCAGGAACTGGGGCCACGAGTAGCGTCTCCTGGTGCTTCTTCGTCGCGAATTGGGAAAAGTCCTGCCCGTTCATCCTTGCAGAGGTCCACGAACTCGACAAGAAGCGGAAGTGTCGAGGTCATTGACATTGACAGCGTGTCGTCCTCGACTATGCGGAAGGGTGTTAAACGGAAGGCAGCAATGAGCGATGATGAGGTTATCGTCGTTGACGACCCTTCCAAAGGCGGCAGCTCAAGTTCCACAAAGTCCAAGCCCAAACGGAAACGTTGATAGTGCCCGATTTTTTCCTGCCATTTTTTCCTTCTATTTTTTTTTGTTATCTGAACGGTTATGTGCACTGTAAATGTATCGCACCATCCTGTAGCTTACTGTAATATTTTGGAATTAATGGACGGAGACACTTTTCTGTGCCGCTTTGATGCCGCGATCATATCAGTTTGTTCAACTTTCCCACGCTATGTTTACGAGTTAAGTACCTGCTCAGTCAGTACCCGCTCAGTCATAGAGCCAGAACAAGTCATAAAAGAATCGATGATTTGAGATTTTACGTCGTATACCTTGCCTCTTTCTTCTCTCAGCCTTTGACCTTTCAAGTTCTCGTTCGAGGTGGCGTCAGGTGTACGACGACAGACTGAGCGATCCAGAACGACACAATCCCAAGCAAGGCGTCCAGCCTAGGCGTCTGGAATGCCACGACCTGTCGTCACGAGCTTCACGGGCCCCAGGAGTGCGCATAGCTTTACTTCCGTTCCTTTGGATAAAATCACCCGCGCCGCCTCCATATGTCATGGCGGGCCTCATCCTATAAGAACCCCATTGTTATTGTTTCAAATCGCCTAGCCTGGTCATATCGACTCCATTACCAACTCCGCTAGGGCGCCGTGCGGTACCGATTCCATAGGAATACGAATATTTCTCTCGACCGTCAAAGATCACCCGTATCGGGTTTTCCGAATTTGTATGTTGTGGCCTCTGTAGATGGGATCTCATCTGTACGTTCCCAATTTCTCTGTGCATACTCCACTCTGACACCTCGGCATTTACCCCTGCTAGTACTAAAGCGTCGCCCAGAGGCCAACATCCACCCGGGCGATCCGAGTGAAAGTTTATCCCAAAAGTGCTGGCTCTCATATTGAGCACACGTCTTATCCGCAGTGAGCCCATCGGAAAGATCCATATCTTTCTAATTGCATTCAAATCGATAGATCAGCCTTAGCCCGTACCCAACCGCACTATTATGATTCCAAGGACCCGGGCCACACCTAGACATGTGCCCACCCTCGACGCATGGCCTGTGACTCCTCAAGGACCCCAGTAATTCGTATATAAGGAGGTCCAGTAGTGGGGGTTATCTCTCACCAGGAAATCCACCTAGTAAACTCAGCGAAAGAAAGCATGTACACCGTACGTACTCTTCTTCGCTACCGTCCTCCTTCTCCTAGCTTACCTTTCATGTAGACCACCCAAGTTCCCGTCTCCCAGACCTGCGCTACCTCCTCGTGCGCTTGTACTGCGTGAGTACCGCCCATTCCCCCGCCGTCCGTTGTTTGACGCGATTACCTAGGTGCTCCTGCACCGCCGGCGACTGCAAGTGCGCCGAATGCAAGCACTAAATGACTCGCCAATAGTCATGGCGGAGGTGCCAGTCGAATCAGAAGGACTCTTAATACGTGTAGGATATTATGCATCGATGGTTTCAGGAGTCTGCGAATTAATTGAACTATGCGTTATATGGTTTTATCTATCTGTTCGACCATGGGAAGGCGAAGAAGACCAAGTCCTCCGGATCCTGCAGTCGAAGAAGATTCGTCCTCGTGTTGTGCCTCGAGGACACGTAACATATCACATCTGAAATGATGCCTCTGTCCAGGACTTCAAAATAGAGTGTATTCGTGATAGGAAAACATCATACGAACACCGGTATTCAGGAGACGAACCCAAATATATATGTGCTCTCCTGACAATGCCTACACACCATTGGACGGCGGCGATAGTTGGCGTCCCGGTGATTTGTGCAAGGTATGAATTGATCGCGTCGTCATACCCTCTTCTATGCCTCATGTACCGCCTTCCCAGCTGCAGCCGTGCTCCTCTGGTAAATACTTTCATGCCGACAGAAACCGGTCAGAAAATGGGCGGGTAAGAGTCGAGCTCTGATCAAGGCTCTTGGCCATGACATAACTAGTCGGGGTTCCCTTCAACAAGACATTTTGTTCTAGTCAAAAGCCTAGGTCGACAAGTCAGCTACATTACTTGCATCTTGACCGGGTTTAGTTAGTCTGCCAGGAGGATGGTTGTTGATGGTAATGATCGGAGTTGATGATCTGAATTGGTGGCGTAGAACACATACAAGTGTCCAACACTATTCTGTTGTAGTGATCTAGCCTGGAAATATCCGTTGTGTGAATGTTCCTACGGCAGTGGTCCGAGTCATTGGTTTATATGTATAACCTTGTTCATGAGATTCTATTTGTCTTTCCGATGGCAGAGCACAGTTTCTAGTAGGTCGCTCATCGACCCTTCGCGTACTCTTGCTTGTCTCATTGGGATAGGCTACACGTAAAGTTGAATTCCAGAACAACGAAATAATTCCTTTCTTGACAACGCAGAGGCTGAGAGTAGATAAGCCAGGGAGCTTCAAAAGCGACCATTCTGAAATCGGAAGCCTCACCAGATGTACATCACAAATACTCCTGAGTGGCAAACGTTGCAACCACAAAGACCATTTCATTGGCTCGTAGGCGATTAGGATTGACCAGAGGACATAGATCCATCAAGTACACTGCCGAATCTATCCGCTAGTTCTGAGGAACCCATGACGGTTCCTCAACCCCTGGTCTTTATCGCTTGGCAACTGAAAGCGGTGGTCTTGCAGTACTCGTCTGTAGATATTTTTACTCCTGTCATTCGTGCCTAAACTAAAGGCCACAAGTTAAAATCCATTCAATTCCAGATATTTCCCGAGATCGCACCTCATGACACTTGGAGCGCGAAGGTATCCATTGTCGCCCCAGGACCTAAGAATACGATCCGTCTCTCTGGAAGTGCTTGAGGCCGTACGTTCCTATCAGAATTTATTCATGGCCAAGTAATCCCACCGGGTGGGCATGTAGACACCGATCATGATGGATATGGTTCTCGGAAGGTGGGCCGGAAAGCCGGATTCGGGTTAGATTATGTAACCCCGACTTGTGACCTCCATTCATAGATGGGCTTTGCGTCCTTCATTTTACCTTGTCCGCTGTCACGACTTTTTCGTCACCACTCACTGGTCCTGAAATGTGCCATAGCCCTCGATATATCTATCGAATAGGTACCCGCGAATCTGGCGGCTTCTACTGTCCCTGCTCTGTTCTTGTCCTGCCCATAATATCTCATGGTTAACCAGGTAATCGGAGGTGACTCAGACTGGTACTACGTCTTCACTAGCTGTCGGTTCGTCGGCGTAAAGTGGAGCTCTTGCGTAGCGTGTTGTCCTCGTTGCGGGTGGCCTGTCACACTTCATCTGGTGAGCCCATGCTACTTGTATCTCATCTTTATATCTCAGCTCCTGATCTTATTTTGTTGCCCGATACCTTGATAGTTCTGACATAACTCTACATCTCTAAGGTGCTTCTGCTCGGAGATTTGAAGGCATCATCACACGACGGATCCACTTCTTCTGTTCATTTATAGCACTATCTGGATGTTCGGTGTGTTCATTGTGTACATGACCTGCTTGCTGAATTTAGATTGGACTTCTAAAACACTGCGAGCTAATGGACCGACAAGCTCGCATCCAGCGTGGTCTGGTGTCCTTCATGCCTCCTTCCTCAAACCGGTGACAGAATTATTTGCAAGCTCAACTATTGTTCCTTTCCTTCTATTTTTTGTATGCAAGCCGTCAACAAGTGGGTCACATACAGCGTGACTTGATGAATCGAAGTTTTGGGAGGATTTCATGTTCTGACGTTTTCCCTGACAGGGATACGCCGGGATCCCCATTTCATGATCTGAGCATTTCTGTCGTTGGTTATTGCCTGCCCAGCACAGATAACTGTCACTTTCGATTCCGTTCCCATCACCACGTTTGATGAAGTGGAGACCAAGTTTCCCGTATCAAAACCCCGGAGGAATGGTAATGATTTCATTCCATTCAATTCTGATCTTTGCCTTGTCGATGGCAGTTTGATCGATGGATGCATACGACGTGTGGTATCTTGGAAACTGGATCCTGAGCCGGGCATTTTCGTTGTCGGGTTACCTGACTGAGTAGGAACGCGTCATAAGGCGCTCTCATAGGGTACGCAGACTGACTGCGACTCAAGTGGCCCATTCCATCAATCTTTGATGCACCCATGGCGCTATAAAATGGGCGGATAACAGACCAAGTACTCATCCTGATCAAGGGTTTCGATGATAACAAAATCCGTCGGGATTGCCTTTAATGACAAGGCCGACTTTTCTGCTGTTATCAAAAGTCTAGGCCAAACTTAAGTTCTATGTCACTTGTACTCCTTACATTCAAACCGGCACTATTTAGCCTGTCAGCTAAAGATACTGTTGATGAAGATGTTGATCATCGAATTGGTGACCAGCAAGATGCCTCATGCGCAAGCACCTAGTACTCAACTGTGATGTACATCTTTGCCGTTACTCTTCACAAATTCGTTGTCGTGTTATTCTACTGTTCAACTTCATGGACTGTGTTAGGCCAGTATAATTCTGTGTTATAGTCTTTGTGGTCTCGACCATTCGAAAAAAGGGGTAAACAGATAAGGAGCGTTGGACTTATAGATCTTGTTCATGCGGTGCTAGTGAGTCTTCCAATGGACGTGTCGCCTCACTTTGGGAAAATCTCGGACTCCGCTATGAAGCTCACGACCAATTTCTCAGTCGGCACCTGTCATTGTGCCCAGGAAGGAGTACATATAATCAGGTTCTGCACCTATCTGTGTTCGTCATATGTTGGAGCATGCTAAGAATAAGCGTTCTGCAATCGGTCACAAGACAAGGGAGGACCGACAAAAAGATGATGGCCGTATTGCATTTCTTATTACATGACAACTTCTGCACTATACAAGAAAAACGAGACAACAGAATTTTTCAGGAGCGGAGCTTGGCGTAGCCCTAGAACAATTGACCGCTCTGTTAAGAAGGTTCCTATTTTAAACTTATTAAACAAAGCATATCCTCACCAAATACCTGTCATGGAATCTCTAGAACAAAAACGTCAGACTCGTGACCGAGCACGATGAAGAGGGACCAGTCACAGGATCGCAGCCACAATTAAGCTCCAGTCCGTCATGGATAACCTAGTAGGAATTAGACTCGCCAAGTACGCCACTCAATTTATGCCAAATACGCCACTATGTATTTTATAAAGAGTGAATGGCGGTTCCGCTCACCCTGGTCCATGCCGCTTGGCAGGGGCACATGAGTTGCAGGTCGGTATGCGTCTAGAGACATTCACGGGGCTAATGTAAACCACTTGTTATGTGAGGTCAATCACTTTGAGTTTTCATCCTAAGTTTGGGCACGGTTATAATCGTGTCATGCATTTGGACGAAAGTATTAGAGACATCGTCGCTCATTCTCTGATAAGAGATTAGTATCTGTAGACAGAAGGTTTCTCCTCTCAGGACTTTCCTACTAGAAGTTCATCGTGTATGTACAGGCTTGAGTTATCTCCCTTCGCAGGTTCAGTATTTCCGATGGTTGAACGCAATATCGGAGTGCAAGTTGAAAACCAGTACAACCTTGGTAGGATAAGCATCATCTGGACCACTTGCTTAGTATGTGAGGTCAGAGTTCGTCCATCTTGAAGCAATTTGACTGTTGATGTATGGTCATATCGTTCATTAATTCTCATCTGTAGACCCCAGAGATGCAAAGCACCTCTAATAGATTTTTTAAGCGCTCCGGAGCCTCAGATGTTGGACAAGTTTGGTTCAGAGGATTTGAAGAGGAAAAAGCATTTCGGATTTTTGGCCGGAAAGCCGGACTTGCTTAATCCCCGCCTATGTCGTGACTTGTCAGGGTTAAACACGACATATCTGCTGTTGCAAACATTTCGGCTAGCACGTCGCAGCGCCGATAATGAATGCGCTCTGGACCCTGATACTGAATATCTATATATTGAGATCGGGACGTAGCAGAAGGCAAGTGATTGCAAATGAGTCGGTGAGCTTTGCGAATCTACTCAATACCTTCAAATGCCATTAGACCCCTCGCTTGGATCATCCTTCTCATACTCTCAGTTCTACACTTAGCTTGTTGCGTTACCCATCTCTCCCGCGCGCTTACATGGTGGAATCCTTGCATTGATCAGTACTAGGTTAGTTACGAATGAAGGCCTTGTCATTGTGAGAACCTCCGTCAGAAACCCTTGATATCCTGACGGGCTTATACATTTCCTACATGCTGCGAGTCTGAGATAACACACAGTTTTCTGTTCGTTTACAGCGCGTTTGGTGTGTTTCTTGGTGTATCGCTCAATCTGTCAACATGTTCGAGATCGATGCTGAGCGGCTGCGGATGGGACACACAGACCGGATCCTGTTACGCTATAATCAGACACCACGGATGAACGGGACTTTTTGAACACGTTTCTCTACCTGTTGACCGACCGATGCGGAGGAAGAGCGATGAGTGTCAGTGTTTACCTTTGAGATTCAGTTCATGTTGCTATCCCGTTCAATGGAAAGTGGAGGCTGCCATCAGAATATGAGAAGAATTAAAGACGTATTCGCATTCCGGTCTCAATGGTCGATTTCCCATACTGAGACCGGGTCGGGTATCTTTGACCGTTCAGTATCTGGTTGAGCAAGTTGTTGTTGTAAATGGAAATATTTACTATGTAGGACGTTCTCATGATTGATCGGGTGATCTATTTATTCACAAAATTCGCAAGTTTCTGCGAAATGGAAGCGATATAGAGCGGTGGACTATTTGTGGTAGACGCATCAAGTTCGGCTTTTGGAGTAGCTGCGCATAAATTTGTCGAGATGGTTGCGTTTCCAAGACACTTGATTAAAAGTCTACTGCGGTACGAGAAGATGAAGACGGAGTCGTCGTTAAAATTACCTACCTATTTTTATGGGCGCTAATAATGACCTTGACGTGTGCGAACAGAAGACACGAGACTCGGCCGAAACAAAAAAAAAAGTTTCAGGCGTAAATCGCTCAAAAAGCCAAGAAGAACGGACGGAACAGCAAGTGGACTGTTTGCTGTCAACCGGAGCATGAACTGTATAATGAGACGAAGATAATTTGTAGTAGTCTCGGGATATACAGGCAGTCGTGTTTCAGCAAGAGAAGTTTTTGTTGCGGGAAAAGTCGGGTTCGTGCGAGGTAGTGTGCCTCAGATTTACACGGGAGGAGCCGGTGATTAAGAGGAGAGTTGTGATTGGTGGTGGAGGCGAAAACAGATATAGGGATGTTCGAGGAAAGAAACGCTTAGAACGGGGAGCCGGCTTTGATGATATCACCCCACAGTTGCCACCTCGTGCTATTATCTGTTGGCGAGGCCATGGTCGCCGTCCAACGTACACAGCCGGAAGCAAACCTGGTGCTACTTTGTGTTAAGTAGTGGGTGAATAAAGTGAACGAATCGAACGGCGGTGTGGCAAGTAAAGTTTTGCACCTTAGTAGACGACGCCAGGGCCCTCGCTGGTCGCCGATCCTGTTACAGAAGTGCTGGCACGAAAATTTGCATCGACGCCGCCTGTTCTGGCGAGGGTCGCGTTGATGTATGTGAGGAAAATGGACTGATTTAACAAGAAGCACACGTAGAATAGTGAATGTCATCTTGCATAGCGGATCTCTATTAATCCGGCGGGGCACCGGTCGGGGATTCACGGTAGCCGGTCCAGCACAGCCTCACAACGAGCGGCTCCCTCCACCTGTCATTGGCCATAGGGGCACTAATCCCTCGGGAAATTAAGGGATGTGCTCCAAGTGGCTGGCCACTATAAAAGCACACTGCTATGCCTGGTCTACAAGATCCTCACTTTTCCCCTTACCCTCATCTTATATTCCAATCCGCCCTCGTCCTCGTTTACCAATGGCTCCTCATCATACTCCCTACGTTACCCCCCATATCCTCCACAAGAACTATGCCCAGGCTCACGATTCTGAACAGTTTGGTTCTCGTATGTCTTTTCTCTTCGTCGTGTGCCCGCCTTTGCTGACTGTCTCCCTAGTAATCGGCAAGGACCTTGACTACTTCTCCCAAGCAGGTTTCGACATGGACCGCATCTCCATCAAGCGCAATGCCCCAGTCGCGCTGCTTTACGAGGACGCCATTCGTAACGAGGGCGCCATCATCTCCTCCTCGGGTGCCCTCATCAACTTCTCCGGCAAAAAAACCGGCCGATCTCCCAAAGATAAACGTATCGTCTACGAAGACACTTCCAAAGACGACATCTGGTGGGGTTCAGTTAACATTAAGATGGACGAACGTATGTCTTCTAGCTCCGTTGCTGAAAAAACTCTCACTCTTCATCAGACACCTTCGAAATCAACCGAGAACGTGCCATCGATTACCTGAACACCCGTGACAATGTCTACGTCTTTGACGGTTTTGCTGGCGTGAGTTGCATCCTCGCCGTTTCTCTTCCGTTACTCACGTCATTCAGTGGGATCCCAAGTACCGAATCAAGGTCAGGGTCATCTGTGCCCGCGCTTATCATGCCCTCTTTATGGTATGTCACATCTCTGCTGCCATGTCAAATTCTCATCATTCTTAGAATAACATGCTCATCCGTCCCACCGAGGAACAACTCGCCGACTTTGGCGAGCCTGACTTCATTATCTACAATGCCGGCCAGTTCCCTGCCAATCGTTTCACAAAGGGCATGTCTTCTACAACCTCCGTCGAAATTAACTTCAAGCGTATGGAAATGGTCATTTTGGGTACTGAGTACGCCGGTGAGATGAAGAAGGGTGTATTCTCCGTCATGCACTATCTCCAGCCCATCAAGTTCGGCCAACTCTCACTCCACTCTTCCGCCAATGTCGGCATCAAGGATGGCGATGTCACACTCTTTTTCGGTCTCTCCGGCACCGGTAAGACCACCCTTTCGGCCGACCCCAACCGACTTCTCATTGGCGACGACGAGCACGTATGGAGCGACACTGGTGTCTTCAATATTGAGGGTGGCTGCTACGCAAAGTGCATCAACCTCTCCGCTGAAAAGGAGCCCGAAATCTTCAACGCCATTCGTTTCGGCTCTATCCTCGAAAACGTCGTCTACAACCCTGTCTCCCGCGTCCCCGATTATGATGACGTCTCCATTACCGAAAACACTCGTTGCGCCTACCCCATTGAATACATCCCCAATGCCAAGATTCCTTGCGTGGTCGAACGCCAGCCATCCAACATCATCATGCTCACCTGCGACGCTTTCGGTGTCCTACCTCCCGTCTCCAAGCTCACCCCAGAGCAAGCTTCCTACCACTTCCTCGCTGGTTACACCTCAAAGACTCCCGGCACAGAAGACGGCGTCCTCGAGCCTATTCCCACCTTTTCTACCTGCTACTCGGCTCCTTTCATCGTCCTTCACCCCGGTCGCTACGCCGAAATGCTCGCAGAGCGCATGTCAAAGCACAATGTCGACTGCTGGCTCATCAACACTGGTTGGACTGGTGGCAAGTTTGGTACAGGATCCCGCTGCCCTCTCAAATTCACCCGCGCCATCATCAATGCCATACATTCTGGCTCTCTCAAGAATGCTGAGTACGAAAGCTTTGGTGTCTTTGGTCTCAGCATTCCCACCGCCGTTGAGGGCGTCCCGAGGGAGATTCTCAACCCCGAACTTGCCTGGAAAGACAAGGAGGCGTTCAAGAGGGAAATTGTCAAGCTCGCTGGTATGTTCAAGAAGGCGTTTGCATTGTATGAAAAGGATGTCGACATTAAGGTGAATCAGGCTGGACCCGTGGTGTAAACAAATTAATGTATTGTAATTATAACATTGGATATATTAGAGGGTATAATCGCTTGAACCTTGACCACCATGTCTCGTTCCCTTTTCTTCGTCTATTGCCCCGACAAGACTGAGGACGGAACGTTTGAGCGTCGTCTTTCTGTGCGTTCCACCCATCTCGAGGGTGCATCAAAGCATATTTCTGAAGGCTACATACGTGAGTGCATCATACGAATGCGTGATGGTGGGATTGATAACGCTATCGCAGGCATCGTAGGCGCCCTCCTCTCTGAGGAATCTCTTTCGTCTGAGACGAAAAAGATGGTCGGATCAACGTTTATTTGTGAGGCGAAAGATATCAATGAGTGAGTGTCCTAGTAGAGTTGATATCACACTTCTAATTGTGGTAGGGTCAAGGAAAAGGTCAAGGCTGATGTGTATTATACCGCTGGAGTGGTGAGTTCGCTCGCTCAAACTTGGAAGTGTTGACACTGATGGCCTTATAGTGGGATCCGGAGAAGATCGTCATCCTCCCATTCGTGGGCGCTACGCCCATTCCATGAATCAGTGAAAGGAAGGAAATAATTGTATTCACCCGGTAGTCTCCGATCGTACAAGAATGTAAACTTCAAATGTTGTAAAGATTCCTACTTGTTCATTTCGCGACCCAGAAAGTTGTTCATAAACCGTATATATTACTTATTAACTTCTTCCTCTTTGACAAATTTACACGACGACAGTGCATACCAGTGTGGTCGTGGCCCCTCCGACCGGGATGGTTCCATTGCCGGGGAACCCACCGCCAGGTCCTCCACCACCAAATCCCCCGTTCGCTACACCGCCATTCTCAGTCAGAGTGGCGGCAGACTGGACGACGTAGCTCGCCGACAGGTCTATGCCCATGGATCCCCAACTATGGAAGAAATGAAAAACTGGAGCAGGGGCGGGAGAGGATAATACTCACGCAAGAAGACCATCAGTAATATCATCACCAAGGTAAACGTATTCAAGAACAGGGTCAATGTCCTCTGCTGCTTGTCCCAAAATGCCGTCTTGTGCGTTGGTTGTGAATGATTGCGTGTTGGTGTTGTACGGAGAGGTCTTTTCGACGGCGGTGATTAGGTCTTGGTCAAAGTAGACTTGGCCTATCATTTTCGGTACACATTAGAGGGACGTGAATCCGAGAAAATTCACGTAGCTTACCGACGTGGCGGTCACTGCTGGTCTTAAAAGTTCCATTATCGAAAGCCGTCCCGTCTCCGTGTGCGAGAACGTGAATGTGAGGGGTTCTGCCAGTGTAATGCCCTGACAACGGACTGTCAACAACACATAGGTTCCTGAAAGTTTATCACAAACCTGGGAATATGGTTTCGAACTGCACATATCCTCCCTCAGTGGTAGGCTGGATGCCACGAAGGAAAGTCGCGTTCTATTCAAATGAACACGGGTTTTCGTCAAATTTAAACATTCAAGACTTACCAAGTTCTCGCCAACGCCTGAATCGCCGTTTCCGCTAGCGACAACACCAGAGTAGACGCCTGTAGCATTACAGTGCCAAATGTCGACGAAGATGTCGGCGGCCACAGTCTCACAGGTGGTGTAATCGATTAGCTCGAGGTCAACGTAGGTGTAGAGGCCTGCTTGGTCTTCATGGATGTCCTTGCGGACGTACTCTCCATCGACCCAATACGGTCCTTGGGTAGCCTCAGGAACGAGAGTGCAAGACCCCGTTCCATCGAAGGGATCAGACTCTGCCTCGAGGCTGGTCTGGTTGGACAAGTGGCTTGTTCCCAAGACACTATCCAAACTACGCTTGTAAGGGGCGCCTAAAGGGATACTACGATCAGCTCTGGAAGGGGGAATACAACGTGTCTTACGAGTAGATAGGCCGCGCTGGCGACGGAGTTCATCGGCGAGAGCCTTGCGACGAGCAGCAGAGCGCTCATAATGGCCTCGACGACGCAGACTGTCTTGGCAGCCGCTGAGGGAGCGACTAGCGAACGTCTGGAACTCTGCACGACGCTGGAGTTCGGCCGCGCTCATCTTAGCAGTACTAGGGTGAGCTACGACGCCGCTGGCAGCCAGTAACAAGACAGATGAGAGGACAGAGAGCTGGACCATGTTTCACAGAAATCGGAAGATTAGAGTTTCTAGTGTTGCTGACATTCTTGTAGATAAATCGACCTTTATACTCTCGAGGAGGTACGTTCACGTGTGGATAAGTTCTGCTTCGATACAATCCAGCGACCTAACGCACTATGCTTGACTGCTTGTACAGCTTCATGCGGTCAGGTAAATGTCACCAAAGCTATTGGTTCCCCTCTCTTACCGTCATCCGCAGTAGAGCCATGTGTCGCGAACACCCTAGATATCGGCGGCCATGAGGGATGAATGCTCGAGCTCCCAGTTCGAGAATATGGGATATTCTCCCCTCTTCATTGTATTCGGATATTGATACCAGGGTCCGGTAGAGGCCTCATAGAACGAACGACGCCCTCCACCTTCCAGGCATGAAGACCATCTGCGTAATAAGACGGCAGGAGCCAAAGACTCCGCGGGACAAGATCACATTGAACACGATCGGAGAAAATCATGGCGATCACGTCTCAGTATCGTGCCTCGAACATTGATCGACCCTTCATGGCCCTGGTACTTAACACGCGGGAAAGTATCCTGCAAGCACTGATAAGGAACATACGAGACATTGTGTAAAAGAATGTCACGACTGACCAAGCTCCAGTGGTAGTTCATTCACCCCTTAGCGTTGGAACGGCCCTTCAAAACGCTAGGGAACTCTCAGCAGAGTTTTATTCTCAAACCGATCAGGCGGTCTTTCTTACTCTCCACGGGAGATTTGACCAAGGGGCGACAACCAGTCATCCAACCTGTAGTATCCAATAATAATGGCGTAATTGCACATGCCAGGGTGATGGTGGAGAAACTTATGACGAAAATGAATGTGCAGGAAGCGGAAACCAAGCTCTGGAAAGAGGATGTCATGCTTCGATGTCCAAAATATCGAATGTTTCCGCAAGCATTGTGGCTTCTATAAACACCGGGCGAAACTCAGGCAATCAAGTACATGTCATGGCTGAAATTGACACGAATGAGCATATGAGCGACTGCCAGCTTAGCGAAGGCTTAACGAGTGCAACTCACAAAGATGGTATAGACGTCTTTTGTCCAGTTAAGTGGTACTTGATACGAACACTTCCTTGCCATTTCGCAAATCCAATTGGTAGCGAGCAATCCGAATCCAACAGCTGCCGAGGATCCGATATATCTTGGCGTCGATTGAAAGGACCACGGTAGTGATGATACTCGTATCCCGAGCAAACAACATACTGCTTCTCAAAGGCAATGTCGCCACATGTTCTTAGGAAACATATACTGGGCTTGGCGATCTTGGAGAACTCAGATGCCATATGTTAAACTCCCTGTTGCATGTGTGAGTGCGAGAACAAATGCGATCCATCGCGGTCACTGGGTTGTAGGTAGCCAAAGAATACGAGCCTTGGCATAGGTCTGAATCAGCCACAAAGGTTCCACGTCAACGCAAAATCAATAATGTGATTGAGTACAAGCTGACAGGGCCAATTGCATGAGTGCTGTTTCTGATATGGTGTGTTGAATGCTAATCCTTCTGCAAGCATGTGCCGGGCTTTTGTACTTCGACAAACACATAGAACCTGAGCCGCCGCCAAAGAAAGTTACTTGAATCCACATACCAGAACAAATACTCAAACACTATGCCCTCTTTCGGTTCTGTGCGAAGACGTCGGCCTGCTATGCGAAGTGACCTCTCTCCGTGATATATCGTGGTGTCGATTGTTGACCGTAGAGACAAGATCATTTCATGCAAGATCGTACGACGATGGCCAGCCTAGATCAAGCCTATATTGCAGCGCGCAGCGATTACCAGCTTTTCCTGGAGAGATGATTATAATGGCGGTCAAGAGATAAGTTTGATGTCCGCTCCGATTAGTCATCGAACCTCACTCGTTATCCAAAAGTTTCTCTTCATCTGTCTTGCCCTCGTACAGATCTACAGCCTTATGTTGTAATCAGAACCTGCCAGTGCATGATCAGCTCGACCAAATTTGTCTCTCGGCACAACACATACCACTATTTGCTTCGTATTGCCGAGATCAAGCAGAATTTGAACGATGGTCCAGTTTCCCAGGAATTTTCGTATCTACAGCAATTGGTGAGTGCAAACTGAGAACTACACAGCACATCCCTACGTAAAATCTTCTAGCTACAATCTACAGAAACATTTTGACTGAACATAGTTAATACTTCGCCTCAAGTTAGCGTTGCAATAACCGCCTCCGAGTCACTCGTACATCTCCCGAGTAAGGAATGATTAAACCGTTCAATCAGATGCATGTTGACATGCCTCCAGTTCGACCACTTTTTTGAAGATCATTGCTAGGCGCCTCCCTGGCGTCCAAGTTATACCTGCTCTTCGTCGACCAGGTCTCGGAACAGTCATAGTACGGTCACGTGCTTAGCCGGACGTTGATATTAGCTGGCCCAAATTATACGGACACATACCAGATCATGACATTGCGGCAGTCATAAAAGAGGTCTGTTGTCATAAGTAACTGATCTCATATATTTACTCAGTACTTGCCTAAGCTGGATGCATCCTCGTGCTCCGCAGGCGACAATATACGTGTCATCAACTATTCTGGTATCATTCTCGGTAATGAGCCAAATAAAGAAAGCCAAATCATGAGATGTCTACATGATACGCGACGTCATAACCTGACTTGTCATGATGCAAAATGGAGGGTCATTTGGCCCCGGCGAAATATTTTCCTATTACAATCGGCACAATGGAAGATGATGGGCTACCTCATGACCGCATGAAGAAGACTCGAAGACATCCATTCAGCGCTAAAGTGTGGAACCACGACGGTGACTGTACTTTGAATGTAGTAAATTCTCTGAATAGTAAGTCATACGTTCTATAACGCAATTTATTGAGTCAAGCACTAATGCTATTAATATTCAGAGCCAAGTCATAATATCTGCTCGTAGGATTATGATGATACCGATAACGTTCCTGTTAGCCTTGATATTACCTTGAAGAGCGTTTTTATCTCTTCAAGTTCAAAACCAGGACAGGCAACTCGAATCAAAATTTCGTTCAGACCGCTGGTGACTTCACTCATGATTGCGGTCGCTTTTGTTCCGATAAGCAAAGTGCTAGGCCGGCAGAGTGCACAGCAGGATAAGGGCCCTCAAAGAAGCTCCAAAGAGAACACTCTTATCAAGGTGACGATATATACAAAGACCACTCGATTTCTATTGCGATCGGCTACCTCAACATGGCTAATGATGCCCTCACTATCCGTTTCACCTGTGCTCGAAGAGAAGGTGATCCTTGTTAACAATACTTCAAAGAGTGATGCAGAGACCGGTATATATGAAGTTTCTGTTGATAAGGAAGGTACGAGACTCGCAAGCTTTCACGACCGCCGTTCTGTAACTGACGCATCCCTCAGTAGCAGTTGTTCAAGAAAACTCCCCGGAACAGTACAAGAAGCTCAAGCGAAAGATCGACATCTACCTTCTTCCGCTCATGTGGCTGTGTTGTACGTCTGGCGGTATCCTCAGGTATTCATGTGCGGATCGTTACCCCGTTAGATGGCGTCCAGCAAGTCGATAAAACTTCGTTCAGCGAGTGTCAATAATCGACATTGACGGCACGGTACTCATCTATCCATTCGCAGGTGTTATGGCAACGTTTGGTCTTCGCGAAGACACCGGACTTCGTGGACAGCAGTACTCCTGGTGAGTCCTGCCTACTCTCGTTTGCCACCTTGCCTACCGGTCGAATCAATCACAGGCTCGCAACTATGTTTTACCTTGCCTACATGTGCTTCGAGTTTCCTTCGAACATCTTACTTCAGCGATGGAGAATGGGGACGACATTGTAAGGATTCTCAAGGAGGGATCTCACTTGCTGATTTGAAAACAATCTCTTTAGATCAATCTTCATGGTGAGCTCCTAGCCATAAGCTTTGATAACTATCAACTTATCCGTGGTTGGTTTTGCAGATATGTTGGGGGTTGATTGTCCTATGCATCGGATTTGGTATGTTGTCGGGGAGCACTGTCCGCCAAGTCATGGCCAACTGTTTCCGTAGCGAAAAATTGGGCTCATCTAATGATCCTGCGCACCTTGCAAGGCATGTTCGAGTGTTGCATCAGCCCGGGCTTTGTCCTTATCATAGGAAGCTGGTATACTCGACAGGAACATGCTTCACGAGCTCTCGTTTTTCAGGTCTCTTTCTCGCTCAACTATCTCTCTCAAAATCCTACTGATATTTCTGCTTCAAAGAGCGCTAATGCTGGATTCGCAGTCATTGCTGACCTTATCCTCTATGGTATCGGAACCCTGGAATACAGTCGGCCAGAGGTCGAGGCTTGGCGTTACATGTCATACGTATGGTTCTCTTTATCATGATGTTAGATCTTGATGTATCTTGACGTGTAGTTCCTGGGAGGACTTACTGTTTCAGTCGGATGTCTCTGTCTATATTTTCTGGGTACTCCGACAGAAGTTCCGTGGCTCAATAGGGAGGAGAAACAGATGGCGAACACTCGGATTTTGGCAAATCAAAGTGGGCATGATGTAACAGGTACGAGGGTATGGAAATGGTACCAAGTCCGCGAGTGCTTGGTTGATCCGTGTGTACGTTTGTCCCTTTGAACCATAGGTTTACGCAACTTAATCTTTTCAGTTTTATTTTGCGGGATTCAACGCCTTTCTAGTATCAGTACGTCTCACATAGTGATCTTGTCAGGATTATCTCACGTTTCCTTAGGTTCCGAACGGAGGTTGGTTCGTCATAGCGGGAGTTGTCTCCTCCTCATTTTTTATCATGATAGGTCTCCAAACGTTCGGTAGCATTATCAACCAAAGTTTCGGTTTCAGTACGTTCACAACTTCAGTGAATGAACTCTTTTAATTCCATCTTCGATGATAGCGTCTCTTCAGTAAGTACACCATTATCATCTAACTCCCCAAATGGCACCTCTGATGTGACAACGATAGGGTCATTTTATACACTATTCCGAAGAACGTCTTGAGTGTGACAATCTTTGTGATTGTTGGCGTGGTTCGTATGCTGAGTGTTGGAGTCCATTGCCAACTTCTTGACACTTGTGTTAGATTACTTCCAGATGGAATAATCTGCGTCTCATAATCATGGCTATGGGCACCATTCCTGGGTTCATCGGAGTGCTGGGTTTGTCTCTAATCGAAACCACGGACAGCACCAAGGTATACCTGATGGAATGTACACTAGTCGAGATTTTTGCTAATTCCTTGTGAATATGCAGTGGACCAAATGGGGGATGTATTTCATGGTCGTACGTGCACTTTTGTAGTCAAGAAAAAGAACTGCATTGTTTAAACTGCCGTATCAGACGCCATTTGTTCTCGGTCTTTTTCTAGCTTGGTCGCTTGTCCCATCCAACGTCCCCGAGCGTACCAAGCGAACAGTCACGTCGTCCTTTACTTTTTTTGGGTGAGCATGATAGTTTGAACCTTGTCAACAACTTCTCTCACCGTGCTTAGGTATTGCGCCGGTAATATGTGTGGATCACAGATTTTCAAGTCTAATGAAGCTGTTCGTCGTGACCCATCTTAACGCTCTCAGCCTGATCATGCATTCTTCCAGCCCTCCTATAAGAGCGGTACCATTGGGTGCTGTGCCTGTTTCGGCCTTGAATTCCTGATCATCATTGGTACGTTTCAATGATTCACCCAGTGCTCCGAAAGATTTAAAATCAGCGAAAGCATGGCGAACGATCCTTGTTTCTCGAAACAAAAAGCGGGACCAGGAGATGTTAACCGATGGCCTTACTCCAGAGGAAAGAGAGATGCAGGGAAAGATTAATGGAGAGTCGGATCTGACGGACTTTGAGAACCCTCATGTAAGTTATTATTCTCTTTGGGCGACAACATAGTAATGGCTGATACACAGTTCCGCTATACTCTGTAATACTTCTATAAATATTAGGTAATTACATGGACGATAGCGGGTTATGACGTCAAAGCAATCGTTACATAGCATCCAACTTGAACGGTGAAGAGTAAACTTTATTCAATACCACGGTCTTAGGATGTTGAAACACGAACAAGTTCGGGAAGTATAAGTACGTAATTGAACGCCAATTGCCTTTGTGTTCCGACTTGGGTACTATGGGTAAGGTAGTGAACAGCGAGTAAATCATTCTCTCCAAGTTCTTCAGCTCATGTGGCTAACTTTTTAGAACCCCATACTTTGCTTCTCTCAGTGATAACTGGTATGTGTAGATAAGAAGAGAGCAAGATTAAAATACTGTTGCTCGGCCAAGAGTACTATCCTAATACATACTATTGAAAGATGCGGCGGCAAAGGTTACTGAAAAAAGGTATACCTGCATATTAAAAAAGGAGGACATATAGCTCACGTTCAACGAACCCCAAGAACCCCACTTCTCTCAATGTTATTCAAGATCCACATCAGTATCACCATCACAACTTGACAACTCCACATTCGTCTCACTGTTATTCGCAGAAACATTTTCTCCGAGTCCTGTACTGGGCCCGGCCACCGAATTTGAATTGTTGATCGGCGAGCTCTTGAATTTGCCCTTCCTAGCCGACGAGCTAGTCCCCTCACGCGCTAACCTACGTTTCCTATCCAACAAAATAGCTTCCAACGTTTGCTTCTCCTGATCCACAGCTGTAGGCGCCGTAACTATCACGGCTGGGACGCTAAGATCTTTCTCATTCTCCACAACCGCTTCTTCCGCGGTCGACGGTTTTGAATTAGGGTTACGGTCACGCGGCGGCGCACTCCTCGATCTTAGGAAGGAGAGGCCTTTCACTGATGCTAACGATTTGTTCGGAGCGAGAGGAGTTGGCTGTGCGATAGGCACGAGAACTGGTTCTGCAGGAGATGGACTTTGATGTATGTATGGCTCTCCATGTGCACCTTCAGGATCAAATTCGTCGTAGATTTCTTCTCCAATAAGTTCTTCAAGTACGTCTTCAAGCGTAATAATTCCTAAGGGCATAATAGCTGGGTCGAAGCCTTTAAGGAACTAAAAGACAATTTAAATGAGATAAAGGACTCATGAGGAGAGACACATACTTCTTCCGCCCGTTCTTTAGCCAAGACAGCATCAGCTGGCATGGTCTGTTCGAGAGCAAGCATAGTTGTTAACCCCTTCCTTCCCTCTACATTGCCTAACTCAATGTCCTGATCTGGGTTCTTGCGTTTCTTTCTGCCTCCTCGTCCCTTCTTCCCTTCGGTTGCAAAGTCTTCCTCACAAACAACGTCTCCCTTCAAGGTATCAGGCGACCTTTCTGTTCCACTGTGATTGTCAATCTCCTCACCACTCTCCTCACTGCTGTCGCCCATCCCAACTCTTTCCAAGAACCGTCGTGTTAAGCCTCTCTTTCCCGTAACGGCTTTCTTCGCACTCTGGGCTTTCTCTACACTGAATCGGCTCACAATAGCCATATGTGAACGCCCCTCTTGGAACTTGTCTAGGATACCTAATAAAGATTCGTTATTAGGTACGAACATGACGCGGTTCAGCTGAAGCGTCCGTATGGGTCTGCACTCTTTCGGGTCAAGCAAGACGCATTGCTTCACAAGGAGGATACCGATGATCTTCTTGACTCTTTGAGACTTGCCCTCTGCAGAGGCAGCTGGTGGAAGGTCTACTTCTTCATAAACGGGCACACGGCTGTGTCCAGTGTTTACGATTTTAGTCAAAAGCTCGTAGTCCAACTGGGCGTCGATAGAAAGCATAAAAACATCAGATATGGGAGTCATGGCCTAAAGCAGGTGAGCACGATCCCTGGAACTGACTTGTAGAACGCTACCTGTTTCACATCCTTTTCTTGTAAGTCGAGCGTAGCCCCAATGATAGTCACAGTATCAGATTTAAGGTCCCCCCCATTCAGTGATTGGGAAGCATGCATGGCAATGAGTTCCTTCAGTTCTAGAGTTACCTAGGTCAACCGAGTTTCTGGTAAGTGACGGGCAACTCGGACATACCGACTCTGCGATAGATAATGCCATGGTTGGGGCCAAGGACCCAGTCAAGAAGCTTGGCTACAGGCCATGCAATGACGAACTATGGGTAGCGAGTGAGAGGGATGAAACAGAGGCAAATGGTCAATATACCATGACGTAAACTAGACATTTAGTCAATCCTGCGCCTTTAGCACCAAGATAGAGGCCATAGCGCGTGAATAAGGATTGAGGGATGATTTCGGCGAAGCTTTGGGAATTTAGCTCGCGTGCAATTCATTCGCTGGGAACTCACATGACTATGAGCACAGTGCTGACGGCAACGCTTGGTACCCCACCCCCCAGGACTGGATCGGCGATGACTGGCAATGTTTCATTGACAATCATGTTGGACAAGAGTAGGGTGACGAGCAGCAGATGACCATTCTTGCGAATGGGCTTTATCTGGTTTGCATATTCGCGCTGTTCCCTATACGATGTTAGTGTGAGAAAGAGGCTGTGTACTGATGAGCCTACGCTGTGCCACTGATACTGAGTACGTTGAGCTGTGTTTGGTCAAGACTCATGTACCCTAGGGTCAGCCCGGCAAAGAGACCTGATAATAGGACGAGGACTGGGATGAGCACTGCGAAGATGACATCCTTTATCTGGTGCTTGTCGAATCCGTCGGTGTCAGACCGCCCGAGTAAATTATCGGGGCTGCTCGCAGGATCTGAACGCGAAAGGTGGTAGGAATGCGACGCAAGCGAAAATAGGGTGTATACGAGCCTCGACGTCGCAGTTGAAGACAAAGGAGTAGGTGCCATGCAAGTTCGAGCTCAAGCCGAATACTGCGCATGATCGCATGATATGCCATGCCGGTACTCGGGTACTCTCACCATCCACGTAGAACACGACAAAAAGCAAACCGTTATTGCGAACACGGAAGAACAGGATAAAATCTATTTTCTATTTACTTGGCTTCTTGGCCTAATGTACAAATTTGTCCGCCGAGCGAAAATCGCAAGCGAGGATCACCGGCTCATCGCTTTCCGGCCACGTACATGCATCTACTGAGTGCCTGGCGTACACAATAACCAATCATAAAGAGAAATAAACAAAGGCGATCTGATTATCATACAGCGATTGGGTCGAACAAGCATCTGGGAAGGGCCGACATGCTAGATAGACTTGGGAAGTTTATCCACACAGTCGCGAATAACACGCAAGGTCTCCACTTTGTCATAAAGACTGCGATGGCAGGCGCTCTGCGGGCACTTTGCAGTCCAACAGGCCACAGCTTCTGGCCATTCCAACAATCCCGTCTCGATGACAGTGTCGCCCAGAGGCCGTGTATCCATCTCCATGATAATCTTATACTTCAACTCTCGCCATGTGTGGTAATCAATCAGATTGTGGCAGCTGACACAGGTCGCAGTGCTTCCTGCCACGAACGGTGGGTCATTCAATCTCTGGTGCAACCTACATTTTCTTGAGTAAACGAGGAACAGACTAAAGATATGCGTACCCTTCTCGTCGTGCTCGATGAAGTTGCATCAGGTCCAGTAGGGAATCGGTTGATAGCCTCTGCAGTAACGGTCGAATCTCCGGGTCATACAGGTTGTATTGCAGAGTCTGCGTAGATGCATGCTTCGCTTCTGCTTCCCACCCAAATCGACATGCAATGCCGTACAATCTGAACGGCTGGATTGTCAGAGCTGGGGTCATCACCAGCAAACGGACAATCGATAACGGCCCGGGGGTATCATACTTCTCCACTGCATCAAGAAGCGAGTCCAGTTGGTCGTATGTGTCTACCGGCGGCAGAGATAGACCGCACATCATCTTCAGCAGACTTTCTAGGGTACGCTCGTCCTCGTCAAGGTAGAAGACACCCTTTAGCTTTGAAGAAGACAGCGGATCTTGCGGTAGGCTGAACATGGAGCGAAAAAAGCCAGAAGTCATCTTGAGGGTGTGGGAATAGACTCGAAAGAAAGTGTTGCCCCCCTTGGCAGCGAGTGTCGTGTCGCCTTCTGTGAAAAGTGGATGAAATTTGAAGTCCTCCGCATTCGTCTCGGATATGCATAGTAACACATTAGAGGGCTCGTCGTCCACAAGTGCCATTTGCATGTCCTGCGATGCAGAATCTGAAGTTGAAGTTTCTGAAGGCGTTCGTTGAACGTTAAACATGATCTGTAAGAGGTATACAAATGAGTGAAGACAATAACCATGATCAAAGTTTATAGTTACATAGAACTGTCCGGCGCGAGTCAACTGAGATGGTTGTTTGAGAACGAGTGAGGAAGCCAATCACAATCTGTGGCTATGCTGGTGAGTAATGCCTCGATTTGACTATATAACGAAGCCGGAGGAAAAAAAGAGTGAGGAAAACGATTTGCCTCGAGTTTGGCAAGTGCATAGACATTATGATCTTAGAATGAAAATCCAAGAGATTTTCATTGGCATTTCCTTAACCCTCGTGGATGAATTTACTTTTCACCTACGTGATCAGATTTGGGTGCGGCATAAAACTTGGAAGTTTCTCTGCAGGTCATCTCCTTATTCAAACGAGCTGCCAAAGCACCCATCGCAGCTTCAATGCTGCCAGATCCCTCCGACACGGACTTGCTGGGTCGACCATGTTGACTTCATCAGAAGAGCCATCTGCTCTACCTACAAGGCTCAAGCTCCTTCGTGTTGCGAACCGGAACTTGAATATCGCAATTTGATTCCATACTTTATGCATCTGGAGGGAGATCACCGGAGCCGAGTGAGTGTTCACCATCGTGTTGAAGTTTGTGACAAGTTGCATCAATCTGGAGATTTGTATTCCGCCATCATCATGATTGGAACAACCATACTGCGACGGACATCAAGCTCCTTGCATAACGCTGCGCGTCGATCAATATCCTCGACAGTTCCTAGAGCACAGAGATTTCTTCTCTATGCGCCTGACAAAACGGAAAAAGGTATTCTTGCTCGCCGGTTTCAAGTGAGGCCGCAGCATTTAGAAAGGATACACGACTTTCTCAGAAATGGGACCTTAAGTGAGACGCCTCTTTTGATGTGGCCAATGATTTACATGTCTTGCAGGGGAAGGAGGACTGATATTCGACCCAGAGTCGCAACCCGATTCGGGAAAAGTGGCAGCAACAGGCTCGTGCATGATACTCGAGGCCGAGACGTTGGCAGATGCCAAGGAACTGGTGAAATCTGACATTTACTACACGTCTGGCGTTGTGAGTTTTTGTACTGATTTTGAAGGGAACAGGCTAATATACTAGTTACCAGTGGGATCCCGAGAAGCTTGTTATTGTACCTTTTATTCCAGCTACGTTGCCATGAACGTAGCAATTGTAATATTTGTAGAGACAATTGTTTGAAGTCGGGCGGATGAAGTATGTACGCGTACCGGACCGGAAGTGAACAATATCATTGCCGGTCATTCCTGATCACCCGCTGCGTTTACGGACTGAGCCAACCATCATTTATACCCTCATGTACCGTCTTTTGTCAACCACCATCTTTCGAACTACCCTCAAGACAACCGCCACCACGAGAGCCAACGTCCTAGGCAGCATCAGGCTCATGTCTTCTTCTCAATACGAGTTCATCCTTACCTCCAGACCGGAACCAGGTGTAACCCTTATCACCTTGAACCGTCCAAAGGCTCTCAATGCACTCTGCTCGCCTTTGTTTGTGGAACTCAACAATGCCGTTCGGGAGGCTGACAATGATGATTCTGTGGGCGCTATTGTCTTGACTGGATCTGAGAAGGCTTTCGCAGGTGTGTTACCCCACATGCAAGAGATTTTGGGGTTGACCATTTTTGTTTCTTAGCTGGTGCAGATATCAAAGAAATGAAGGATAAGGAGTGTATGTATACTATGTCTGCGTATTCCTGTCCACTAACGTCCCCTCAGATGCCGACGTGTACAGAAACAACTTCCTCGAAAGCTGGCAAGATCTCACTAAGATTCGCAAACCAATCATCGCAGCTGTCAGTGGATACGCTGTACGTCTGCATACCCCTCATAGTGCACTGTTGCACTGACCTGACCACAGCTAGGTGGTGGATGCGAGCTCGCATTAATGTGTGACATCATCCTTGCATCTCCCACAGCCAAATTCGGCCAGCCTGAAATCAACCTCGGTGTCATTCCGGGTGGCGGCGGGAGTCAGCGTCTTACAAACGCCATTGGAAAATCTCGCGCCATGGAATACATCTTGACTGGCCGTCTATTCACAGCACAAGAAGCAGAGAAATGGGGCATGGTGAGTCGCGTTGTTGGCGAGGGCGAAGGAGAAGTTGTCAAGGAGGCTATTGCGGTCGCCAAAGAAATTTCGAGCAAGGGGCAGGTCGCCGTACAAGCTGCGAAAGAAGTTGTCAATGCCAGTATGTGTTCTGCTCTTCTTCATGCGTCGTGGAACTAATGCTGAGCGTTAGCTTATGAATTGAATCTTGCCGAGGGTCTGAGGTTTGAGAGAAGAATATTCCATGGCTTGTTTGCTACCAAGGATCAGAAAGAAGGTTCGTTCTTCTGTTTTTGCATTTCCAAACATTGGACGGCTCACCATGATGTACATAGGTATGGCCGCCTTTGCGGAGAAGCGCAAGGCGCAGTTCACCAACTCATAAGGAGCGCAATGCATCCATGCTGTATCATAGTGTAAAATATAACAGTTCCACCTGCTTTTCTCAGGGTTTCCTTGATGGCTCGAGTGGATTTCTGCAAAATCAATGAGAGACACATGCCCGATACTGTAGCCACACGCACTTGAACCATCTGGCGATTCCAGCAACGATGAAAACTATATCAGAAGGAAGGAATCACATATTGCACGATAATGGTGTGAGTCAGATTCATACCAGCACCAAGGCCAGCCATAATTCGTTTTTGACCTGGTGTCCCGGGCGCTGTGGCTCTCGACTGCATCAGGGCATATCCACCAACACCTGTAAGGGTCCCCGTTCCTATTATGCGGCAAGAAAGACAGTCTTTATACGGAAGGGTCTGTTCAGTTTCCATGGACGAGGGAACGAAAGATGTATTTGCCGGTTGCCGGCCTACGTAGTTTTGGCCGATGTCAACCACGTGGCTTAGATGACCTCGTCTTGTCTCCTCCCCTCGACACTATAGACGTAGAAGATCAAGTACAATAAATAGAGTTTTCGCTGGAGATGGTGTTGTCAGGTGTGGTCAAAATCTGTACGATTGGTGGCTGTCCCCCGTGGAACAAGAGAAGAAGATCGAAATAGGACGGACGATTTGAGCAGAACAATAGTATAGTACAAACACAAATTTGAAACGATATTGCAAGCCCAGAAACCTATCCTCCTACTCTCACTATCGGAAAACCATGGTCTGCCCTTCTTGTGCTCTAGTTTCCTGGGTAGAAAACAGCTTGAACCTCACCTCCGTGCCCAGGCGTTGCCTTTATTGTCCAACTAGCGAAGGTACACTTTATAATGCCTCTAACGATAGGAAGCGCCGGCGTGACATCTCTTCCGCGCCACCACTACCGAGCAAACGACAGCGATTGTCAATTCCCCTGACGCCCTTCAAAGCACAGCCAACCAAAGGTTTCTTCTTCGAGGATGGTGACATCATACTCGAGACAGACTCGTGTCTGTGCCGAGTACACAGCCAGAAGCTGCGTGAAAAGCTCGGTGGCTTCGTCGACGACTTGCTTGGCGTCTCCGAGACTACAGAGGGAAACTCAACAATACCTGGTGTTCGCTCAATTAAATTGCCTCGGGTAGATGCTAGGAATGTCTCTTCCCTATTGACATACGTCTACGAAGATTTGTGAGTCAGTGAAACCATATTTGTACTCAAGAACAGCTCACCTTACACTTCACAGGCCTTTGGCTATACCTATCCGTCTGCAAGACGACGAGGAATCCCCTTCACCGCTGACTGCGTGGCTCAGGCTCGAATACACTCTATCACTGCTGTATACTAGCAGTCGCTTTAATTGCATACATCTTCGCCAAATATGCATCGGAGCTTTATCCACACTCTTCCGTGACCTGTCCACTAGAAATGCTCGTCCACCCGTGGTCCATGAGGCAGCAGGCGAGGAGGAGGAATTCAGAAAAACGTGGGCCATCAAAGCTCTCAATATCTTCGAGCAGTGCAACGTCCCTACCTTCCTTCCCATAGCATGCTACTACGTTGCACAGCTACCCGTGGAATATATCAGAGACGGCGTTCCCATCATCCCAGGGAAGAGAGTTGTCAAAGTAGAAAGTCAGGACACCATTAACCGTATCCTCAAAGGGCGGAAGACCTTAAAGTGCTGCAGGGGGCGAGCGTGGCGCTGGTTATCTCGACCGAGTAATACCCACCGTCCACAATGTGAACGTCCAGAGCCCGACGAACCCTTTGATACATGCCGAGGTGTTCTTAACCGCGTAGGGAGACATCTGGAGAAACTAGGGTTCTTCGACGAGCACAGAACAGATTCACTGGACACCTTACACCCGAGTGCTGTGAAAGCCATCGTAAAAGAGCTATGCATTCATTGTTCACCGGCGACCGAAAAAAAGATAGATGCGACGAACAGAGCGACTTGGGATGCATTACCAGGTATTTTTGGATTGCAGAAATGGCCTGAATTAATGACGATGCCGAAAACTTATGTACCGGGGGAAGACTCTTTAGCACTTGAAGAGCTGGAGGTATTCAAACGTCTGTAACATATTATCTGTACATCGTCTGTAATTGTATGGCAGAGATAAATCGAAATGGTACTTACGAATCCATCCAAAAGCAAAATCGGAACCGTGGAATCAAGCGATCATGAATGCTTTTCAAGAATGCGTTTCAGTAGTGGCGCTGTAACTTTTCGAGTTGCGCCCGCGTTTCCCTGCTTATACACACGGATATTCTCCGCAGGCACCTTCCCCGTCTTGAATTTTTTGTGCTTCTCTACCCTGATCTCATGGTCCTCTTCCAAGCCCTGCCACAACCTTTCCGCCAGACCCGTGTCCGATAGAACGATCCATGCCATCTCTCTACAATGTTTCACCTTCTCTTTTCCACTCTTCTTGGTTTTCTTGAAAGTTGTCAAAATACCAAGGACATGCAATTCTCGGTCTCGCATATACGCCTGGCCTTCGCTTAATAGTTTTCCTTTACTCCCCCAATCTTTCACCGGCAACGGTACTGTTGAAAGACCAGCTTTTACAGTAGGCTTGTCAGGATGCCAATGGAGGGTGAAGGTATACTCCTTATAATCTCTCCGAAGCAGGTCTCGTGGGCTCAAATGAGACACGTCGGATTTTTTCGTGGCGAGGGTGGCACTCAAGGATCGAATGGACGGAATATCATGGAGTCCATCTGTGTTAGAGGAGGAGAATGAAGATGGGAGCTCAAGACGCGCAAATCGAAGAAGGCGAAGGACGGCATCACGATCAGCCTGAACAGCCTTTCCACCTGGCTTAAGACCGTTCGTATCGATGAGAATAGCACATAGCAGGAGAATGGCGATTTCCTGGGGAAGATCATACGGGCAAAGATTGGCGACGAGAGAAGAACAACTGCCTGCCGGAGTGACTATTCTGGGGTGTGCAGTGTCTGTGTATAAGTGCTCGTCTTCGTGGTGGTCGACAATAGCCTCTACACGCGCAGCATCAGACGCGTATGGAGGACCAAGACGATTGTGGTCAACGAGAACAAATCGCGTAGAAGGGAAGGGAGTATATGATGCAAGATTATTGGGAAGCAGGAGCTGTTCTTGAGGATTATCAATACCAACCAACTGTAATGCGTACAGATTTTCGGCACGTAAGTGAAGATCTTCCTTGTCAATCTGTATATAGGGAACGGTAGTGATGGACTGGTGGCTGAACCATGCAAAACCTATCGAGCTCGCGATGCTATCTAAGTCTTCACAAACTCTGTGAGACGACCCAGTGAATGACGAACAAATGTACACATACCACCAGCCTCGTTTCCCATAACCATGAGCCACTCGTTGGCATTTACCCTCGACTCTTCGATATCAGTCAAGTAATGACGCTTTGTGCGTTCCAAATAGTGCCACAAAACATTCTCAGAAGGAGGATTTGCACTTGTAACCGGCGTCGACTGAGATGGCTTGGTGAGTTTCCAAGCGACTGAGAGACGACGAATATGGCTGGCCATGGAGAGCTGTAAAGGGCGCCAAATTCGGATGTTGTTGGTGGATGGCAAGAATTTGAATTTCATGGAGTTGAGTGGTGTGACCCAGACGCGACCTGTCATTGTCATTGATTTAACTTTCCTCTCATACTTTTCCAAACTTCCCTCGACTCGGAGTATTGGTGAATGTAGATGTAAATTTGATGCAAAGAATGAAAACAGCTTCTGGTAAGTGTGATTCCCACGAACTTTCAAGTTTTTTTGACAGGACATGTACACAGGTTCAAGCACGTCTTTCAGGGAAAACGAAAAACTCCAGACTACGGCACGCTAAGCTCGTTTAACTTCAAGAAAGGGTAATGTAGCAATCCCCTCAGCATTGCCGGCAACCGGATGTGCGATCTTTCCTACCTTGATTTAATTCAACATACACCAAGTACCACACCTCTGAAATCCCAGAGACGTGTACCAACTTGTAGCGTCCGTACCAAGTCTGAGGCTGTCTTATCGATTTCAATTTACGAGACCAGCCCTGATTACCATGGTGCACCTACTCCTAAACTTGAAACTCTGCGGAACAGGTACCAAATACTGTTACTCGGCAAACCTAAAATGGCTCTCGCCATCGTCACTTCCCACCGTGATAACTTCCCCATGCCCATTCCTTGCAAGATCTATATCCTCTGTGCCATTACTCTCGTTCTCATATTCTCCTTCATAAATTGGTTCCAATTTTCTTTTGATGCCAATGCCTTAGTCTCTTTCGCTCCGACATTCGCTAAGCCTTCCCTACCGAAGACGGGCCCTCTCTCCCACCCTCCTTCTCCTCTTCCACCTCCAGCACGGCTCGAGCCAATTGCTATCACACTCGTTCTGATGGGAGAGACCATCGTCCATGAAGGAAGTATTGCAATAAAATCTGCAATCATGTACACAAGTCGACCATTGCATTTTCATCTCATAATAACCGAGAATAACATTGCTTACATGGAGAGGAAGTTTGCCTTATTCCAGAGACCAGCATATGACATTGAAGTTAGATCTCTGTCCCACTATCCCCTATGCTTATATTTGAAGCCCCTTCGTAGGTCACCTACTATCCGATCACTGCAGAACGCGTCCGCGACCGTGGTCACCGTGCTGGCATTGGAGAGCAATGGAACGTCTTAAGCAAAGTCTTCATGCACGAGTTACTCGTGGACGTCGATAAAACCATATTTATGGACACGGACATGATATTCCTTGTGGATCCTTTAGAGCTCGTGCGTATACCTGATCCAAATCTCCCTACAAACCCACATGCCTTTCCCAGTGGAATGATTTCAACAAATTCGAAGCCTACACGCTCATGTCATTTCCCACACTAGGTCCCACCTCTCATCCGGGGCAGATTTGCAGCTGCATCATGCTCATGAACTTTACTCTCATGCGCAACCCTTCTGCGATGTTCATGCCCTCGACCCTCCTGCCAGATACGCAGCACTCATCTTTGGCAGTACTCCCGTTTGCCCGCGGAGTAAGCGACGGAATTCCCAGTCCCATAGCCGATGAGACGGTATCTTTCGATCCTTACAATCCATTCTTTGCCGATCAGGGAATATTTCACGTTATATGGCTATACAGACCGGCGATGTTCAGACACCTATCCCTACGATGGGATGTTAGCACTTGCCGGCAACAGCTGGGCATCTCTTTGGGATCTTTTGGAGATGAACTTGAGGAAGATATGTCCGAAGAAGATCAGTTGGGACAGCAGCTCGCGTTAGAGGGGAGCGGAGAGGAGCACACACTCATGAGCCCCGGTATCTTGCATTTGTACGCCACTTTTTGGACTTCTGTGCTTTCATTCCTGACATCGATATATAGCAACTGTCAAGACAAGGACGACATATGGTTGTTCGAGGAAAATCATAACCCGAGTGCTAGGTTCGGCCCTATGGTCACTACTGCGTTACGATACAAGTAAGGATTGCCTAATTTTCGTCGTTTTGACCTCGCTGACTTTCATTCTTGAAGATGGATATGGCTAAACAGGGGAGATGGTACTGCCAGTGTAAAAACCCGAACAGAAACTGATGGTAGATGGTGGGATGAACGACTAGCACAGGCCCAAGCCAAGCGATGATACGATACTAAGACTGGATCGCAATAACAGCAGTAGCAGCACTATACATTCTTCACTCTTCTTCATCTTCATCTCCCGAAACCTCTGCATTCTCTTGTCCAGCCTTGGCCATGAGTTGGGCCAAATCGTGTTCATCAGTCTCCGAAATTGCTTTCGGCTGAAAACAGAGGTTAAGACCGGAATGCGAATACTCAAAAAGGAGACTGACCTTCATCTTGATGACCAAAGTACCTCCTTGCGCCTCAATGGTGTGTTGAATACTGTCAATTGCTCGTTCAAGTCTGTCCACGGCAGCATACTGAAGATAACACGAGTGTCAGTACCAGAAGGCGAATCGCTGTTATATTACAAACCTTGTCACCCGCGCTTGTGCTCAACACATACAACGGGGGTGCGACTAATTTAGCTTTGATGGGAACCTGCTCCGTACTCTCTTTCTCACCCATTCTCAGCGCCTTTTTGATAGCATCGATTCCCTGTGGGGTATAACACGTCAACTCAATATCGGCTCGTAATTTGATCGGTTGCGGCGTTAGTCGACGCGCAATCGTCGACATAAGAACGGATAGCGTATTTTGAGATACCGGGTTGGGTAGCGCGTTAGAGAGGGTCGCAGGCTCACTGGATACATGTGAATCGATGTGATGATGCGATACGGCAGAAACTCACGTTAAAGCGAGCTTGAATGCATCATAGGGATGTCCAAATACTTTCCCCAAAGGCCAAGCAATAGTTTCGTATAACTTTTCTAGTCGTTCTTCTTCTCCTGGCCCTCCGTGCCCCACACCACCCTCTCTTTTACCCCGCTTGCTGACCTTTGGCTCATCCTCAGCTTCGGCCTCTCTTTCTTCGGCATCTACAACCTTGTCCAAGGCTATTTCACCATCCACGTCGCCATCAACGCTTGAGATTTTTGACGCCACATGCCTCAGGATCGAAGCGACAGTTTTTGATTTCATGTACCTCTCTTCGCACTTTATGATGTCTTCTGAGGATACACGACGTTTTGACAAATCAATGTAACCTATGGAAAGGGTGTGACAAAGCAAAGTACAGATGCAGAAATTGACGAACCTTTTTCCTTGTCGACCCTCAGGACGACGACAACTTCATTCCTTCCTACACGAATGAGCTTTTGAACGGAACGGATACGTCTCCGTGATAATTCGGAGAGGAGGATCATTCCTTCTGTGTTGTCATACTCCAACTAACACATTTCAATTGGAATACCGAGAGAATATGGACGAGAACAAACATCGTGACTAAATGAGTGGTGTTCCGAGACCTGAAGTAAGAAAAGAGTGACATACCAGCTTTACATAGGCACCCATCTCTGCGATCTGCCTTACTTGCACCATCACTAGCTCGTCCACCTCAGGATATTTCTGTTCATAGTACCGCATGATGTCGTCACCAAGAGACGACGACTTTCAACAAAAGAAGATGGCGTGTTCAAGATTCGCCACCAAAGTATAAAGTCAAAAGACGGAAAGAAGCAGCAAGTCGTGATGGTTTGCAACGGCGAGGAAGGTGGATGTCGGAAGATGTGACTCGCGGCAAGGATTTTGGAAACAGTTTGTCTCTGTTAGGTCTGGAAGGCTCCGGCCCGGATTCCGTACAGCTTTCTTTCGACCATCATCCTCCATGGATGGAATTAAGGATGGCATTCGTGCTGCCTCTGTTCCACTGGACGACATCGTTCGACCTCATGCCGCTGTCATTTACTCATCGGAAATGACCTGCCATCGTCCACTCCTTGAAGATCATTATGAGCAGCCAACGCGGATCACTCGTATCTGGGAAACCATTACTGCCGCCGGATGTACTCTCAAAATGAAGCGTATACCTATCAGGCCTGCGCATAAAAACGAAGTACTACTTGTTCATAGCGAAGACCATTGGAATCGCGTACAGGATCTACGGGGTAGGTTCATTTCGTAGTAACAGAGTGCCGATGCCATTTTTCTTTTGTAGATCTCACCAGCGAGAAAATACAAGAAACCCATCTTTACTATGACTCACTGTCTCTTTATGTTATGCAAGGAACTACACGGGCCGCTCTTCTAAGTTGTGGTGGTGTAATAGAAGCTTGCCTTGCCGTTGCTAGTGACCTTTCAGAAATTAAAAAGTGTTTCGCCATTGTCCGGCCTCCAGGTCATCATGCAGAACCGACACAGCATATGGGATTCTGCTTTTTCAACAATGTTGCTGTTGCCATCAGAAATGTACAGCAGCAAACCGATGTCAAGCGGGTGATGGTTCTGGACTGGTAATTTTATTCCAATGGTATTAAATACTCACCCTAAATCATATTCCTAGGGATGTGCATCATGGTATCGAGTTAGTACTGTTGCTTGTTTCTTACCTTGATCGTTGTGTTTCAGGGAATGGGACCCAACGTGCATTCAATGATGACCCTAGCGTTCTGTATGTATCATTGCATAGATATGACAACGGAGCATTTTATCCTTGTGGCCCATTTGGTGGCATCCAATCGTGTGGCGAGGGTCCTGGACTAGGATTGTGAGTTCATTTATCGCACTTAGTCGTCTCACATCATATTATGGGTTTTCTAGTTCTGTGAATATTCCGTGGCCATGTGAGGGCATGGGTGATGCCGAATATATCCATGCCTTTCAACATATCATCATGCCCATAGCCATGGAATTTGCGCCCCAATTGGTTATAAGTAAGGAGTCCCTTGTGAATATGTATCATCCATCTTGATGGCTTTTTAGTCTCGGCAGGCTTCGATGCTGCAGAAGGAGATCCGCTGGGACAGTGTTGCATAACGCCTGCTGGATATGCTCACATGACGTATATGCTGTCAGGCCTTGCTAGTGGTCGTTTGGTGGTTGCTCTCGAGGTAATGTGCGACTCTGTGACAGTCAGACTCTGTTGACGGTCACGGTTGCTCTATAGGGAGGGTATAATGTCGAAGCAGGGGCACGTTCAGCCTTGGCCGTCACTAGGGTTATAACCGGAGAGCCGCCTGACGAACTTCCTCCTATGATAGCTAACGAACAAGCTACTGAAGTTGTCTGGCTTGTGGCCAAAGAGCAGAGTAAATACTGGAGAAATGTCAATCCAAAAGCATGCGAGCCACGTGAAAGTAAAATTTCCCTCCTCTACACCCGTCTCGTTCTGACAGACTATAGCTGTCGAAACCAGCACGTTCTCTATCCCTGGTCAGCGCTTCCTTGTGTCTTCTTTGATTACCTCGCTTATGTTATATAGATATATTGAAACTCCACCGGCAGAATTACTTGTCCAGTAACCACTATATGATGAACGTCCCTGTAATCAATGAAGAAATGGGAGAGCGATTCGGAATGCAAATAATGTGCACGTAAGCTTCGACATCCTGTAACACCGTCTATTTCTAAATGCTTGGACCTTAGGTCGGACATACTGGACAACCCGACGATGGTATTCTTCATGCACGACTTGTGTGTAACAAAGTCTCTACAAATTATGCATCTTACACATATCCAGCGGCAATATTCAAACCGAGCTGGAAAATACTGCTACCTGCAATCTCGATCTCGAGAGGTCCTACTTGGTATGCTAGACCTCAATAGATTGATCTAGGACTGAATACCAGATAGGTTGATTTCTCGAAAGAGCTAATTTCATGGATAAAGGGTTCAGGCACGGACGTTGGCATTCGTTATATTCTAAATCCTCACTCATTTGGGCAGGACATTGTTTACTTGACGTAAATCTGTACCCCAAGCCTCTTGCAGCGTCAGTGAAGGTCGTGCGCGTGACCACATGATGGTTATTATCCGCTGACCTGCGTCATAGAAGTCAAAATCAGCGCAGGTTCTCGCTAAAGAGCTCGTGATATATCTCTGGGATAACTATGTACAGTCAGTATCCGTAAGCGCTTCTCTTCTGATTTAGTTTCATGGAAATCCTCCAGGCTTTCAAATGCCCAAAGAATCATTCTCATAGGGCACGGCCCGGGCTGTCAACCGATGATCGACCTACTACAGCAAAGATGTTTGTATTTTTAATTGCTCTGTGATTATTCTTCGAGTTGAATTGTGTTGAAGGGAGTAGCGTAAGTACGAAAGTAAAAGGTGTCGTGCAAGTCGTAGGGCATCTCAAAGTGCCATTGGCGCCGACTCAACCGGAGGAGGTAGTGCCATGGTACCTAGGAGTAAGTAAATTACACCTTTGAAAGGAAGTTGTAACAATAACTCTGTTTGCCAGCACTCCTTTGTTGCGGTTCCTGTGAATCACCAAGTTTTTGCCGCTAAAACAAAGAAACGTCATGGCAACATCGTGCCAATAAGTGAGTTAAGTGTTGAATACTTCGCTGCATGAGTTGACTATTTTCCAGACGACACTCGGGCAATCAAGCTCATTATGAACGCTCTCCCAAGTATCCAAGGATTCGTACAAGCACAGCTAGGGGACGACCAGCATATGGATACTTCATAAATAAAGCTTAGGATGTAATTGTCCCCAATTTGACATCTTGATCGGTTTATTTTCACCCCGCATTAAAATATTGGGGTAATGTGGGGGGATGCATGTAATGTCCGGAAGAGGGCAGGACCCCATACTGTCGCCGTAGTTCACAACACAATCGATCACCGGATCACCCATTGGGAGTCGCGTTCTTTCCAGGAGCATCAACGACTAATAGAGATAGTTCTTTCCTTTCTTTGTCATCTTACAAGATTAACCCTACATAAAAGAGGCCGGCATAGGAAGAGTCCGTATCCTTCCCGCTTTTCTCTTGCTGCGATATGTCGGACAGCTACAATCTTCCTGCTCTCCTCGAAGCCGTGAGGACCTCTTCCCTTTCTTGCCAGCGATCTCCACATGCATGATTTCTAGGATCCATCATACGTTGCAGGCCTTGGGCTGCTGGCTTTATTGGCTGTGCTGTCCCTCTATCGGCGGTTTGCACGCATCTCTGTCTCCCATATTCCTGGGCCACCGTCTGAATCTTTCCTACTCGGTGTGTCTGTTTTGTTCACTGAGCCAGTACACGGTTACAATGCCCTTACACAGGCAATCTTGCTGAAATATTCCAAAGTCAAGCGGGAGAGCCTGACTTTAAATGGCAACGTCAGTATGGAGACGTCGTGCGTGTGAAAGGGACCTTCGGCGTGCGTCCTATACTATTGGCAATTATATTGTCCCCCCTGACGGGGTTACAATACATAGGAAGACCGGCTTTTGATATCTGATCCCAAGGCGCTCCAGTATATTTTCCAGACATCTGGTTTGTCTCCTTGATTATTTTTGAGTGGGATATCGCTGATGACTATCTGTTACCAGGCTACGGGTTCTTGAAATGGCCTCAAAGAACTGAGATCAGTCGCGTCTTAATGGGTCGTGGACTGTTATGGGCCGACGGTACGTCAGCTTTCGTTGTCTAGCCCATCATTAAAAATCACTATCAGGGGACATTCATAAACGACAAAGGAAAGTGATGCTTCCAGGATTCGGAGGTATGTAGCGACACAGTTGAAGAATTGGTCCAGTGACCGAACCCTGCCAAAAGCACCGGAAAGTAAATCCTTCATACCTATCTTCCAACGTACTGGCGCCGAAGTAAATGCACCGTGCAATGCCATGACAATGATCGGCTGATCTCTCTATTCAGCTAGTTGCAAAATGGACGGATATCCTTGCTGGTTCACCAAGTCAAAGCGTTGAAATGAATGTTGCCACTTGGCTGTCCCGTGCTACCATGGATTCCCTCGGAGAAGGTACAAGACAGAAGCATATAGCAGCCAGGGCTTGCACTTATAGTTACCACAGCCGCGTTTGACTATCAATTTGGCGCTCTGGCTCAGAGAGACAACGAACTGATGAAGGCATACTTTGGTCTAATGTATGAATATTTCAAAATGCAAGCGAACAGTGTACTGATTTTACACTTTCTCAGGAACGACACTCTTGGTCAACCAACTAAAAAATCCATTTTCTTGCAAACCGTACTGCCTGTCTGGGCTTTGCAGCTAAGAGCCAAGTATTCCAACAGTAGACCTATGGCCCACGCCCGATATACTGCAAAGCTCGCAGAGGAATTGACCCAGGCACTCATAGACATGAAGTCTTCGGCGCTACTACAAGGGAAAGCAAGCAAAGATGTCCTGAGTCTGCTGGGTAAGTCTTCCTTTATCTCTCAGTACCTGCGCTTAGGTCGGACATGGCACATCAAGTGAAAGCCAATGCATCAGAAAATGTGGAGGCCGCTTTGACTCATGAGGAGATGCTGGCCCAAATGCGGTAGGTCGCCTCACATACACAATACTTCTTAATATTCTTAGTAAGTATTCATGTTTCATCATAGGACATTGTTACTTGCTGGACACGAAACGAGTGCTACCAGCACGCTTTGGATTCTCCTAGAGCTTGCTCGACATCCAGATGTACAAGACAGGCTTCGTAACGAAATCCGTGCCATGGAACATGTTGTTCACGCTCGTGGAGATTCTGAGTTTACCTCTAAGGACTTTGAAAGTATGACTTATACCACCGCCGTGATGAAAGAGGCTATGCGTCTTCACCCGGCGTTATATCACAATTACCGACAGGCCGCCCGCGACGATGTTCTTCCACTCTCAAAGCCGATTCTCACCACTTCGGGTGAACTCATAGACAAACTTCCGGTCCCTAAAGGAATGAAAGTGTTCGCATCTATTGCTGGATACAACAGGTATCATCATCTCTAAGTCACAAGATCAAAGCACTCACCTTTTCACAGAAACAGGGACATATGGGGAAGCGATGCGGATGTCTTTAATCCAGAGCGATGGCTACAATTGGAGAAACACCGGAAGGGACCTAGTGTGGGAGTTTATGGAAACTTGTAAGCTCTCACATTGAATCACCATCGGTCTGTTCTCACGGAAGGTTTTCCAGGCTGACTTTCGCCGGAGGCGTCAGAACCTGCGTGGGTTGGCGTTTCGCGATTTATGAAGTCCAGGCCCTATTGATTGCGATCATCAACAATTTCATTTTATCACCCACAGAGGACCTCAAGCGTCTTCGTCGAGAAGCTTGTTTAGTTATGATACCTACCCTCGAAGGGGAGGTGGAAAAGGGTGAAAACCTTCCTCTTCGAGTAAGCACTGCTCCAAGAGACTAGAAGTTGTAGGCTGCAGGAACTTGGAGAGACCAAAAAGAAGTGTAATTTTAGTGATCTCTTACCAAACTAAGCATATGTATGTTCCATCTTGTATCAGCGGAAAACAGCGCGGTTACATTTTTTGGGTTGATCAGTATTGAGCTTAGACGTTACATTGTACTCCAACTCTGAAGAAGTGCCTTTTTATCGATCCATCGGATCCATGCTTTATAACCCCAATTACCACCGGCAGTTACATGCTCTAGGCAAAAAAGTAGAATCCCCTTCCAATGCGTCCAAAGCCCACAACGAAGCAAAACGGGCGGCACTAGCGGGATTGATGTCCATGGCCCTGGCCAGCACGATACCATGAACAAGCACTGTGGCAACGTATCACGTTAAACGAAGTTGGATAAGGAAGAATGACCCCACCGTCGCATTGAACGCTACCATCAACATTTTCCTTGCTGATCTCGAAATCTTGGCATCCACTCGCTTGAAGGAGTTCCAAAAGAACCTTGGTGGGATGATGAGACAGCGTTTGAAGTGTGATATGTTTGTCGTAGAATGGCTGGACGAGTTTTGTAAAAATGGCTTCTACACCATCTGGAAGGAAGTCATCCGATATGCACATCGCCCCCATTATGGATTCTACAACATCTGATAGAGGCTGTTTACCCGATATTTGAGCGGCGTGCAAGAGTAAACCTGTGAAAGCCAACCTTCGGAGGTTCAATATCGAACCAGAACTGACCAGGTGCTCGGCCTTCCTGTTGTGCCGCCGTGTACTCCTCGTTTTGTTTCCGTTTCACTTCCTTTTCATAGCTACTAATACTTAGAGCAAGTCCCGCTGACTGGAATAAGAGGTGTTTATGTAAACCAGAGCACACGCAGAGGGCAGCTAATGCGCGATTTGATACCATTGCTCCCTGGAGGCTTGTCTTCAAGAAGGCGAAAAAAGGAAAGAAAGTCATTAGAGGCATACCTTTAGCAAAGTCAGTGCACCGGGTGAAAGTCCTTGGTTACGGCTAAAGATATGTCGGACTACCACTGTACGTAACTTCAGCTCAATGCGATTAAAATAGGAGAATAACACACAAAAGTCAAGTACTGCATCTCCAACAAATTCGAACCGCTCATAACAAGAAGTCTGGAAACCTTGATGGGTAATATGTGTCTACTCAGTTGAGAATATGAGTCAGAGTGGGATCCAGCGAAAGTCAACTAACCAAGGCTTGGGCCAGTAAGTACGGCCGTTTAAACTTGTAACCTAGTACACTTTCAATAGCTTGGAGAGTTCCAGGTTTGAGTCTTGTAGTAACCCTGGACGAGGGAGCCATAGCCGTGCGGCCAAAATCTGACCACTGTTCGACTCTCGGAAAACATACTCCCAGGTCTTTTGTGACACGAAGAGCCACATCTTTGCCACCTGTGAGATAGGCGGCACCGATGATAGACTCGACAACATCGGCAATAGTCTAAACCGTAAATGTCAGGCAAAGCAACTTGAGTATAAGACTTATGGTACCTTGTCACCAAGCCATTTGCTGTTATCACCTTGATCACGAGCTCTCTTCTTCCTTTTCTTACGGCCCCTGACTTTTGTTGTAGTAGACGCATCCGTAGACTGCGGGACTGGTACCAGCGGCTTGGTTGCGGACTGTACAGCGGTCTCCTGGGCCTGACGGGTGGTTGCATCGCCGTTATTCAATTTCTTGGTAAAATTGGGGGGGCACCAAGTTTTGATGCTGAACGGTCTTGTTTGTATAAAGGAAGGCAGCCCGGTGCGAACAGCTTGGTGAAGCAAAGAATGATTGCTAATAAGTTCTCTTCGTGACGCGTGTAGGTTGCCTTCGCTTCTGTCTGGCTCTGTTACGAAAACGTACAGAGAGGAGACATATTTCAAGAATGAATCGCCTTCCAGCAGGTCATGTTGTGTGTGAGAGACAATCGACGATTGACTTACCTAGAAGTTCTAAACGCTCATAATCATAAGCAAGGCCTACTGATGGTGCGGTGATAGCCATCCGGAGCTGGTTCTCAGCTACGGAATGTCCAAAAAAGCTGGCATTTAACTCTTTGACGAGCAAGATATGGTTGATGTTTTCCATGATCGACGGAAAGAGAAATCCTGTGCGAATGACACTGGCTTATGTTAGATGGGGATACTGTATAAATCTTTGAGAGGATAGATACCTTAACGGAAACGCGCATTTCACGTAGAGTTCCGGTATCACATCTGGAAACGATCGTATCAATGATTTGATAACGTGACACTGAATACTTACATAGATGATCCGGCTTGCCGCCCTGCGGTCTGGACGAAGGGCTAGCATATTGCAACCACTGGTCTATTTTCACGACCTCAAGGATACACTGATTCTCGTCCTTCAGATCGGGAAGGTTTTCGTACTTTGATCGAACGAACTCAAGGATAGTCGTTGAATTGTCATTCGGCTACGGAGAAAGAAAGTCAAATAGAGAGTCTGGACATTCATAATGGACTTACATGAATACTCTGCGGAGTCAGGTCATGTCTAACCTTCACAACTTCGTGACGACGAGTGAACTCCATGCGGCTTTGGATGACAGCATCATGGGTGTCCGACTCTACCATGTCCGCAGCCCCGTACTTCAAGGGTATCCACCAATTTTCAGAAGTCAAGTGCATGGCACCCCAGGCTACCTTGGAGCTGAGATCGGGTAGATCAAAAGGTCGGGATGAGGCCAGCGATGAGGATCGGAAATTTGATTGCAGAGGAGCGACAAAATATGCCATTTTGCCTGATTCACAAGTATATGGCTTGTTGACAACTGTCCGGAAGAATCGGAGGGTATATGTTTGTAGGACTTGTAACTGTTCGTCGTTCACGAGTAAAGGAGCAGCGCGTCGCAACGGAACTATGATGGGTAGACCCAGAAAGAACAGCTTGATGTCTGCTATATCAGGTAAAGGCCTGCGTGTCAACACTAAGAGAGGCGCATGCGGCGCTTCGCGTTCAAGGCAGTCTCCACAGATGATTGTAGGGTAGAGCACCTTCGTCTGCGAATAAGAGAAAGATTGCCAAAAGCACGACACGCTTCCCAAGTACATTCGCGTTCCTGCTACTTTACCGTCAGTGATAGGCGGGAGATCTTTGGGTTTCCACAAGCGCCTGTTTTCTGGGATCGGGAAGAACCTATAAGGAAGGAGACCAGCTTCAGCCAGCTTGATGCAAGCCGCGAAGCAAGCTTGGCGCCTGGCTATTGCCGATGACGTCGACGGTGGGCCACTGATACAAGACAAATGTTTAGGCATTCCGGGCAAATGCACCCGAAAGGTGTAAAGAGGTCCATCAGAGACGCACACAAGGCATGTTTTCTCCTTATCCTGGTCCAGTTTTAGCTCCAAAAGATGTGCACCAAGGCGAAAGATAACAGCTGCAGCGTCTTGAGGTCTAATTTCACAACCAGTAGTGGCGTCAGTGATGCATGGTTGCTTACTGTCTTCAGCCTCGGTCCCTTCATCAAGACTGAATACAGTCATCAACTCTGATAGAGATAAAGGAGGCACCGAAGTATCAGAGATCTTGGTCGCCCAAGGCAAGAAACTTTCATTGATACGCGCGAAGGACGATAGAATATGACGGTGAACATTGTTTTCACGTTCAGCCATGAATACAAGATGTCCATCGGTCAATGAGGCTCGAGAGTAAGTGTATGCATGCGACAAGTAGTCGTGCGACAAACTGAATCTGTTTATCAATGGTTGTGTCAGCAGCTGATTATAAGCCGTCTGCCTGGACTTACCGAACAACGAGGGAAGCTCTAGGTATATGTAAATCTTCTGTCGACTGTACTGCGACAAGCAAATTGCAAGTTCGATCCTCAATGGCATTGAAAAGCTCTTGCTAGCAGAGGAATCGTTATAAAATCCGATACAAAGCTTAAAATGTGTACCTGAACCACAGGTGTCTCGTCACCGAGCAATGGCTGGCATTGGAACTCCCCCAAAGCCTTTAGCAAATTGGTGATGCCCAAAGCAAGGGCTTTGTTGGAGACTAGGGAGGAAGTTGGTACTTGCTTGATAAAGAGAGTAAGAAGAATGATTTACCGAACACTAAGCCGAAGCCGCAGGATTCCGGGTCGAGTGGTTCACATGCTTTGAGTATTTGTACAAGTCGCAGGAATTTTGGAGAAACGTTGAAGCCCCGGGAACCGATATCTAGATTGGGCATAGCAAATGTCCAGTTCTTAATGATATCTCGGACGGGGGCATTGAGTACCATCTCCGGCGTAGGGTCGTCCTCATCCCATGTAGATACACTGGTTTTTATGTCCTTCGGGGCATGACGCCACACCAGATCAGACGCACATGGGCCGAGTTCTTCTAAGACTCGTCTCGATGCCTCAAGGTACTGTGGGAAAACGCGTCCGGACGGATCCAAGGACGTGATTTCGTCCAGTATAGTTTTCTGTCTTGTGTTCGACGAAAATGTACGATCATATAGCACGATAGTTTCTTTAGGCCGAGAAGGTTCACGGCCTCCTCGCACTGCGTGTAGACTTCATTAGTAGTGATGGGGTGAACGTTGATATACTGAACCTGTTTTCGATACGTCGATACAACGCGTAATCCCTTCAGTATCCTGTCCATTTTTTATTTTCCTGCGCTTGTAAGGCCGTTCAGAGTCAGATACAGGAGGAGCGGTAGACGACGGAACAGAGCCCAGTAAACTTTGTGAGGGTGAAGCCATGGCTGAGTCGTCGAATTCGAACGGCACATTGGCTCCACCCGATTCAAGCTGCTGGTCGCTGTCGCGCTCAGGATCAGATTGGATTTCTCCATCTTCTTGGTCTTGGGCTTTCCATTTACCCTTCCAAATTTTGAGCATATAGAGGTAAGAGTAGATGGATAAGAGATGTCGGTAATTTCCGAGCTGTTTCGCTTCGACTCTTCCCACCATGTTACGCTATCAGTCTAAATCACTACAACAGGCTCTATGTCCAGGTTAGAACACGTTTTGTTCTCTTTGAATGCTGTTCATTACTATGCAGCCCGGTCAATACTAACAGCCTGCTCCACTCGTCGTTGCCAACGTCTACTATACATCACATGGCGAAATTTTTCCAATACTCGGCTGGTCTCCAGGTATGTAGAAATTCTGACCTCGAAAACCTACTCTGACAGACTTTTCAAGTGAGGAAGGTCAAACTTCCAGCATAAGACCTCTACAATCCATGTTTTCACAATCGCGGTCGTCTACTTGGGATCATGTCTTCAAGGGTATTGCGGACAAACCCCCAGTGGTATCCCAACCAAGCTCTAGACGCGGCCGGAGGCAGGCCATGACTAACCGGGAAATCAGCGCTTTTAATGACATGTTCAACATGATATTCGACGCTGTTTCTGAACAATCTCGAAAGCAACGCGACGTCGACCTGCAGCGCGATGATCTAGGTGGTCTCTTCAGCAAGCTTCGACGACACTCCAAAAAGATAAAATGGACTACAGAAGAAGAAAATCTTTTGGACCAGAAAAAAGAGGAGATGGACATGTGCGACACGGATCAGCAGCTTCTTGACTGGGCCATGAGGGAAGTGTTCGAGGACTCAGTGCGACGAGAAGCGGCATCGCGGCTGGCCATGGAAAACCCAGAAATTAAAGAAGTTCCACGGCTCCAATCTCCAGCGTATCCCGACCTCATTGCCCTTCTCATGCAGACGTTCCGTGACAAATACAATGATCCCCACCTTGCTCTATCCATCTTCGACTACACTCGAAACCTCTCCATCATCTCATATGTGTTTGGATGTGCGACAAAGGCTTACAACGAACTCCTCAAAACCAGATGGCAGTGTTTCCGCGATCTCAAAGGATTCCATGACACCCTGCAAGAAATGACTGTCAACGGTGTCGGGATAAATCCCCAGACGCGCAAGTTAGTTGAAGAAGTGCGGCGTGATGTCGGCGAAAAGACCCTGTGGATGGAGGAGGATCCGCTGGGAGATAGCACCGAGTCATGGAATCTATTGAACAAGATTGAAGCGCTGACTGCCGGGAAAAGGAATAAGTCGAAAGTTGAAAAAGAGCAACGGTGGGACGAGTGGAAGTCTTCGTCCATGGTTGACGATGCTGATGATCAGTGGGGATTCGATAAATGGGACAACCCAACAGGTCATGAATTACCTTGATTACATTCTGTTTCTCCCGCAAGTTTCGGTGCAGAAGTGAGGAGTAGAAGCACATCTGCAACTAGATAGCTTCTTGTGGTCATTACTACGGAGCATCGCCACATTAACCCATGCATTAGAACCTGCGCATGATCTGTTGTATTGGGTATAAAGATATTCAAAATGACCACGTATGGTCCCTTGGAAGCGTAAACGAAGTAAAAGTGAAATAAGTTTTACATTTACAATCAGGAGTGATCAATGAGAGAGAAGGGAGCTTTAAATCCACATTTAAAATGAATACCATTCAAGATGGAGGATCAAAGAGCAAATCAAAAAAACGAGTGTAAGGGAGTATACATTCAGTACCGATTACGCCGGGTTCGCGACTTCGACGATCGCGATCTAGATACGGCGGGAACTGCACCAAGTCCATGCGCAGGGATGTAATCCATATCTACTTCGCCGCACTTGAGATAAAGCAGTAGGTTGTACACGAATATCTGCTCATACCTAAAAATGAGTTGAATCAGTAACATAACAAAACCTCTAATTGTGAAGACAAACTGCGTATTAGTATATACGATAGACATCAAATCTGAATTGCAGCGGAGGAGATTCGGGGCCATTACCAGTGCAAGATTAGCAGGCGTCATCTTCGTCAACGACTGTGTCCTGTCGTCCAAGAACAACTGAAGGAAGCTGATGACGAAAAGAACAACACGTCGATTGATGGTTGGTAGACGTTGCACGATGTGGACACACGCCTCGGGATCCTTAGAACTAGATATGCACTCATTGTACATCTCCTCGGGAACGAGAGGGTCGCAAAGCTCCCGAAGCCACGACTTCATAAGAGATGCGAGAACATGAGGGTCATCCACACCATCCAGTGTGTAATATCCCCTATCGATGCGAAGCTTGAGCTCAGAGACAGCATCACTATCTCCTGGTACACGGAAAATGCCCTCCGACTTCGTACCCCCAAGCGCCAAAATGCCGTCTGCGAGGAACGGAAGAATGATAGGCACTTTTTGATGAGGGTAATTGCGCTCTTGCAATCTTATGATGGCATCTAGTGATTCGCCGAACGTGGACGGATTAAATGCAGCATCCTATATATGCAATGTCAGTGATGAAGAAACAGAACGTCGAATAATAGATATTGCCACGCACTGAGGCTATCTCAATTTCTGCTGTACTTGGTGGTTTGCTTCGGGGTCCTTTCCTTGAGATAAAAGACAGCCGCCGCAGACAATACTTTGCCATGATGTCTACACGTCCCTCCTGCTTGGACAGATGCTGTTGCATGAAGCTCCGCACGTACGTCTCGATGTTTTTCGACGGTGGAAATGTTATGAGAAGCACACACATCAGTTGCCATCCTCTGAATACGCTCTCCCTATGACAACGGGACATCAGACATTAACCCAGAACAAACAGAAGTGAGCCCACGAACGTGTTGGGATTGCCACTTAGCTGCTTCATGAGTTGGCAATATATTTCGTCACGAAGCTCTCCGTGGGTCAAGCCTTCGCCAAGAATCCATCTCTCCTCCTCTAGAATACTTGCTGCATTCGAAGCCAAAGATGCGGAAGATGTGTTGGTAGCCGAAACAGTCGAAGCACCGTCAGATTGCATCCGCACGCCAACGAGTTTTCCTTCCCTATCACCCATGATGTGCTGTATAATTTTGAACACCTTGACTGCATCTCTGTTTAAGGTGCGATTCAAGGCCAGTAGTGGAGAAGCTAAGGGAGGCTGGAAAGGGGAAACATGAGTGTGAGTATTAGGGCATGTAACTTCAAGTCACCTTCTGCCAAGACATCATCTGCGCAACAGGGATTCGCCGCCGAAAAATGAAGCCTGTGCGATGGGTAGAAAAATACTGCTTCGCATAATCAGATTCGGCAAATTGCAGGATGTCAGAGGCCAGGTCGTGGGGAAGAACCGGATAGCTTTTCCTATGTATCATTCAACACTCTTATTTTATACGCCCAAATACAACTAATATCGTACCCAGAACTCAGAGTCGCCGTTGGAGCATCAATCGAGACGACGCGAGGTTGGATAAGGATAGGTTTGCCTGTTGCTCGATTCTTCACCGGACTCATTTCCAATGTGGCGGCTGCACATCAAAATCAAAATCAGTTTAGTGGCGACTGTCGTCGATTGAAAGGGCCTACTGACCTGAATTTAGGATAGGGCCGCTGATTTCTTTGCCGTTAACCCTTACGGGTGGATTTCGTCCCGTCTTCGAGTCCCCTGGTGGAGGAGGGATCGGTCGGCTAGGAGCTCCTCGCTTCCCAGATTGTTCAGCTACGGAACTGTTGAGTGTTGTGGGCGATGCCTGTACGCTACTGGTACCGGTCTGAGAAGAAAATTGATTGGACGTATGGCTACTATCAGAAGTGGAACTAAGCATTTCCACAGCAGCGTTGAGGCTCTGTGGAAGTTGAGGACGATGGGAAACATATGATGATGATTTCGATCTAGCTCGGACGGAGGATTTTTCTGGATTTGAGTTGAGAGAGGAATGTCTCGAGGCATCGTCCTTGAGTTTAGGACTGCTGCTGGAGGGCGTCAAAGACTTGAGCTTTGGCCTTGAAGGTGATAAACTCGCTTCTGAGGTATAAGGAGAGGCGGGTATTGGGGGTAAATGCTGGGCAAGGGTATGCAGACGACTAGAGCCGTTCAGATTATTAGTATTGTGGTATTGGTCGTTAGAAAGTGAACGTCGTGCAGGGGAACTCTTCGTTTTCAGAGATGCCGGACTTTTAGCGGGACGGGTGGAATTTCGGGTCGGTATGTCGTCCTGACCATTCGCGTAGGAGTTAGAACGTCTGTAGGCCGGTTTTTCTACTGACGAGGTTTGGGATTGTAATGCAGAGTCGTAAGCCATGGATTTGGAGAGACGGTGGGACAAGCGCCGCCCCAGAGCCGAGTTCTGTCAGGGTTTCAGCCACCACTGAGATATATTGATAGCGTCAAAAATGACTTGCCTGAATGATTCCAAGAGGAATTACGAAACCCGCTGGTCTTTCCCATACCGTTTCTCCAGTTTTCGTCTGATAGTAGTAGGACAGGCCTCCGCGACTCTCGTCACTCAACTCCCACCACTCACCCTCTGCGCTCGGTGGTAATCTGAAAAATCAATGCCGTTACACCAAAAATGGTGACTGAATGATATAGCTGCGCACACGAAATTGCCAACAGGCGCGTCCCAACTAACTTGGCCGGTAGCAGGACACGCATAGAACGAGGACTGCGTCTATGTGATCGTTGAGATCAGGGGGGCATCCGAATAGTGTTCTGCAGCAGACTTACTTGAGGATCAACGATTGTTACCCAGAAATTGGAGCCCCAAGTCGTATCGTCGCCATCCTGGGCCGGAGTACTACTTCTCGACTGTCGCGTACTCTTGAAAGTGGGTGATTGAGGGGTGGAGATACCATTCGCTCGCTCCGAGGCTTTCCCTTTGGCAGACGTCGAGACTTGACGGGGGAAGGTCGCTCCTGGCAACGGAGAAGATGGCGCTCGTCTAGGAAAAGACTCAAGTCGAACGGACGGCGTTGCCGGTGCAGCCTGAGGGGATCCAGTCATCACGGACATCGTGTCTGTTGCAAAAATTGGACACTGGGCATCGGTGACCGCCGCCGTTACGGGACGGAGAAAAAAGGTAAGATGAGAAGGAAGGGGCTGGACTTGTGGGATAGTGGGAGAGGCGCCGGGGTAGAAGGTCCCTGGTCCAGGGGTGGCAAGCAGCGACAAATTCTTCTAATTGCCTTCTTGCCTTCTTGCTTTCATTTCCTTCGTTTCTTTGATTTCGACTACAGGCTATTACAGCTTCTTCGCTTCCTCAACCATACCTTTCAGTACCTCAATATCTGCGTTATTCCCTTTCAACGACGTCTCCACCCTCTCGTAAACCTTGGCTATTCCCATGTACGTATCTCCTTGCCCTTGCCCAAGGAACCCTGCAATTTCCTCCATCTCGCCAGCCCACCGGTACGCCTTTGGGATCATGCCTGGTAACCCTCGCGTCGCGTCTCGCACGATGTTAGGTCGTGTTTCATGCAGAATCTTGAGCAGGGCTTTCGCTGTGGCAGGCGACGACGCATGGGCACCTAGGGTCTGGAATTAGGTCGACATCAACACGATGCGCTGGAAATAGCAAACCAAGAAACATCGTGGTAATCACGCCTATCGTTCCTTTTGTAATACCCTGTTGACAAAAATAAATAAGCATGGGTGTTGATATACCCATATTTCCATATCTCCAAGGGATATGGAAATTTTGGATGCATGTAGATCTTACCGCATAAGACATCTTCAAGGCACTGGCAGCACCCACTCCCGCTCCATCCCCCTCCAAGACCGAAACATTCAGACCGTATTTCGAGAGCTCCGTAAATTTCTGTAGCGGCTCGGCATCATTGCTGGAGGCGAAAAATACAGGATCGTAATCATCCCTCGGAGGACCTCCGATGATCCCCGCATCAACAAAGGAAATGGATGTTCCCGAGAAAATATCTGAAATACTTTTGACCGTCTCCGGATTCACGGCATTACAGTCCGCAAACAGAATCTTGGACGACACTGTGTTCGCTTCTTTGGCAAAGCTTTGGGCGAACGAAAACGCATCGCTTGGAGGTAGGATACTGAGGATGATACTGGCTTCGCGGGCTATCGAATTATACGTCGCATCTTTCATACCGGCCTCGATTGCCCTTCGGCGCGTGGATTCCGAGCGTCCTTCAAGATTAGTCAAGACAGTACAGCCCTTCTGCACCAGTTTCCTTGACACTGCAGAGCCCATGGCTCCAGCGGCTATCACTGCAATTGTCGTCGCCATAGTCGATGATAGTTGTAAGCAGGTTTGAAAGAATGCCTTCTATCGTGCGCAGGCCATCTCGTTATCAGTACATGTGATGTAACGGTAGGATCAGTCATATTAATAGAACAACCCACTGGAACGATATTGATCCCATGGAACGGAAAAAAGTGGTATCAAATACAAAATGCATGAGAAGAAATGTTTAAATAGCGAAGATGCAGCTAGTGCACCTCATGGAGCGGCGCTGTGCGGAACAACTGGTAAACTTGCACTAGGCAAAGACGCTGAAGATGTTGCAATGGTTGCACTGGCACTTGCCGGACCGAGACTAGTCGGACTTTCCATGCCCATCTTCTTCTTTACCGCATCGAATGTTTTTACCAACCGTCTCCGTGCCCCCAAAGCAGTGACACCCTTCTTTTCAAGGGTAGTCTCATCCAAGTTGATCATATCCCTCCAATTCATCCCCTCGAAACACGCCGTGTACTTGTGCAGACGCAGGCTCTTCAACCATGCAGGTACGTCTTCCAAGAGTTGCGGGTCAATGTCTTCTTCCTTCGGCGTGACGCCACTTCCGCTACTGACAGAAACAGCACTTTTTAAACCACCGCTCTTCAAGCCTGCACTCTTCGGTACAGTCTTCGCGCTTCTCAACGCGCTCCCGGGGAACCGAGAGGTGCTCGAGGTTCTCCAGTTCGACGATGACCCTGCAGGCGATTGCGATCGAGGGTGCTGCCGTTGCTGATGATTATAAGGCGGTGGTGGTGGGGTATTCTCCTTCGCTGCTCCGGCTGGTTGCATCAAACCATTCATCATTAATTGAATAGCAAGCATTTGTGCATCGTTCGATAATCCCATGCTACCAAGCATAGGCATGTTGAAACCGGCAGGTTGACCTGGGAAAGCACCACCATTTAACAAATTCGGCGTGGCAGGGTTCGATCTTTTCTTGAACATGATATCATTTGGGGTGCTGACCATGCTGGCCCAACTGGTCTCATCAGTTGGTTTGACGACGATTTCCTGACCGGCGCCTTGCTCGATCTGTGCGTTCCCATTAATTGACTCCCGGCTCGTCGTCGGAGTAGCGCCGGTCACGGCAGGGGCGGGCAAGTTCAAACTCGGGGGGCGCAAGTTCCGGGACGGTCGTTGCCAGCTCGGATGGACGGGGGTTTCAGCTTCTGAATTGCGCATCATAGCGTCAGTTTCATGATTCGGATGGCATCAATCAGGTCGACGTACGGAGTGTAACGTTATTGGCCTCAAACATTTGTTGAAGCACGGCCATTAGGAAATGCAATTGGCTAGGATTGGCATTTTGAAGGAGCGTATACATGGTGGCTGTCTGCTCACTCTCTGATAATAGTTTGAACCCTGTGCAATTCTGTGAGTGGCTTGCAGTGTAACAATTGCAGAGAACCGACACTGCTCGATGGTGCTCAACTCCTCCTTGAATTTTGGTTCCTCAGAGGCCACAGCCATATTTTCCTGGTCGTAAACTCGGTCAAGAATCAGGCCAATAATCGCACATTTCACTCACCAGTGTCGTCTCGAACGTCATGAACAAGTTATCCAAGCCCTCACCTGTCAAACGTAAATGAGAGGCTATTCAGAAACACCCAAAAGTAATCACCTGTTCGTCCATCAGGAGTACGAGGAGACGGTGGCATGGGAGGAGGAAGTTGGCCAAATGCTGACGATGCTCGTGATGACTGGGGCGACCTCGGTGGAGTAGACCGTATGGGAGAGACCTGGAAACTCGACATCCCTAATCGACAAGAAGACGCAATTCAAGAAATCCGAGGGAAAGTGGAGGAATCAATGCAAAAACCACTCCCATCATTATAAATAGCAAAGCAAGAGGAACAACCCTAGGAGGTGGCATCTCAGCGACGATATTGATCATCAACGTTTGCTTTGCCTGATGCTTGACAACGAGGTGCAACCAAAGGGCGATACAGATCCCGCAATGCCACTCTCTGGTATAATGCTAGTGCCGAGTGTATCAGCGAAAAAGACGCGATATCGGCATTGGAGCAACGTACACGGTACATGGGGAAACCGGCTACAAGACAGCAGGACAACGGAGATGATATCATTGTTGATACTGGGAGGCGGGATCCAAATACAATGTCTATGGACAAAGACGGCGTCAACGTCCCCTTTGAACCATGTCTAATCCATGATATGTGGTCCACAATGCATCTTGAACAAACTGGCTAAAAGTGCTTCCATTCGTCCCAACGACTCGCCACGCCTTCGCCACCACCATTGAATCCAAAAATGACAATAGAAATGGCTTCAGCTCGACACCGTCGTATTCGTTTACTAGCGTATCCAATACAGCAGTATGGTGTGAGAAATCTTCCAAGAAGAAAGTACAGGGAAAAGTGCGCAAAAATAGGGACAAGGTTGAATCATTGGTAGGATCTTTGGCATCGGTTGCAATATACAAGGGAGTATTCAAAGTGAGAAGACGAGACGCCGTATGTCGGATGCCACGGCAAGGAAACTGGGAGACAGTGCTGAGAGAGGGAGGAGGTAGTTGGACTCTCGGTTCCTCCGTAAGATTAGGAGGAATCTGTACTCTGTCGACGGTATCAGAGCGTGGCAAAAATGCGGATTCTAATGCAAGAGCATCCTCCGTGGTGTAATTAAGAATCTCATGAACGAGGTGCCACCACAGAAGCCGAGTATTCTCGTGCCTTTGGTGCTCGAATGGACCATCACCAAGCCGAATGTGAGCACCGAGATAAGTGCCAGGAATATTCCTCTCCACGAGTCTTGCTGCACTAACAAGCTCCGTGGATGCGTAGGTCATGCTCTTCCGCGCCTTTTCACGCACACGATAATTCTCGAGATCCATGAGTTGCAGCCGAGTTGTACCAAAAAGTGAACCGAATTGAAGAAGTCTGTGTGGATACAGTGACAAGTCGCCGATATATATGTCCGTTTTATATTTGTCGCCTGCCATGGGATCAACTAAAGGACGATCCGTGAAGCGAAAGTGATATGAATTCGTGTCCTTTAGCGTGTGAATCTCGTTCGGCGAGATTCCCAGATGGTCATGGATCCAATCGTTCGTCAAGTCCCAGCGGTGAATTAGGCGTTGGTGTTTCCGGATGTCGGTGAGGTTGACTAGCCATTCCCAGGGTATATGGGTATAATGAAAATAATCAGCACATTCTGGCGGTAGGGGGATGTGGCGAGGGAGGTGAGCACAATGACGCAAACCTTCTTTCCCAGAGAGGGAAAGAAACTGAGTCAGGGTATCAAAACTGAAGAAACTGATCGGGCGACTGCCAAGGCGTATAGGTGGAACAATGAGTGTTCGGTTTAACATGTACGACAGGGTCAGAGCATTCTCAAATGCTATGCGTTGATTATGGAATCCGCTGTGGGGAAGATATGCCAGAAATTTCTCGTTTGCCTCTGGGAGGTCGAGAGACGAATTAAAAGCGACAACTTGAGTAAAGTCAGCGTTGTGTCGAAAATCATCGCGTTCAAGGATATCCCACCTCGTTGAAAATAGATGGTATGCGACGCCAAAGCTGACGATGGATGCACAGGCTAGGAGTGTAATTAAGGCGATATAACGACCATTTGATGTACTCGCTAGCCGTCGGCGACGTGCAATAGCTGGTGCGGCAGGACTTGCAAACAGACGGGAACCAGGGGGTCTTTGAATTGGTGCTCGCATTCGATAGGCACCTTTCTCTAGGGTGATTGAGGGAGAGGATTCGCCGGTGCGATCAAGGCGAAGGTATTTGGGAACCATGATATTATCTACGTCTAAGGCTCTATTTTCACCTTTTGTCGACGATAGAAGGATCGCCCTGGCGTGAAGGGCTACTGAGAGGCAGGGGAGGGTGCTGGCTAGGTGATTGAAGTCAGGTTGGTCCGAACCGCGTGACGTGACCGTTTAAGAGCGGCCCGAAAAACCGTAGCTGGTCGCGACATTGGCTTGAACCTAGAGGATGTCCTTCACAAATCCCAAACACGCGTCCGGTTTGAATCCATATGTCGCAGAACGGATATTCAAATCATTTTGGTCCCGGAAGGATTCGGTCGCGTCTATCCACGTGGCCCTGAACTTGTCCGGCCCGACCTTTCCCAACTCTACTCCGACACTCATGCTACTATCCGCCTTACGGTGTTCTCCTAGATTCACCTCCTTACCTAGAAGACACTTGCCTGTCTATGGTCGCAGATATATTCAAGGTTGTGTTGTGCTGTTGGTTCTTCTTCGCTGAGGACTAAGTTTCCCTCAGGCAGCTCCTTTGGGCACCTCAATGAATCACCACCACCGTTAGCTTTTGCACTTGATATAGTGGGATTTGAGTTGGGCATTGAGTCTGTCTTTTGACGGAGGCCTGTTGACAGGATGGCGTTTTGATACGTGGGCCACATGCGCTACCCCCAGCACACCGAGCTTTGCAAATACTTGACGGGAACAACTTGTTCAAAAAGTGAATCTGCATACTTCTCATTAGGTCCCTGGTTTACTGAGTAATGGAGTTTAGGAAAATACCATTTATCCTAGTAAGCTCTCAGGATCATATCATACACGACTAGATCGCCTTATGTGGACTGAGAAGTTAACCAACGGGGGCGGTGTTTCCGAAAGTGCTCGCGCCGAGGGCCTTTCCTACAAACTAGGTATCAAAGTTCGTACCCTGCACATATTGTATTGGTGCACATTTGATACGTTTCATGTAGATCACACCCAACCAGTGCGTGCAAGCACATACAATCCTGCAAAAGCAGGTTTCTCGGTATGCTAATGAACACGTTCTTGTTTTGGGTGGAAGACGCGACGAAATACGTCAGGTTGCCGAACTGTATGTGAATCATTATGTTGTCGCCCCATTGTATCTGAACCTTGCTTTTAAGCTATGGTTTCCAAAAGGCACATACGATGCTGGATGTCCTAGCTTGGAACCCTTCGTACGCTCGCCATAGAACATTGCTCCGCGAGATTAACTATGACATTTATACAGCGTATGGCCCTTCTATGAACTTACTCCAGCTGAGAAGGAGAGCACAAAAGTAAGAATTATTGTTTCGATACCTTCATCCTTGTCAAGATATTCATCATGTTCGTTCTCAGCCTGTGAACTTTTCCAATACGCCCATATCGGCCATATTTGTCTTTCATGACCCCCGTAACTGGGCGCTCGACAGTAAGCATTCAAGCCGGAGATGTCAAATTCTGCTGACCCATTTTTGAACAGTCCAGATCATCTGTGATGTTATACAGTCAAATGGTATCATTGGTGGCCCGTATGACGGGTCAACTAAACCTGTGGATTTGGTCTTCTGTAATCCTGATTTGATATGGAGATGCGATTTCCCTAGACCGCGGTTAGGACAGGGTGCTTTCAAAGAGGCTTTCCAGGCTGTTTACAAGGCAGGTTATTTAGAAAATTCCTTGGCGGCACATCGCTTATGCCGGTTGGTTACCCTCCACAAGGCTTTGACCGGCAATGAGTATCCTCATGTCCAGTATGGTAAACCAACCGAAGCGACTTATCAATACGCCAAATGCGTACTGGAGAATCAGATACGCTCGTTGTATCATCATTCCACAAAACCAACAATGTAGGTGTATCTGTTCATCATATTAGTTTTAACGCGTGATGGTCATAACATATATAGATACATGATTGGAGGTAAGGCGCATCTTCCTCATCTAATGATTGATCAGCTGTGTACTAAATGGATCATCGAACAGATAATCCTGAGTCTGGTTAGTCTGGGTTGTTATACGTGAACAGAAGTGGTAAACGTTTATCGTCTAGATATCGCAGGTGCTAATGGTGCGGGATGGCCGTCTGTGTTAGTCCGCACTGGGGTATATGATCCGATCCATGGGTTCCCGACCCACAAGCCTACACACGAAGCAGAGGACGTCGAGGAAGCGGTACGTTGGGCGATAACGAGAGAGTTTGAAAAATAGACTTGACTACGGAGACCTAGACACCATTGCAGTTGTACTTGGCACGTCTCTGCCGTTCCTGCCGTTCCTTTCATGTATGATGTCGTTAAATCGTCGGTGTATATTCTTCGAATTTTGTGCATTGTGATGGAAGTAGCCGCTCCTTTTTTGGACACCCCCCCCCTTACGGGGCCAGTGCAACCTCAGACCGGCGTTCGTTACTCCTTCACCTCGTCCCTATTGTGAATACTCCTCTTACTACCACAACTCCTTGTGGAGGCCCGCTGACGCTCGCGTTTCCTGTATTTACTTGCTTCAATAATGCCCGCCGAAAGGGCCCAGGTTGAGCCGTCTTCCTCAGCAAGTCTACCTGCGGAATTTAGGAAAAAGGATGGATCCCTGTCCAAAATGCGGTCTCACGGGGGAAATGTCCCTATCCTGCCCCAGACCAAGCTTTGCCCTCACTGTCCGGCAAAGTTTACTCGGACCACCCATTTGAATCGACACCTCCGCACTCGTGAGTAAGCCTCAGTCAGCTTTGCCCTGAATACTTCCGTTGACGCGCTTTGCCTAGATACTGGAGAGCGACTACATTGCTGCAATGTACGTTTTGGTGCCATCCTTTATTTTGCTCGTTTGTCTGATGGTGAATGCAAAGTCCTGCAGCTCTCAATTCACTCGCAGCGATCTACTGGCACGGCATAAGAAGCGTTGTAACTCCGAGTGCGTTCTGTGTCCATTCTCTCCTTACAAAGTGCTCAGCTTCCTCCTCCTTAAAGACAGGATCCATTACGAAGAAAGTCTTGCGTGGCCTGCACCGAGTCGAAAATAAAATGTGACCGTCAGCAACCATGTTCCAAGTGCATCTCCAAAGGAAAGGAGTGCGTATTCCTGCCAGTGACGCCATCCAAACCGACCCAGGCATCTGCCCCTCCCATAAGTTCCCAGTCGCCCCCAACACTTCCTGCTCTACCATCTCTTGCAGACTTGTCATCGTCTTTAGACCAGACGCTTGAGCCCAATGAAGGTTCTTCCTCCGGCAACACAGTGTCCGACGTTCTCCAGCGATTTGCGTCAAACCATAGCCATGATTTACATGTCCCAGGTTCTGGACTTATGTCTACCCCGCAAACGGATGAGATGGGCCGCAGCGGGTTCGCATCAATCTACAGTAACGACTTTTTCGAGCCGTTCTTCACTGACATCTTCATGCCGCGTCCTACCTCACCCAACTCTTTCTCACGTTCCGAGGACAGTCCAAGGAGTTCTGATACGGGAACGACGCCGGATCAGTCCCTATATGCGACCGATTACATAGGCCCAACGCCTTTCTTCAAGAGTGTCGGCTTCTTCCCTTCTGAGACCTCTGTCGGCACTTCTGTGCAGCCGGCCGTAAGCAATGTGCGGTCTTCACCTGGTGGTTTTTCGAGCGCCAACATCGATACTCTTTCGCCCGAATTACAACACTATAGTGCGTACCCGATAATTTGACTCCAGACCTGCGCTAATGGGTTCCCTAGTTTATTTCTTTTACACGGCATTTCTGATTCAAATGCCGATTGTTCATGCACCCACATTCACCATCGAGGATAAGCCTGCTTTACTTGTTAATGCTATGCAAGCTTGTGGCGCCCTGTATGTTAAAACGAAGAAGGCCGGAGCATTTATTGAACAAACCCTGGCCACAGCAAGAGATTCGCTGGTGCAAGCATTTGTGAGTTGTTCAGACTGTCACTTTTTTGATTACAGACTAAGAAACAACAGGCGACTAGTCCGAAGGATTCTTCTGAGACGTTAGAGCTAATTCTAGCTGTCTTACTTCTTCAAACAATCGGACTGTTCCACCAAAAGTCTGACCAACGCTCCTCCTCTACAATATTCCACGGTATGCTTGTCCAGGTAATTGAAGTCGGTTTCAGAGTACACTGCGAATGGTTGACGTGTCATTCTTCATAGATGATACGTCGTGCTGGCCTCCTTCCTCGAAATGCGGCATGGGAACCTGGGAACATAGATCCTTCAAACCTTGAAGCTACTTGGCGCGATTGGGCCATGTTTGAAATGACGAAACGGTTTGTCACATCTATCAGCCGTCAAGTTCTACCGTTAATTCATACAATAACAGGCTTTTATCGCAGTCGTATCTCCTCGATTGTTGCCATGCAATCTATTTTGCTACGGCACCATCGTATCGCATCGGGGAATACTTGATTAACCTTCCAGGAGAGGATGCGCTTTGGACGGCCAAGTCTGCTGAAGAGTGGTTTGCTGTTCTTCAAGCGGCTTCGCCGTATGGCTCTGTTCATAACCGATTAGCGGGACCCAATATGCGTCGATGTTTGGACACACTGTTGCAGGTGGAGCCGCAGCTACTTTCGCAGCCTATTCCCATCACTCCTTTCGGCCATTTCGTTCTTTGCCACGCCATCCTCCGTAATCTTTTTGATGTGTGTATTGAAAGTCGAATGCCCGTACAAGGTAATACAAGTGATCAAGCCGCAGTCGCAAAAGAAATATATACAATCCAGTACGCTTTGCACAATTGGCTACAGAGCTGGCTCGCTTCACCGGACGTTCCTAAGCCCGGTGATCCCAATAGTGACCCTGCTTTCGTTGATAACGGTATATCTGATCGCTTTTTTTCTTCATGGTCTTCGACTGATGGCTATTTACTAGCTCTACCGTTCTATTGGTTTGGCCAAATATCCTTATTCGCTTACCAGGAAGGCCTACCGCCGTTTGAGCCATCCTGTCCGGAAAACATGAAAGTAGAAGCCAGGTTCAGGCTGGCAAAGCAGTGGTTTAAGCACATTAGGAAATTTCTTAGTCAGAACAACCAGGACGCGACGATGTTTTGGGATGAGCTTATTAAAGAGCGGTTGCAGACGTGGCAGATTGAACGAGAGACGTATCCTGAGGATTCAGAGGGATTGTTGGCGTTTTTCAACAACCAGTGATAGTGGGGTGTGCTTCTTGTAGTTAACTTGTATGCGGTCTTTTTAAGGCGGACTGAAGTGGGTTACATTGAAATACTATCTGGACATGGTGGCCCACATCGCATCCCGAAGAAGACATGTCCGTATTTGGCAGTTATTTCTCTCGCTGCTAGTGACGAGTGGGACGGCTGAGTAACGAATTCCCGACATATCGTCTATTTTATGCTAATAACGAAATCTCCAGCTGTGGTATGTTGCCCACGCCAGTTTCATTCTCTCGGCGCCCTTTTCGTAGAAACGGGGGATCGAGTCTTGACAAACCCCGTCGGCGGATACTCGACAACCTTCTCACCAGGGCTCGCGTCACGAACCTTGCTGTGCTTCTGCTGGCAGCATTCTCTGCCATTTCATTCCTTGTAAACCTCTCCTTGTACTTCTCGGCCCCATCCACGCCTGATGAGGCCTTGCCTCACAGCATCGTCTCCACCATCGCACGGCACAGGGCCCTTGCGAATCTGAACCATCTGGTCATCGTACCGGGGCATGCCATATGGAAGGGCACTGATTCTTCCTCGCGGTCAGACGTGAATGATTGGGTTTTAGAACCGTATCAACGAGAAGGAAATCGAGTCGAGACTTTCTACCAACATATTACGCGGGGGTACGCCGTCATTCCTCTTTGAGTTCCGGACATGCAAGCTTACAATAACCTGTTACATTCAGCTCGGAGATTACTTTGAAGGATGAGCATGCGCTCATTGTCTTCAGTGGGTGCGTGCTTCCAGGAGGATTCGCAGTTCTGATTCATCTCATGCTCTCCAGAGGACAAACACGAACCAGTTCAACAACTACCGAAGCAGAATCCTACTTACGACTGGCTTTGGATTCCAACGTGTTTGGAGATTCGCCACGTCCTTACTCTCGGGCTACGACGGAGAATTATGCCCTCGACTCATTTCAGAATCTTCTCTTCTCCATTGCACGCTTTCACGAGTATTCTGGCCGATATCCTGACCACATCACAGTCGTCGGATATGAAATGAAGCGTGCTCGATTCACCGATCTCCATCGAGCTGCACTTCGCTGGCCAAAGGAGAAATTTCACTATATTGGTATAGACCCAAAGGCTGAAGAAGCCAGCGCACTTGCTAGACAAGGTGAAGTAAGTACGTTTCTTAATCATAGTCCTGCGATCCTTTGACTCTCTACGTAGCAGCAGAACGGATATCTTCCCTATTCAAAAGACTTTTACGGGTGCCACTCGGACTTGCTGGCGAAAAGGAAATCGAGAAATCCTTTTTCTCGCTTTCACTCATACTTAACCTCTTCTCCGGAATTGAGGGAATTATTCGAGTACTGCCCTTCCCCGAGTACAACCATATTCCAAGGAAAGCTTCCGTGGGATTGAGCTTGTACAGATGCGTACTGAAGCATTGATGTGAAATGGGTGGACATTGAACGTGTAGTGGGTATGGACGACTAAGGTACACATAGAAGGTACGAGAATCATCGACTCTGTGCCGAATATTCGCTCTCTGGCGAGCCGGGTTCCAAGGGTTCTACCGCTGGAATGTCACCAGAATTTAGACTCACGTCGTCGTAATTATTGGGGACATCGTCTTCATCGTAGTAGTCGTACATGCTGTCAATGCCATTTCGTTGCGTAACATGTAAGTCAGGAGGATAAGGCAGTGGCAACGGCGAGGACACGTTCTGCTGCATGGTCGCAGGCTCAGGCATGGGCATCTTGGGGGCTTCATACGGTGATGTCGAGGCCTCCCTCTGCTGAATCCGCAGCGGCGAAACAGGTGGCGGGACGTAAGGGGACGCTGGCGGAGTCCTATGGTATGCGCTTTCTGACTCTGCGTAATACGGATCTGGATCGGAAGCGCCTCTTATCGTTGGCTGAAGAACTCGGGGCTGCGAGATATTGAAATTCCTGGCGCTCACAGACGGAACAGGCAATATGCGCCGGGTCATTGCAAAAAGAACAACGTTGACGGTACCCGAGAATAGAAACAGGGTAGCGCTGTAAACTGCGGATTAGTACCTGGCTTTCATCTGCGACTCTGCACCGCACCGCACCTGAAGACCGTGGCTTCGAGCGTAACGGTTTGCCCGGCAAAGGCCATGAACCTCGTTACCGTTATGGGGAGAACCATGATTGTATATGCTATCTGTAAATACACTTTGAGTTCGGTTCGTTATGCTATGCGCAGCTACTGACTGGATACCTAAAAAATCTTGACTCAGTATGAGAAGCGTTTAACATAACGTACGGAAACTCACAGAACCATTTGTTTGGCTATCTTGGTAGCTTCATTATCAGAATCAGTCGTTTGCCAATCTCCGACTCTCTTGACAGGACGAAGGCGAAATCGGTTTGGTGTCCATCCGTTCATTTCAATGTGTCCATGTAGTCGGAGAAAGATGAACGCGTATATTAAGATGCTGCCCAAGGCAGCTATGAACATCTAGGAAAAGCTATGGTGACTATTGTTTAGATCTCATGGAAGAACCTACAAATATATAATCCAGTCTAAACATTCTAGTGTGTGAGCATCACTAACGAACGAAAAGGGAACGTTTGACGTACGCGATTCGTTCTGAAGGGTACGCATCTGTTATCCAACACCAGTAACCTGTTATTCCATCTAAAAATAAGACATAAGAAATAGCTGTCCTTCCGTAAGGACATGAACTAACAATACGGTCCTCTCTCGTGAACGTTCAGGGTAGCAGGACCCGTAAGCACCACAGCGAAAATGCCAGACCATCCTGCAATAAGGGTCATCCACAGGATGAATTGTCTCAAGTGCAGATCCAGAACCAGAAGAATAAAAGTTTGGACGGCGATGCTCTAGATACCCATGTGAGCAATGGACGCTCACGTGAAGATGGCACCATTTACTAGCGTCCAGAATGCCGTAGAGACGTCGGCTATCTGCTTCAGCGCGCCTGAACATGAATGCTGTATGACCAATATCAGAGATATGGTAATGTTAAGTACCTTGAATGGTACAAAGTAGTCCTGCATGAACGCCCGAAGACTGTACCCAGACAGCATTTAGAATGGAAGCAATAGCTAAGAGATCAATATCAGAAAAAAACAATGGAAACGGTGGCGAATCACGAACCCTGAATGAGATCAGACACTAGCAAGGAGGTGAAATACGCCGCTAGATGTGTCCTAACAAACAAATGTTCGTCCAGAGACGACCTGGTGCTAAATGCCGAGATCTAGAGGACGTCAGCACGACATAACGTACAGCGGAGTAGGCCGCACCACAATGACAGCCAATAGTACGACGACCGCAACAAGCGAAATGCAGGAGACAACGATAAGGGCCTTAAAAGACTCGTTAGATCCTGTCAATCATGAAAAAGACAGAATCTTACGGATACTCCGTGAATCTCCTGGGCCGTATACGGCATTTCCAGCAGAACATTCGGGCCATCAAGAGAAGGGTGCTGCTGCTGTATCATCATTATAGACATAACGTACCTTTAAGGCAAGAAAAATAGGGAAAGATGGAGGCCAGCTCCAGGGGTAAGGGGGGGAGTCTTCACGGTCAACGTCGAAGCGAAAGATAAGCCCGTTCCACCGTGGCGGGTACGTCGCCGTCGCGGCCTGCACGGCATGAACGGAGTAGGATCACAGTCATTGACAACAGGGCGATCCCGTTCCGGGTTGAGCGAGCGGCTCTACGTTGCTTGATGGACTTGGCGCGAGACTAAACTATCATAGGAAAGGCAATCCATTCCCTAGACGCCACATATCAAGATTTGTGTGTCGGAGAGAGAACTTGGTGGCTGGGCAGTGTAACCTGATAAGTGCAACGGTTATTCACAAAAACGTGGTTTACTAAAGGAATCAAGGCGGAGAAGATGAGTACCGGGACCGAATTTATGTTGGGAATCAAAAACATTATGAGCGGCGTGGCAGTTTGGTTTCATGATCGAAGCTCGGAGTCGCCAGTTGGGAAAAGGTACTTTTTAGTCACCGGAATTACCGGCTCCGTCGGCTCATCGGTCCGAGTGTCTTCTGGCACTCTCAGAAATCCCGACAACTCCATTTGAGAGCGGACTAAATAATCATAAAAAGTTGAATGACAATCATAACTTAAATATAAAATGTCTCCCGCCTCAGTGTGTCCTACGGGAATAATCTTCCAGCGTGAATTCAGTTGCTTGTTCCCTCGTGACGGTCCTTTCGATCCGGACATGAACCTCAGGTGGTTCTGGATACTCATCCACAGTGAGCATATCAAAATCTGGCACAGTTAGTTCGAAACTGAGCCCGCTCTTAGGCCGGAGCTGAGACCGTAATGCACGGCTGACATCGCGTGCATTTTCAATGTCCCGAGTTATGGTCATCTCCGTGTTGATAGTTTGCATGCGTCGCTCACGCGATGCGTCTGAATGAGTCAGGCAACCTGCGCACGCTATTTCAATTGTACTCACTGTGCAGGTGGATCAGTAACCGCTGCGACATGATCCACGTCACGCAGTAGCCAGCACACGTCCTGGACGATGATCAGTGGCTTGTGATGCCCATGCCAGGGTAATACATACGCAGCCAGCTGTGGGCCAAGGATTCAGCAACCACATGCTACACTGAATACTGCGCAATTATAGGCGTACCTGGATATCATCTTCCGTTTGATAGAGCACCAGATTCACGACATTGACCCCTGGAAGCATTTGGTGAGTGTGAGCCATCAGTAAATCAAAGGCTGTATTAGTACCGGTCAAAACTGTAAAGTAGCCCAGTCCGTCATACAACATCCTGCAATGCCTCAAAAGTCAGCACCATTGTCTAATGAGGCAATGGATAAATTACATTCTCCGCAACTTGAACATGCTGTTGAAAAAAAGAGTCAGCAAGGGCAAATGTATGACAATGGGAGGCTGACATGGAACTAGTCGAATTGAGTTTGAACTTGAGGAGGTATATGACAGATATTGCCGTGGTTGCAACATCATACGTGATAGCTACCGTATAATGATTCCAGGCCCCGAACGGCCACATTGAAACTAGTGCTCGGCAACTTAATTTCGCAGTTTAGGAAGGGGAGTCGCCATCATTTGGTTAGGCACTCACTTTCCCTGAAAGGACGTTTAGACGAAAGGGCCAGGAGAGCAAGATTTAGGCGTACGTATAACGGGTCGCGGTAAGCTGACTGAGAATGATCATATATATGTAGAAGCCGGGAAACGAATACTGACGGGTTCTTCTAGCGACGGTAGATATCCATTGAAACTGAAAGGACCTTGAGATGAACCGGACCGAGTTGTAGGGTAAGGGACGCACAACGCAGGCGCTCGTATAGAGAAAGAGAAGGGTATACAGCATCTTTCTTGATCGTCGTGAGAGATTGTAAGCACTTCGCACAAAGTTCAATTGAGTTGTTGCTTCCGAGAGCCTAGGGATCAACTGACCGGATTCCAAGAATTGCCTGAGAGACCATGGCCTGGAGGACTGTAACGTGGATTAGTAATTCGTATTCGGTACCGCACTTGGAAGCGGACCTTTGAAAATCGAAGGCAGGGCGTAAAAACGGGCGCACGACGCATCTGTGAATCGGGTATAGAAAAATCCAACAGATGAGACGATGATCACGACGATACTAGTGAATCTAAATACAAGAATTAATACGGGCGCTTATAAATGAGGAGAAAACCTGCTGGATGAGGAAGAAGAGCAATGAGGATACCCTGGTTGCAGATCAGCTCATGAACACGTTCAGGTCGACTCGGAACAGACTGACAAGAGTCGTGGGGCGTCCCATTGCTCTTTATAGAACCGATAGGCGGAGGGAAGCGTCTGTATAAAGCTATAAGGCTAAGAGGCGGCTCAGTTTGGGAAGGGATCATCGCACTTACTCGTAAAATGCAACTGCGAGTGAGGCCACCCGTAGATACGCTGCAGTCTGAAGGCTGGGACCCGTGTCCAGAGGGACGAACATGGTGTCCGTAAAGAATGGCGGTGGATAGTATCCACCTAGGCTCAAGTACTAGCTCAACATTTGAATCGGAGGTAAATTGTTTGACAGATGATGTGAACTTGGGAGGTGACAGCCGTGACCCAATTGGAAACCGTGCGCTTCGGACCAAAGGCCGTAATATTAGCCTTCCCTGAAGGCTCGGATGGAAAGCAGTGAGCCTTGCTCGATTTTGACTGCCTATCCTATAGATAGAGGAAGCGTTCTCTCTGCTCATCGAAATAGCATGTTCAGCGAGGGGTGTGTGAGGGTCTCTTACGTTCGTACGACGTCCACACAATTGGCGATGGCTCTCGTATTAACAGCCGTTGACTGATCCTTTCGAGTTTAATGAATTGGGCGCATAACAGCATCGAGTATATTCGCTGCACCCCTGAATATCTTGTAATACGTTTTCCAGGGCAGGGCGCTACATCCGAAATGCTCAAGTATAGCAACGCCAAGTGGTGATTCAACGAATGCACAAACTAGGCAAAGGCCAGGCTGTGCAAAGCAGGTAGTGCGCCTGGGGCCGCTGTCCTCTCCAGTATAAAAATAATGTGATGATTACTGCGAGGGAAGCCTACTATAATGGATTAAGAACATGTCCCACACGACATACGTGATGGGTTACCGAATAAGCACGGCTAATGTTTGGATATTGAGCACTTTGCGTTATGCAAGTGTCATGTCGATTGTCTGTCAGGGAATTGCTATAGAATGTGCTAAGCTTCTAACCCTAGATTTGCAAGTTAGATTGTTACTCACGAGGTGATGCAGACGCAAAACAGCGTTCCATGTATCCTTCTTCTTTTGGTCTTCCACGGACATGGACACGGGTGGGTTGCTGAGACCCAGATCTACAGCCATGTTCATGGCCATCTGATAGTATGATCGGAAGGCTGGAATACGTGTGAGAGGGGGGGAAAACTTAGAAGCCGAGAACAAGGGCACGCACCGGACGTCCTGCTGTTGTTCATTTCATACCACGACAAGAGAATGAGCGCATGGAGAGTGTCAAGGGAAGGATGACCCATAAGGCGCAAAAGTTGCTGGGGAAAGGGTCAGATTGGGTAATGGAACGGGAGAGAGACGTACTTTGGCGTGTTCAGAGTAAGCATTGGCGACATTATGAAGCCCACGGACAGTCAGTTCTGGAACGGAGGTGTATCTGTGAAGAATAAGTGATCCGCGGTTTTAGAAGATTTGAAATGTGACATACTGAGACGCCAAGGCAGCAATAGAGTTGGACAGTAGGGCGGAGAGCCGCCTTGCACCATAATTTGCGGCGACTTCGCCGTATGTGAAAAACTTGAACTCGCTGCCCATACGCTCGAAGAGGACGGCAATAAAGTTTGGCATTAGAGTAGGATGGGGATGCTGCTGGTCCGAGTCAAAGAGAACTACTGCGCCTGCATTTTGCTGGGGAGACTGGGAACGTGAGCTGTTGTAGACATCCGAGTTGATGTAGTTGTAACCCAGGGAGTTACTCCGGGAATGGGAGTAACTTGATATTGATGACGAGGGCGAGCTAAGCGCGCCGTGAGCGGGCTGTAATCATGTCACACAGACCATTCGGCTTACTGATGAGACGGTCGCGGATCAGAGAATGACGGATACCGTCCCCTCGACTCCCCGTCGGGTCGGACCACACCGCTCGGCCTCAGTGAAAAGGCGTCTAGGGATGAATCGGACGACCTGCACACAGTCAGATACCGTGTCTCCACAGGGCCCAGCAACATACCGTTCGTCGTACCCTTGTCCCCCGGACGGCCCAGCGATAGCACGACTTCGTTCAGCAAAGTACCGTTCACGGTCGCGAAACCGACACGGGATTTTCGCAGTCCTGCACGCCTCACACTTGGTCTCTGGTGACGGCTGGAGGCATTTAATCTTCTTGAGGCGACTGTAAAGCTCGTCAGCTGGCGGCGGGCAATGACATAGGACAAGACAGACCAATTGTCGCAAGAGGTTACAAGACGCGGGCGTTTCTTGTGACCCTGGGCATTTTGAGGAGATTCGATAATGAATTGCAAGGAGTCGTCCATTGGGATAGTCTGGGATAGCTTCTCGCCAACAAGTCGTAATGCTCAGATGGCTTTTATGGAGTACCTGGACCTCGAGGCCGAAGTTGCGAGAGTCACGGGTGTAACAGAATTCATTTATATTCCATGATAGCTGGAAAATAAGGGCAAAATAAGGCATCAAAGGGTACCAGAAATATCCACAGTTTCAGCGGGCATCGGCGACACAAACGGTATCCAGATTGCCAGTGATTCGTTGGCAGCCGCCGTACAGCTTGGCTCAATCCGACTCGGATCTTCGAGCCGGGCTGAATCGACAGGAGCTGCGATGCGGATAAGATCCTGCTACTCGGCCCGAACCAGCTCACCTTGACTCGCTTAGCTTGATCTTCTTCGACATGTACTTTACGTCACCCATCAACCCATGTTCATCTTTGAAAACATCCACCAATGTGTAATATCCCAATCTCCAGAAAAAAAAAAAACAAATCCCTGTGATCTATCATGCCATCGCTGCTGCCACTCCATCCTGCTCGCTTACCCAGTCCAATCCATGTGTGCGCCCAAACAGGTGGCGCGCGTAGCGGTGATCACATCTTGAGCTAGCTCGTCTCTTCTCCCCTTCCCCCCACCGTTACTACCTTCAAATCTGCCTCCATACTCCGTGCCACCACGTCTTCCATATCTAGATCCCCTCTGCTCACAACGATTTCTCTAGTCGCCACCCTACTTCTGTCTAGACTCGAAGCAAACCTTCAGGAACCACGATCACGGATTCAATAATGTTCGTCCAGCTCCCATCTTGATTGCCATCCATGCTTGATGGATCGGAAGGTATGTGGTCCACTAAACACAGCCTCGCTCGCAAATGGGGACAAGGCGCTATACATAGGCCGTCTCGGTACACGACATGTAACGCAATCCCCCTTCGTTCTTTCGGACCTGAATAAATTACATCTGCGTCATCTATGTGGTGAATCCGTAAGCTACCATTCCAAATTCTGATGCTCACTCTGTCTCCCACTCTATATGAAGCTTATGAGGCCCATCCTTTTTGCTCTTCCGAGGACTCGAGTGATTGCAACTGCAGATCATCGTGTCCTACTCCGTTTGGCAGCCCGGGGTCCGTTCCACGTCCAGTCCTCGCAGCCGACAGAAGCGTCGCCTCTTCACTCTCAATTTCCTCTTCGGCGGAGAACAATAATTGGCGGGACCCCGCCGAACCAACGTCCTGTGTTTCGGTCGGCGTGAGTAACGGCACAATCTCAAACGTAAAATATGAGCCCACGCCATGAAACTCTCCACTGCCACGCGCCATGCTTAATGGCAGCGAGTCTCCAAGGTGAACGTGCCCACGATCCCCATCATCAGATAATACAGGGTTTCCATGTGCATCCAACGGTATCGCAGAGTCGATTGACTTTCGATATTTATGATACGTGAATAACACGATGCCTGTGTAGTATTTGCTATACCGTAAACAATTAAGGCGCAGACAGTTCGGAGAAGAATTCATACCGCAAACCGTGATGGCTACTCCGGTAATATTCAACGGTGTGAGCTCATCACCAAAGAACCATGCCGAAATCGTAATCGTTGTCACCTCCTTCGCTATCCCAGCGATCGACATTGGCACCATCCCCGTTCGTTGAATGATGCTATAAGCAACCCTTAATCAACAGTCCGAATTAAATCCCATCAACGTCACTTACTAGAATTCACTCATGACCATACAGAATGCGACGACACCGGGCGCCATCAAGTAGAAGATTGTCTCCAGGGCCTTGGGCAAGGTAGAAAAAAATCCGCTGTGTAAAACGGTCCCCCATCCTTCTATAATAGCACTTATTATTGCCAAGGAAATTCCCATAGTAGGTGACATCCAGAATACAGTCGCGGCAGGGTTGTCCAAACCAAGTTTCTTATTCCGCAACAAAAGTTGGGTGAGGCCCCAGCGCAGACCGCCTAGAGCACTGGCGCTAATGACCAAAAGAAAACCTGAGAGCACGAAATGTGTTTCAGTGGCGACCATGAGAAGAACACCCGCGCAAATTAAGAATATAACCCCGACCAGGCGCCAAGAGAATGTTTCTAATTTGAAGAGAAAAGCGAAGAGCAGAACGAATATTAGAGAAGAAGATTTGCACATGGCTAGAAAGTGGTGAGATCAGGGACGTCAAAAACTTATAATTAACGGGGGCGTACTATAGAACGACAATGAGATCATTTTGAGGGAGAAGTTGGACAGTCCCACGTCTAGACTGGTGGCGACAGCCGTCGGAACCACCTTCTTCCTAGGGTGCAAAAGGCTGTTTAGCTTGAAAGAACAAAAGGAGATAAAAGGGACGGAAAAAAGGGACAGAAATATGAAAGAGCTGCAGGAATGCAAACAAGTAATAGACCATGGACTCTACCCACTCACCCATAGTCTTCGAGCTGCGGACTCCTTTCTGGACGAAAGTGGTGTGGCCAGACGGCTCGAAGAACCGCAGATAGTACGAATTGCACGAACATATGAAGTGTCGTGACAAACAAGGGGAATCTGAAGTTCATGTGTTTGTCTGAGAACATCCATTTATTGTAGACAGAGAGCACAGTTGCAAAGAAGAACCTGCAAGATCCAACACAAGTCCGTTAGAAGAGCTGAATACAGCTACGTATGCGACCTGTAACCTTTTCAAGATACACACCAAGATGCAATAAACAACACGTTCAATACCGCGTTCCTCCACCATCTGCGTTTCTTTTCTTCTGTGGACGCCAGATGCAACGGCTCCTCGGTAATCTCCTCATCCTCGAGTTCGGGAGTTAGGAAAGGCTGAGACTGATTAGAAATTTGGTGTTCGAAGGGGTATTCATCGTTTCCTGGTGGTACAGGCATGAAATGAAAGGAGGCGTGCGTGTCAGACAAGTCCGTTACCCCGGTCCGGTCCAAAGTAGGTAATCGCCGCCAGTGTGACAAAGAATTCGTGCTTTTTCCCTTACATACAAGCTTCTGTCCCATGCCTTTGTCATGATTGTGGAGACCCCTCGCATGCTCGGGCCCTCCACAATCTTGACTGCAGCATGGAACTTCAGCTTGTTGGGGCCCGCCCCAAACCCGGCTCATTACTCCACTGGGTATGCAATTCTATCTAAGTACATTTACCAAATTGTGCTGGTAATCTACCTTTTACTCATCAGTTAAGTACAAATCAATCCATATTATTAATATATCTGCCTGTTCTTAGTAGACATGATTAACATCAGTATCTCAAACCATAGATAGCTCAACTCTATACCTATACATATCTATCTGCTTAACCTATCAATGACATGTTTCAATTATCTATAAATCAAGTTCCATAGTGAAGGAACAGTGTAACAGTCTATATTCATGGGTTTACACAATATTTTTATGCTCAATCTAATGAATCTGGCCTCTTTAACATATTCAATAATACAAAGGCATTTAATATCTGCCTTGATATATATATAGCAAATAGCATAGGTAACCTATAGGTATTCTAAGCCATACCCATACTCATACCTGCCAACCTGTGAGTCATAATGGGAAAACTTAGATGGTATGTCCATTGCTATGATATCATGTCTTACTTTTTCATTGTTATTATGGACAATTGTATATAGTCTCCCTCCTCAGCTGTTTCATCTCCTTGAACATCTAAGAGTGAGTTTATTTCATGTATATATTATATTAGTACTTACCATATCTGTAAAATTACAGTCTTATATATCTATAGATCAGATAGGTATACAGCTTACAACAGGTATCTCTCAGATCATAGATATCCAATGCCTGTACCCATACCCATATATACCCACCCATCTGACCCACTGGATTTTGCAAAGCCATGCTTTTCCTATGTACATGCCATTTACTCATTAAGAATCAAACATTTAAAAATGTCTGACACAGATTAGCATGTATTCTCTTAAAAACATTGCAGCACAACTTCTCTCTGACATTCCAGATGCATAGAAAATTGAAATGGCATACACAGATATTCCAAAATACCAGAAGGAAAGCTCTACTACCTATTGTCTTTTAGTAATACACTATTTATAGATGCACAGCATATATCCCTTCTTTTAAGATCACTGATTTTGACTCAATTCTGGTTAATCAAGAATGCAAAAGTATCTATGCAATCTCTAAAAGCCTTAATATTTTGGAGGATTATTTAATAAAACAAAATGAAACACAGGTTCCTTTTCTAAACCTATTAGCTCCAACACCTTGGCTGTCAGATGAACAAAGTATTAAATGTTGAAGGTTATCCATATGTTACATGATATTTCATCTGAATTTACTCTCTTATTGTTTCATATACTATCACTATCTATTTTCTCTGTCTTACACCTATCTCATAGATGTCTTATAAGTAGGAACCATAGACACCTGCATACCTCAGTCATTATACATACACTGTGCCTGACTGAGGTATGTATTGGAGAATATCTATTTGATATCCATATGTCTTGGTATTTTACCCACTGTTTAATTAGTATCTACTTTTACTTTTCTTTATATACATGCCTCTTATATTCTCAATCATATCTATACATGTTGTAGATAGTCAAATACATTAGCTATTTTGTCTACATTGTACCAACTGAGGTATATATCTTACTATTCAATTTACTGTCCCATTACTTACAATTACTCTTAGTTCTTACCATTTATTCTTTGTCAATAGGTACAGTAGTACTGTCAATCTACAGTTATTTTGTCTACATTGCTTGTAGATACTTATACATATTCTTTGTTCATTATTCAAATAGCAATACTCCTTCAAGGTTAGATTATCAAATTAAGCAATGAACTGTTCTCTATTTCCTTAATCTATTGCATAAAGAATCTTCTATAAGAGTGCCAAAGACAGCAGTGAAACATCACAATAGATATTTGTTGATTCAAATAATTAGTTAACTCTGCATGAATTTTAGTTTATTATCTGCATAGTTAAGAGATTTTGATTTGTAATCATGTAATAAATATCAAATATAGTCTTATTGTATATAGTAAAAAATAAAAGAAGCAGTAGAAATGGTTCAGTGGCTGTTGAGCAATAAAAAATAGTTGAAAAGCGAACCGTGGGAACTACCTTCCTAAGTTGTGAGGCATCCCAAATGAGTCACCATCAGCTTATATAAGTATTGAGGCACCCAATGAAAACGTGGGAATGAAGGGCCTAAAAGAGCAGCATAGCTG